>NKCK01000001.1:600000-1163240 GCA_003946995.1 Fusarium oligoseptatum
CCGGGTAGCGAGCTGCTTGTTGTTGCGGCGGCGGCGGCGTCGGCCCTGAGAGTCGATGCTGGAAGCCTCGGAAGCCGAGTCGTCGAGCTGCCGGCGCAGGTCAGCCAGGATGTTATCGGCGGACCGGGCAGGGCTGCTGCCGGGGCTAGAGCCCGGAGCACCCTGGCCCGATGGGAAGGCCGTGGTACCGACCTTGGGCATGATGGGTTGAGAGGCCATTTTCTCAAAGTAGGGGGGAGGTGGATCGGGTGATTCAAAGCTCAGCGTCGTAACAGACTGGTAGAAGGTGTGCGAGTAGCTCTCCTGATAGCTCGGCGGCGGAGGTTGCTTAGGAGGTCGGCGCTTGCGAGATGCACGAACAAGACGAAGAGGCTTAACCTCAAGACTGGTTGACCGACTGGGGTAGTACGGCGGCGGCTGAACGGTGTAGCCTTCGGGCTTGAGTGGGAGGACGCGGGGGAGACAAGTGCCGGCAGAGACGCCGAAGGGTTGATCGGGGAGTGCGGGACCGGAGTAGGTTGGTAGTTCACGGAGAGCTGGTTCGCTTTCCCGCGGCCGGCTGCTGGGAAAGCTAGGGATACAAAGACAGAACGAGTCAAGGATTGGATTATCCACGCCGGCGCTGCTGGCAATGGAGGATGAGAGAGTGGATTAGATGGGAAAGCGAAAAGAGATAGAATAAAGTTGGGCACCAGGCCGTGAAGAGAAGCGGAGGAAGGAGAGGAGGTTGTGTAGGTTGGAAGGCCTGCTTGAACTGAGTTGGTGATGATGAATTTCCTTTCAATGCTGGAGTTGAGCCAGGTCTATATACTCGTTCATGCGCATTATGTGAACCTTATCTTGAACCTCTAGATTGACAGCCCTTCGCGCGCAGATCGCCTACAATCAATGGAGTGGTCCCAGAAACTCATCAGCTCGTACGATGGCATATACCTGTGAAACGGATGAACCGTCGTGTTGCTGGCAAGAGTCCACGTATTGAAACGGCACAGGCAATATTCCGGCCTCCGTGTAAGCCACAAAACGGACGGGCGGGCGGAAGCGTCGACGGATGGATCATTAGGAGAAGTTCTCTTTGGGTTGCTAAGCGCTAGGAGTTAAAGTCACAACCAACAGGGGTGTTGTTACAGGTTGGCGTTTGAAGAGATGAGGCGATCAAACGGTAGTTGTCTAGCGAGGTCGGGGTTAAGGGTGAGTATCACCAACGGCGCATCCTGCGACGGTTGGGGGTTACACTCGCATGCATACCTCCACTAATACACTCAGGAGGATATAGACATATTCAAGACTAGGATCAACGCTCAGTCCCTCAACTATCTCATCCTACCCGGTAGCATCTACGTCTAGTTATTAGTTCTCAAGTGAGGCTCAAGTGATTATCTTCAGAGATGACAATTATTGTTCAAATGCAAATCATGGATATATAGTTCCAGTTTGATTATACACACTCTGAATCTTCATATTCAATTACATCGTATTTCTTGTTCGTGTCGATGAATTAACCACACATCTAAACATTTGTTCTCATCGAGCGTAGCACTCACTATCCTTGTCGCCTTTCCTAGTTCTTCATTCCTCCTCTATAGGTAATAAAAATATCCATGGCAATTGCTGCGAACCCTCTCAATAATCGCTCACACCGTTTCCCTCGTGCGGCGTAGTATGAACATAACAGAACAGGTCATAAGTGAAGTAACCAAAAGGGAAGGAACCCAGATCAAACGACGCCCCCACATCCGCTCTTTCCAACTCCATGTGAAAGAAGGACCGACCGAACCAAGGGAAGGAAAGTGGGCAAAGCAAAATATCCTCCTGCTCTATAGGTTTCCTCCCTCAACTTTCATCCCAGGATATCCATCCATCTCTTTTCGTCTCATTCCTTTCTTTCGTCCCCTTTTTTCAATGCAACTCTTTCAAGCGACAGAGACGTTGAGACTCCAGAGCCTGGATCCCTTCCAGACCCTAGCCTCTTCAGAGCATCAATGCGACACTCCCTAGCCCGCTTGCTTGGTGCATCAGCCCATTCCAGAAAACTCTTTCAGCTCTTAACGAGACGCCTGTCAGAGGTTGGCGTTTCGAGAAGGCTTCATGACAGACACATTTCCCTACCAGACTCCAAACGCCATGACTCGCCAAGTCCTTTCCTGTCAGCATCTCATGTGCTGAGGAGATCACGCACTGACAACCCCCGCCCCTTGGAGTCTCGACGATCATTATTCAGCATCAACAAAGCAGCCATGGCCTCTTGGTCAAGCTCGCTCTGGGGATCAAGTGCTGGGCTTGTCAGAGCTGAGGTTGGCGCCGAGGCATCACCACGGCTGTATGAAGGCGCCCCAAACACTTGCGGACCAAAAGCAGGCGACGTTCCCGCCGAAACGCTATAGCTGTACCGCCGTTGGTCTGTTGATACGGATGAATATGAGTGGTGTCGATGGCGAGAATCCTGAGGGGGCAAGGCTGGTGATATAGATGGATGTCGGGTTTGCTGATCTGGCATGGCAGCCATGGCAGGCGATGTGACATCCGAATCCTCCATCTCGACGTCTTCGTCGACAGAGCCGGCTGGATCACCTCGAAACGTTGGGTGGAATTCGCGGATAGAAGGCAAACGGTCTCGGGCCGTGGGCGTTTGTCTGCCGGATTCGGTTCGGGCGCTCTCTTCCTCCTGCTGTGCCTTTAACTTGGACACACAATCTTCGAGGTACCGGATATACTCGATCGACGCCTGTGTTCGCAAGACCCCTGTCAGTCACTCTATTACCAATATTGTGGGCAAGATGGACGAACCTGTAGAATGGAGAGCTTGTGCATATCTCCAGTGCAGGCCGGGATCATATTTTTAAGCACCGCAAACTCTTCGTTCATCTTGCTTCGTCTTCGACGCTCGATCAAACTATGGGCCGTCTTTCTCGCGATTTTTCGTCCTGCTGCGCTCGTGGCACTGGGTTGCTTCCTCTTACCCTTCTCGTCTGCCGCTCCATCTCCAGCTGTCGAACCAGTTGTTTTTGAATTCGTCGCTGTGGCCGCGTTCTTGGCCCCTGCCGAACCCTTGCCTCCCGTCTTTGATTTCTCCTTACTAGCACCATTGTCGCCACTGGTGTCCTGCGCTCGAGGCTTCATCTGGATGATTTTCCGGGATCGTGTTGGGGGAGGTGGTAGGGCGAACGAGCTCTCCTTTGCTTCCTTGGCAGCGGAAGAGCGGCGGCGCGCCTTTACGGTCTCGGCTGGCTGCATGGGAAATGTCGCCCCGGGGGAGGTGGTGACTAGCGGGTGTGACTTGGTATCGGTGGGTGAGACCCGAGATGATGAGGCTGTGGGGGAGATGCGAGACGCATCATGGATAGCTGGGGGTGGCAGCTCGAAGGAGAGCTGGAAGGAGGCGAGTTGCTGAGTGCCGTCCTTGCCCTTGATATCGGATGAAGAACCTGGTGTGAGTGGGAGGCCCGGTCGAGGCATCTTGGTGATGATTGTGATCTGAGAGTTTGCCGCGCCGGTCCTGGTATTGCTCGAGCCCTTTGGCTCAGACAAGAAGCTCTTGTGAGAAACAGTTGCCCGGGGAGTATACGGGCGAGGGCTCTATGGCTGTAGGAGACTGAGGCCTTTCGTCAATAGGCACTGCTGCTCTCTTGGAAATAGTGGTAGACTGGGAGTGCAAAACGAGCGAAAGGAGAGTACCAGCACTACTGCGACAAGGAACAGTTCGGGGCCAAAAACCTCTGTCTTGGATATATGATATGAAGAGAGAAAAAGAAAGGAAGATCCGGCCGCCAAATGGAGTGGAGGAGAGGGAGGCTCGTTGATCGTCGGTGGACAGGGTGCGTCGGTGTCGTCGTCGCAAGCACGAGCACGAGCACGAGCGAGTAATCAACAAGCTCGAGGCCGGCCGTCTTCGATTAACGACGGTCTAGTTTCAGTCTCAGCGGCGGAGGATAAGAAGATACGGGGAAGAGATATTAAATCGGACACCGAGAACGCTGGCCAAGAACCAACCAGCACGGCACACTGACTGCAACATATCCTCCAGCGGATGCAGCTACGGACCCCGTACCGTACACATGCACACACACACGCACAACCACGCCTCCCCAGGTCCCAAAGGCAAAAGAGTTTCAACCCATGAACCCGCTTCTTCCCTCCAATCCAGCGCGGCGAGCTGCAGGTCTTCTTCCCAGAGTGGCCCAGCTTGACCCAGACCGACCCAGGTTGAAGGGATGCGATTTCATGGACCAAGCATCATCGAGGAAATGGTCGCGTGCTCTCTCCGGCGACGGACGAATCAGCGTGGGGTATTCGCCCATGTGGTCGTCGGTGGACTTTTTGGTGGGCAGGGGTCTGGTCTCAGAAGCAAAAGAAAAAGCTTGGATTGGCGTCCTTCTTTGATGGGGAACGAAGGGCAGTCGCCTGGGGGAGTATACAGGAGGGCACGAGGGTTGGCATTGTGCAGAATTGGCACCATTCGCCTCTTGTTTGTGGTCAAAATGGCTGCTCATGATGAAGGTCGCGATGGTGTAAGTCGTCGAGTCCACCGAGGCAACTAAGCATAATTCCACGACAACGCACAAGATATTTTTCTTGCCTGCGGACTCGGCAGCACAAAGAGACAAGGTGAGTAACCTACGAGATAAGCATCGCACAGACCAAGACGTCGACTCATCCAACCATCTCTCCTACTCCTTTTGAACAAGAACGTGAGCCAGAGGACGAACGGAGCGTGGCCAGGATCTCCAATCTCTCCAATCTTTCATGACACACGGTCCCTCAACTTGGGGCCTCCACCTCCACCATCTCTAGCATCTCCACACATCCCAGAACAACTCCACCAGCCATTGAGAGGACTCTAGCACGAGCAGATCATGGAACCCAAAGGGGCAATGGCACACACTTGAGGCTTCAATCATGGCGAAAGGACACAACCAGTGCAGAGGGGCACGTGTCCGCCTCTCAGACCCCAGACGCTCACAGGCCCCAGGGCTCCGGAGACAACGGTAACGGGAACAAGGGTTTGAATGAGCTTCCATCGACCAGGGGAGAGGAGACACAAGGCTTGCAAACTAAAAATCGGGCTTTATTATTCGTCTGTCGACATGGTTGAGCACGTGCGTGTGTCTGCCGGATGTCAACCACCCTCAACAAGGACGCTTCCTCTCTACCATACATCCCGTCATTTTCCCTGATCCCAGGTGAATCCCACCCATCACCATCTCGAGCCAGCCAACGTGGGGGCAAAGACCCTGGGGCGGCTCTGATCAGAGCGGCCCCTGGTTCGCCACAGACCCACGACTGAGGCTTGTCTCTCACGATTCAACATCCCTGGGTGACCTCCATCTCCTGCTCTGGCTTATACTTGATGGCCGAGCCGAACGCCCAGCGAGTTCGAACATCTGAGTGTGTTGCAAGGTGGTACGTATTCCGTTCCCTTTTGTTTCGTATGGGCAATTTGCCCTATCATCCCAATGCTATCCGGTTGATTCCGTCACGTTGTTCCAGTCATTCATATCGTGTCATAAGATTCGGCTTCCACCCGCTCTATCCTCGGTCTTTCATCACACCCCGGCATTTAGATCTCGTTGCTGGGGTAAGTGACCTGAGTGGTAGGAGTAAACTCCTCCTTGATAGCGCGGACATTGACGAAGCGGGTCAGGAGGTTCTGGCTGCCAGCCTTGTCGTTGGTTCCCGATGCGCGAGAACCGCCGAAGGGCTGCTGGCCAACAACAGCGCCAGTGCTCTTGCAGTTGACGTAGAAGTTGCCGGCGGCGTTGCGGAGCTGCTCCTCGGCGAAGCGAGCGGCCTCACGGTCAGCGGCGAAAACAGCACCGGTGAGACCGTAGTCGGAAGTGGTCTCAATGAGCTTGCAGACGTCGGCGATGGCGTTAGGGGCAGCGTCGTCGTAAATGTATGTGGTCAGGATGGGGCCGAAGAACTCGGTCGAGAAGAACTTGTGAGCAGGGTTGGTGGTGGCGTAGATGGTAGGGTGAATGAAGTAGCCCTTGGAGGAGTCATACTTGCCGCCAACAACGAGCTCAAGGTCCTTGTCGGTCTTGGCCTCATCAATGGCACCAGAGAGCTTCTTGAAGGAAGCATCGTGGATGACAGGTCCCATGAAGTTGCCGTGCTCAGCGGGGTTACCGATCTTGATCTGCTCAACCTCGGTGACCAGCTTCTCCTTGAACTCGGCCCACTTGGACTTGGGAACGTAGAGCCGAGAAGTGGCACTGCACTTCTGGCCCTGGAACTCAAAGGCACCACGGACAGTCTGCTTGACGGCGTTGTCAATGTCGGCCGAGGGGTGAATCAGGTGGAAGTTCTTGCCGCCAGTCTCACCAACGACACGGGGATAAGAGCGGTAGCGGCCCGAGGCGATACCCTCACCAATGGTGCCATACAGCTTGCGGAAAACGGCGGTGCTACCAGTGTAGTGGAGGGCAGCAAACTCCTTGTGCTCGAGAACAACCTTGGTAACCTCGACGGGGTTGCCAGGGACGAACTGGATAACATCCTTGGGGAGGCCAGCCTCGAGCAGGATCTGGTAGACGAGCCAGTTGGAGGCAATGGCGAAGTCGCTAGGCTTCCAGACGACAACGTTACCGAGGAGAGCGGGGGCACCGGGAAGGTTACCAGCGATGGCGGTAAAGTTGAAGGGGCTCACGGCGTAGACGAAGCCTTCGAGGGCACGGTACTCGAGGCGGTTCCAGACACCAGGTGAGTTGTGCTCGGGCTGGGTGTTGTAAAGCTGCTCAGCGTAGTGAACGTTAAAGCGGAGGAAGTCAGCCAGCTCGGCGGCGGCGTCAATCTCGGCCTGCCAGGCGTTCTTGCCCTGGCCGAGCATGGTGGCGGCCATAATATCGTAGCGGTACTTTGTGGAGATCAGGTCGGCGGCCTTGAGGAAGACGGCAGCTCGGTCGGCGAATGGGAGTGACTCCCAGGCGGGCTTGGCCGCGAGGGCGGCATCAATGGCAGCCGAGACATCGGCAGCGGTGGCCGTGTGGTAAGAGGCGACAGTGGTAGCATGGTCAGCGGGGTTCTGCTGCTTAGAGAGAGCGGAAGCCTTGATCTGTGAGGTTGACGTGTTAGATGCAATTATTCGAGATATCATGGGTCTCTTATCAAGCCCATCTCATGATAACATGATAGGAACCATGATAAGGACTGGAAAGACCAAACGTACCTCCTTGCCACCGACAACAACGGGGACCTCGACGGGCAGCTTCTTCTGCAGCTTCTCAATGGCAGCAGTCAGACCCTCCCGTTGCTGGCTGCCCTTGACGTAGTGCTGGTTAGGCTCGTTGAAGACCTTTGGGGTCTTGAAGGTAGCCAGAGTAGCGGCGGTGCGCATCTGCTGGACCCTCGCCGCGCTGCGGAGACCCTGGGCACCGGCCCGGTTGAGGATCATGGAAGACATTTTTGTTGGACTGTTGGAGAGAGGGAGAGTTTTGATGATCTTCGCTATCTTCGAGGGTATCACAAGAAAAGAAAAGGAAAGAAGAAGACGATTGAAGATGAAGATGAAGAAGAGGAGGTAGAAAAAAAAGAAGAGAGGAAGAAACAAATATGTCAGGTGGTCACTGGCTACCTAAAAAGAGGAATCGTCCCCATCCAAAGACAAGCCTTCGCCTCGCGTAACATAGACAACCTCCTCACCCAGACAGCCATCATCCCCATTCCCACCCGCCACGCGAGCTCGCTCTCAAGACAAACAGTATGGGGTCTTTTTTTTTTCATAGCTCTTTCGGCTTATCACGGCCTAAAATGCCACCCGTGGGGCGGGGAGCCACGAGCTAGCACATGACGTCGCAGCTTCCCCCAAGCAGGGGATCGATCTTGATTGGCCAATGGCTGTTACCCTTGGCGCCGGTGTCGGCAGGTGGGGCGCATCTCCCGCGAAGAGCCGCAGCCGCCCGTCGGCCGGCGGCACCGGGACAGGGACGGTTCACCAGAGGCCGGTACGGGTGCAGCAGCAGTCTGGAATAGTAATGCGTGCAATGGGAATTGCCTGGTTGAAGGATTGGATCTTTTCTCGGCCCGGGGCTGGATGCCCCCCGCTGCTTTCTCACTGCTCGGCATGATCGGTCATCCTATGCCGACAAGCATCCAATTCCATTCACCATGAATCGCTGATACTCGCGTGCTTGGACATGGCCGCGCTTTGCCGACGTGGGGGCTTTGATGGTCATGTGCTCCCATGTGGATGGCTTGCATTGGTATCAACTGGGGAAATCGATGGCTTCCACCACATCTCTTATCGTTGAAAACTCCATACCGAGTATTCAATTCGTCATCTTGACAACCACGTCCATTATGAGTAATACCATCAACTCCTCCACGCTGTCTTAGCATCTCCCCATTAACACATATGCATCCTCTACAAATCATTATACTCTCTTTCTTCACCAGCCACGACCAAAACCACATACAAATCCACAAAAGGTATCGCTGGTAATCGCTTCTTCCGGGTATATAACACAAGCTGCCCACAGCTCGCTTCTCGATAGTCAAACTGACTGTGAAATCCCGAGCATCATCTCACTTTCTCTCACGGCCCCGTTTAACCCTGAGCCAAGACATTCCAATTCTCCTCTAGGACCGATCGCCAGACTCTCTCGGCGTCTTAGGCTCGTCTCTCTGGCGGTAGTTGAGCAAAGGCACTGTCAGCCCATACATGTCTGTTCGACCCTCTGGGTCATGCTGGTTGATTTCCACGTTGATGCAAACGTCGAGCGTCCCGTCGTTACCTTTGCCGTGAGTCCGTCTAGATGCCGCCTTGTGCTTTGTACCAGCCTTGACTTCGCCCTTGTGAAGACACTTGTGGCCGTCATTGCCTACAAATGTCTGCTCCTGCGTCTCGCTGCTGGTTCCATCGTCGTTTACGAGCGTCTTGTTGTTAGCATCACTCTCTGGGCGGTTTGGTGAATTCTCTGTAATTGTCGCAAAGTTACGACTCGGCATCGTGCAATGGTTGTGGTTAGCTGTTTTGGTTGAATCGCCAGGGTCCTTGTTGAACAAGTCAAGCAGCGTCTCGTCTGTCTTGTGGTTCAAGTGATGGATCTTGTTCCTCCGAGCGAGGAGGTTAGCCACTGCTGTCGGCGGGGGCTTGTTGACAATGGCAGAAGAAATAACGTTGACCATGTATCGGTGATCTTCCTCGGCAGGAATCTTGAGGCTCGGGTTCGAGTAGAATCGTCCCAGAGCAGCAAGGTGCACGTCACCTCCAAGAATCGTCACGCGCGCGTTGAAGTCGGCAGCCACCTTCTGAAGATGCTCCATCAGATCAAGCCGTTCCTTTTTGTGTGTCCTCGCGGTGTAGTGGTCGTCCAAGTCATCCAGCAAGTCGATACTCCCGTCAAACTGGTTGAATAGGCTCCCACCCACACCGAAGCGTCTGTTCAGCATCTTAATAGGACCCATTACTGGGCTTCGGAAGATGTTTTCGAGCCATGTCAAGCGCTATAAATAGTCAGTTACCAATTCACCAACTAGGACGATAAGCATACCGGATACGCGATGGGGATACCCAATAGCAGAATCAAATGCTTGATCGGCTCTCCCGCCTTTGCGGCGGCGTCAAGCTCTGACCGAAGCCTCTGAAAGACCTTTTCATACGTCTCAGGATAATTGATCTGGTGTCGGGTACGCTACACAAGTCATTAGATCCAAGCTTCCAATGAAGGGCAAACAACAAACCTCGACTCGCGCGTCGATCCCGAGCAGCGCAATACGAGCACCAAGGCGAGCGTATAGGTTGTATGAGCGCTCAGCTACATAGGGACCTGGTTTGTCGCCCACAATGTACTGCGGCTCCTCCCTCATGGGCGCCACATATGTATCAATGAGTTGGTTGGGGTCTGGTCCCTGAGTAACCTCCTCCAAAGCGGCATGATCTGAGTGCGGTTAGCATGGGCAACTATCTGTCGGTCACATAATCATACCAGTAGTGTAAGTAGATGCGGGAGGTGGCAGATGGTGCTGAAACAGCATATAGTACTTGTGTGCTGTTCCGCCAATTCCACGGAAGACATCGCATCGCATGAAGTGGTCAACATATGACCCAAAACCATCAATAATCTACTTCGTCAGTAGTGTAAAATCACAAGGAGTCCGCTTAGACTCACGTCATGGTCATCCCAGATGTTGATCTGGGGGATCTGTCCGTTGACTAGGGCAAAGGGCTCCGTGTTGTACCAGCGGATGTAGTTCTTGAGGTAGTAGTCGTCACATTCAGCACGGAGCTTCTCAGGGAAAGGATACTCTCGACGCTTCTTGGGGTTGCTGATGTCGGTCCACTGGCGCAGGGGGCCGTCAACTCGGATGCCGTCGTTGTAGATCTGATCACCGCCGCCGACCATGACGTGGAAGGGAGCCTCACGATGCTTCCGTACCACGTCGTTCCACAACGCCGGACCGCTCCAAGCCTCCTCGTCAGTACCTACACTAAAACCGTTGCACGAGTGAAACATGATTCGCATAGACTCCTTCACGGCGGGGACGAAGAAGCTGTTCACTTGTGGCTTGTATCCTGTTGAGAAGCGGAGACCGGGAAGAGCGTATTCGTAGCTCGTTTCGGCATCTTGGAGGGGAACATTGATGTCGAAAGCCCAAAACGTGTTGCGAGGGTCTGAATAAAGGCAACGTCCCTCAACCGTCGTCTCCTCGGCCGTTCCATTAGTAGACTCTGTGCCGATAGCGTCGGTAGGGTTTGAAAAATCGACCGTTTGTGAAGGCGTAGCTTGCTTCAGTGTCAAAGAGGGCTGGTGCAGAGGTATCCTGCCTCCACCCTGGACGACGACAAGAACGCTTCCATACCATCGACCCCGTTCCATGCGACGGTAGTTGAGGAGGGGACCACAAACAATCAACTTCCCATCGGGCGCCCCTTCTTCTGGGGTGGTCTGCGCAGCATGGCTTTGGAGGACATCATCGCCCATGAGGTTGCCATTAGCGTCACCAGCGGCAGCAGTAATGGGTCTGTGTTTTCCAACGACACGATCGCCGTCCTCGGGTTCCGCGCGGGAGTCATTGAGGAAGTCTGCAAGTTCGGCCGTGTTGCCATTAACATGGTGAGGATCTCGCGGTGCCCCCTGGCCATGGAGCTGTGCGGCGTGTTGCGCAAAGGCAGTCGATTCCTGGTGACGCCAACGACTGGCTGACGCATGCGGATTCCTTTGCGACTCGCTGGTCACAGGTCTGTCTCCGCTGTCCGCCATCTTTTTGGATCAGTCTCAATTTGAGATTGAAGAGGAGAGGCGAAGGATGATATCGTCGACTTTTGGGCGGCCAAGAGAGGAGGCCTCCTCGATTTTTTGCTGTGGGCGCAAGACGGGTAGTGGCTGTAGACAAACAATAGGTGCAGGGACCAAAAACGACGTCACGACCACACTCGAGTCGCAGACGCGTCGAAGCAACTGTGCGACAATGCAGATAAGCTGTGAATATGGTGCGTCTAGCAGCTACACGCAATGAATACAAAAACAAATCGATGATGATGTCTGCGACAGAAAAGAAAAGTCGAGTGCCAGCGTTGATGGAGAAAAGATGCCAATCTCTTTGGGTGAGACACCGAGACACAAAAGCATAGCACAATTGGATGATGACGCAGGTGCAACCAGAACACGTCCCGCTGATACAGGGGTCACAAGGTCATCAGCAGGGAAACTACGACCAGAAAGGTAACTACCTGCGAGTAAGAATAAGAAAGGTACCCGGCATTTGGTAGGGAGGGAGCTTCTATTGCAGCAGTGACCGCCAGCTGCAATCTCGCTCGTCGCCTTCAGCTGTGAGAAGCTCCTGCACAAGCAAGCCAGGCAGCCCAGAGACCGAGAAACAAGATGGTAGATCAGGGAAATGTGTGGTGGACGATGCCGCCAAGCAAAATAATCAAGCTTGCCATTGGCCCAGTCGGATAAAGTGGCAGCAATCCTTGAGCACATCCAGAACCTCTCGGGCGCCAATCTCCATCTCTCCAGCGCTGGCGTTGGCGGCCGCTCAACCTTTTTTTCTTCTAGAGCTGGCCTGGACCCTTTCTTATCTGACAACGTCAACAGTATAATCTGACAACGTTTCTTACATGCAGCCGTTGGACCAGCCATGCACCATTGAGCGTTGAAATATGTTACCAGGGCTTTGTTCCTCGCATTCGGAATAGGTAACATATTGCGATGCGTGCTTCTTCCAAAGCCATCAAACATGTGAGATTCATGAACTCTTGAGAGGGGACGTGAAACAGGCCCAACCCACAATGGACGCCGTCCAATTTTTAAACCCCACCACGATCTTGGACAGTGCTCGTGCGAAAACGCGACGATCCATTGGATCATGGATCCCTTTGCGCTGTGGCACTACGACTATGCTGCTGATTTGCCGGCTACCGCCTCCGTGTCCATTGTTTGACGACAGCAGGCTGCGCGTCCTCCCGGCCGAAGCCCCGTGTCAGCGGCGTCCGGTCCGACTCCTTTTTCGGGCTCCAGTTGTCCGGGCCTGTCCCTTTATCAATCCCGGCGTGCTACGGCGCGGGTCTTGTCAAGCTTGAAATGGCAGTTGGGAGGGCTCCCTGTGTGACGTCATTTTCGTGCTTTCCAGGTACCCTATACCAGCTGGTGATTCTGGTTCATAATCATCGTGAACCCCGATCTCGTTGCGACCCCAACGAATGGGCAATGTGCTTCGGCCTGGTATCTATGGGGGGTATT
The DNA here is from genome assembly GCA_003946995.1 of Fusarium oligoseptatum. Classification (NCBI taxonomy): domain Eukaryota; kingdom Fungi; phylum Ascomycota; class Sordariomycetes; order Hypocreales; family Nectriaceae; genus Fusarium; species Fusarium oligoseptatum. The sequence goes on from NKCK01000001.1 coordinate 612,681, forward strand.
CAAGGTATCCCGTTCATTTCTCCTTGGTTTTCATATGGCGGTGAGGTGAGTATTCCCTTGGCAATCTAGGTGTAGCGTAACATGGCCAGCATATGAACCTTGAAAGTCACAACCTCCCTACCTGCCTACCAAATCAGCCTTGCACCCATACACGGCTTGACTAGGTAGGGTTGGGATAATCCGAAATCAGGGAAGCGCAGACCAAGGAAGGTCCCGGAGCGATATCACATATAATAACGATCCAGGACAATAACTGGACTGCAATATAGGATGAAAGCGCAAGTTTAGCATACAGTCTTTATCACGGGGTTACCTTGCACTTGGACTCCCGCCTGCGCCAAGACAAGCCCCCACCAAGGTACCCGAAAATACGATTACATAAGCACACACGCCCATTTTATAGATTCAACGTCGCGTGGAAAATATTTTCATCTTCTCATTTATCTCAGACCCATGATATTTCAGTGATCGGTTGAGTAACGCAAAAATATGAGATGCGCGGCTCGAGGTGATCATGGCTCCCGCAAACTGGAGCATGCACTATTCTGCAATCCAACGTTCAACGAGACTCGCTCGCAGTCCACGAACCTGGAAGCCGGACTCCGACTCGTCGATCTGTATCCCCTCCCGAGCAAACTCAGCAACGGACAAGATCAAGAATACGAGTGGTCCCGGCAAGAGGTAGGTACCCGGTGATACAGTGACAGTGAAAGCGCAGTCCTCGACTGCAACGGCATATGTGTGTACAGCAAATGGGCTCTTCCATGCTCGACTTGCTGAAGGAATATTAACGTGCCGAGATCAAAATGCCCCATCATTACCAAACACCTCTGCTCTTGCAAATCCGAAAGACACTGGTGCATGAAGATAGGGCGACATCCACATCGTACCATTGAGCTTTGTATTTTCCACTCCATTAGGTCCCACGAGACCAAACAGTTCATCGCCCAAGTCCACATCTGCCCTGCGCCGTCTGCAGAAACACGACGACGACTGGTGATGGTGCTATTGTTTCAAAAATTCTCCCTCGCGTGGCCTGTTTGCACTCCGCTGTGTTGGTTCTTGGATGTGTTATGCGAGGGACCAACTGCCAACTCCCTGCAGCCATCACCAATTGGGCCGTCAATGGCCTCACGTCTCCCTGAGGCGTTGAAGCAATCTTGACATGACCACTGAGTGCTAGTTCCCCAAGCTTCTAGAACGGATCTCATGGGCATGACAAAAGGAGCTGTCCCAAGCTCCCATCATGGATTGAGCGTCTCAGGTCAAGATAATCCAACGCCAACTGGCGCCCACCAAACTGGCGAGACGCCCACACCACCGGCCCGCCTGGCGCGCGAGAGAATTGGCGGTGGGAGAACCGTGTCACATCACGGATGCCATGGGAAAGACCACGGCGTGGTCGGTGCATATGGCCCCCCCATTAGCCTGGAACTCTGCATCGGTCTCTCAGCCGAACAGGGGACGGGACGACAGGACAGCGGACAGGCCTACCGCAGGCTGCTGGACGCCAGAAAAACACCGTAGGCTGCCTTGGGGCCAAGGCCAGCGCCTCAGGTCATTGAGCTAGGGACCACATGGCAGCAGTTTGGCGACATCTTGGCGAGGTCAACATCAGGCCGATTCCTGCCTCACGAGTCTAATTGCCTCGAAAGCAAACCTATCATAAATCAGACGTGGGCAGGCCCGAGCTAATGCACGCTTTCCAGCGAGCTGAGAGACTCTTGAGATGGGGTGACAAGGGGAGAGAGAGCCCCAGCCGCGTCCCGAGGTTCTACAGCATCATGTAGCTCATGTCGCTCGCTCGCTGCTCGCTCATGTAGCAAATACCAAATGGGGGCAGCGACGCCGTGTGACACCATCAGGCACAGAATTACTTTGTAGGCGCAGCCGCAGCCGCAGGAGCACCTAAGAGTGGCAGAGACGCGCAGCACCGCCTCTGGATGGATGAGATCCAGACGTTGTCCCCCGGAATAATTGGCCAATGGCTCCAACACGTGTGGTCGTACTGGGCGCGGCGAATATCACATCAGCAGCATGAAAGTCAATGAATATTTAGCAGCCTGAGCCACGAGGCTTATCTCTATGCTGCGACTCCATAGTAATACATCGTCACCGACAGAGATCGGAGACGATTGCATGACAGGGAGCATGAAAAGGAGCGGGCCACTACCACTACCACTCCCACCATGGACAAAAAAGACACCAGACCAAACCAGATGAACTCTGCAGAGGAAGCGAAGCCAACACCAGGGGCCATCTCCTCTCAGCTCTGAAATTAGCATGTGCCATTTGTGTCTTTGGGCGCTGGCCCCGGACATTTGAACCAGGGGCTCTAGGCTTGATCGGGCAACACTCTGTAGGGAAATCGACCGAACGTCATCTCCATCAACAAGTGTAGCTGTACCTCTACTTGTGAGTGAGGTCCGGTGCAGTGGGGACCTCGATAAATAAAATGAGCTGGCTGTGCGTGCGGTGCAGCCGCATGTGCATGAGCGAGCGCGAGAGGTTGATGAGAGACCGACGGTCATCCCTATTTGGCCTCTCTGTTGCCCCTTTGAGCTGTCTTTGTTTTTGGGCGGCTGGGAGGCATTTTTTTTTGTTGACGCGACCTGGTAGAAGGATACCAGTCAATCAATCACTGTGGGAGCCTCGCGAATGAAACAGGAACCATAAACAGAAGATGACGGTTGGCGATTGGCAGCTGAAGGCCTTGAGTATGCGGCCGCCGGTCGGCGGGTATGACGATGGTCCGGGGCGATTGGCTTTGAACTGACCTCAACGGCGGCTCTTTTAGCACATTGGCAAGGCTGTTTTTTGGGGGGACTTCTACTCTCAGCCATACAATTTACCCATTACGGAGACATTTGCGAACTGATGGAATATCAAGAAAGAAAAAAAAGGGAGATGCCCCGTGCTTGTATTGTTGTCTTTCGAGTAAGTGGGTTCTTTGATGTCCCGCAATCTCGGACAACTCCATAGATTCACCTGTGTCTACTCGGCGGTTAACTGATCCGGTAATTCTTGTGGCCTCCATCTGCGGAACGGACTCCGCAGTTTGTGCCGTGTATGCAGAAACTCCTCTTGCTTCTGCAGATGATTACCAGCCCCTTGCTCTATCTGCAGAATGGGGGAGATGCTTTTCGAGGTTCGCCTCAACTTGCTACTAAACTAAACAAAGAGAAGAAAAAAAAAAGTCGCGGTGTCGTGTCGTGGCCACAAGCACCAACCCAGGAACCATGACCGCGGACCACACTGCAGTGGCTGTACCCACAAAACTCCAGCCCGGCAAGGGATTGATTAATTGACGATCTCCATCGGCCAAGCTGGCGGCAGCGCCTTTCAACACTAAGCGGGTAAGGGGGGTTGGAATGGCGTAAAAATCGTCGATCTCGCTTCCAAGACATCAATCCTCATGGGGAGACGGGCTGGCGAAGGAATTGGGGACCAGGAGAGGAGGAATTGGACATGCAGGGCACGTGTATCTGAGAGATTCACCGAGCCAAAGGAGCGGGAGGGAGAGAAGGAAAGGCGGTCTATCAACTTCTGCCTCAGCTTGATATCCAACCATCCATCGCGGAGGCGGACGGCAGAGGCTGGCTTTCATTGCTTCTCCAGCCCGAGACAACGTTTCGACGGTTGTCAATGAAAATGACCCGCTTAGAAAAAAGTCACATTTTCTCCCCCCCCTTCCTTGTGCGCCTCCTCCGCCGCCACCGAGAGCCTCCATAGGTTGGATCTCTTCTGGGGCAGACGAAAAAAAAGAGTTGTGAATAAGACGAACGACAAGAAAAAGAGTTACGAGGTTGACCGTAGTCTCCCAGCGTGGTATCAATGTTGGACAGAAAAACTCAACCTGGCACACGAAAAAAGTCCGCATCACACTTGGTGAGGGAGGACAGGACAGGACAGGACAATGAGGATATTCCCCGCTGCCGTGCTTGTTTCGTGTCTGTCTCTGGTGTCCCGAGTACTCCGGGTGTCCGGTCAATTACAGATGGACTGCGTCAAACCACAGTCTCACTGCATTGCATCGACGGCTCGAGTTAGTAGATACAGTAGTTGTCGGTCAAGTTGACGTACGTTGCATTCTGCTTTACGCGCCTGGCTGTAAGTAACTATGTATGTAAGTATCTCACCTCTCTGCTGCAATGATACCTAGACCTTGTCGAACAACCAAGGCTGACCTCGATGCTGGGCCTTGCTCTGCGTTGTATCGTGTGCCATGAACGGCATCGGCTCACTTCAGCTCCGCGTGCCGCCAGGCTTTGACCCCCTTGTTCCTTGCGAGTGCCGTAGCTTACTGGTGAATGGACGAATGGTGATTCTGTAGAATGAGATGGTGCGCTAGTTGTTATTGATTTGTGCCTTGATTGCTTTCCACGTCTGTTGCAATAGATCCAAGCTGGCGGGAGTCACCGTCCTTGATTTTCATGTAAGCTTTCTTGTTGCACGGTCGTGGCCATCGAGATCCAATGTCTGGTAGGTTGTTTCTCGCTTTGATGTGATTCAGTCTTCTAGGCTATTTCCCGAAGGAGGACAATGGCGGGAGAGCCCTGGACGGACCGTCCGACTCGACGCCGTCAATGTCTAGTGGTGACGTCCTTTTTGATTCTCATTTCCCGGGCCGCCGCCAGATTGCTAGGTCGTCAGTTTTTTGATCTCGCTCCTTATTTTAGTGTTTGATCTTTTTTGTCAGCACCTTTACTACTCCAGTCCGTATCTGTTGGTGCATCCCGTCTTTCAGTGAGTGACCCCAAAACACCTGAAGCTCCACCTCCGCTCTCCCTCTCAGCGACTTGCAGTGCCCCAGCACAGCCAGGGCTCCAGCTGTTAGGCAAGTGATCTGATCCAACATATTTTTTTTTTCATTCGAAAGAATGGACCCCTGGTCGATTGTCTGCGGAAAAAAACAACAATAATCGCCCTGTCTCTTTTTCTTTTTTTCCCGCCCGTTGTCCCGTTTTGACGTCCACCCTACCCCTTCCGGGTTAGCCTCATTTCTCTAGCACAACGCCCGCGCTGTACGGATACTTCGGCCTCCCTAAGCCCCTTGTCAATCACCCTCTGCTGGACTCCCCCCCGTCACCTCTTGCACACCCCCCGGCCAGCCCGTGGCGATCTTGAGTGTGGAGGTCGCAAGGTCGCTCGCTCGCTCGCACGTAGGTCGCACCAGCCAGCAAAGGGACCAGGTACTGTACGAGGAGGAGCCTGGCCTGGCATCATCTCGCCTTGCAGTTTTGTCGATAGAAGCCTTGAGAGAGCATCGCTTTTCCCCTTCTCCCCTCCTACAAACCATCCATACCAATTCCTATCCACTGCACTCTTGCTCTCTATACCCTCATTCCTCTGCCGGCCAGAGAAGCGTCGGAGTGATGTTCAACTAAAGACCAACGAATTACTTACTGCCGCTTCCTTTCTGTCGTTATACGGTCGTCTTTCCAGCTTGAGGAGCACCGCCCACGCTTCTCGCGCGGAAGGCTGCCTTGATCCCTTCGTTTGGTCATGAGATGGGTGGCTCAACTATGATCATGGCTTCGGCCGTGGATACTTCGTCCTCTTTCCCTCGTTCTCATTCCAGCCCGGATTTACTATCGCTTTCGACCCTCGAGAAGCCTGCACCGAGTCTGGCCCTCAACAATCCCCAGCGCCAGAGTGTCACCTCTCTTCCGTCTCTACCGAGTCTGCCAACATTCGACCTCCCCTCGTTCGATGTCGATTTCAAGCTCGACACCTCCGTCTTCCTGACGGGCGAAAAAGCCGGCAAGGTTGCGCCCGAGTCGTTTCCTCCGATCGTTCGAACCGAAGAGGTGCCTGCTGAGACGCCGCGCACCAAGCACGCCCGAAAGAGGACCAGTTCGCTTATTGAGTCTCGCGGATGGCTCTCCGGTTCCAAAAATGCAGCTGACATGCAGCCTGAGGAGCCTCCTCGCCCTACCACATCAGCAGGCGACAGGAGTTTTGGCGGTGGATCCCTGGGCGACCTCAAGCCACTTGAAAGGAGCTCGACAGCGTCAGACTCGTTTGCAGGCTTTACCAAACGATCATGGCGACCCTCTCGCTCTCCTTCTCCCATGGACAAGGTCGACTCCCCTAAAGAAAAATCATCGGGGCGTAGCCGAGCTGAGAGCTCAACCTCGATTAAGCTGACCAAGACCCGCAAGCGCCCTGGCTTGACAGTTGACCAAGCGGAAAAGAACAAGTCGACTGATTCACTCAAATCCGCCCCCAAGGGTCTTTCTCGCGCCAGTGGCTACTTCAGCAAGCTCAAACAAAAGCAGAGCAGCTTGGCCAAGCTCAACACAAACACAGATTCTGACAACAGCTGTGCTTCGTCCGCGACAAGCCTTGCACCTCCCACTAGCACGGACGGCCGCACACCGCAATCCTCCACCTACGACACCACCACCACTGCGACCACCTCGACCGATGAATCCTCCATCGAGATGCCGCCACAGAACCGAGATGTCCTCTGGTCATCGTTTAAAACTCTTGATGTGGACTTTAAGGGGTTCCTCGCCAAGAGCACCGCCCAGCGAATCGCCCAGATCCAGTCCCAGCTTATCCCCTTTCTTCGAAACACCATGAACCACGAATCCACCAAGCGCCTCTTCGCCGAAGATGTCGACCGACGAGCCACGATTCTCGATAAGTGGTGGGTTACCATCCTGGAGATGTTGGAGGGACAGGCGCCCCAACCCGTTCCCGGCGTTGATCGCCCTGTCCTCTTTGATGCAGCCACTCTCCTTATGATGCGTCTCGAATGGCGACAGGCTACCTCCTACTTCCTGCCCCTCGCCGACCGGTCTCCGGCCGAGCGGGTGCGAGCGCGATCGTTCACGGCTTCGTCAAACTCGTCCATCACCTCTAGCCAGGCCGCCTTCCTCGAGGAGTCCTCCGAGCATAACGTGCGAACCATGTTCGTCTCCAACCTGGTCAAGCAGATGTCGTTCGTCGTCGAAAAGCTGTCGCTTCGTCACGCCCCAGTAAGCCTCATCAATTTCGCTGGTAAGGCTTGCGCATACGCCTTTTTCTTTGCACCCGGCATCGCGGACATCCTGATTCGACTCTGGGGTCTCTCCCCTGAACTCATTCGACGAGTCGCAGATGAGATTGGTCTCCCGCGCAAGAACAAGGGGGAGAGCGAGGACATTGTGGCCTTGTTCCCGCCCAACCTGGGCATGTTTGGCTGGACCTCACCCAAGGGAGTATGGGATAGCCTCAAAAAGGTTCCCAAGCTGCCCATGCTCGTGTCTCGGATTCCCTGGACGGGTCCCTGGGTACCACGCTGGAAGGGCCGCGACACGGACGTCTTCTTCATTTTTCTGCAAATACTTCCATATTCTTTCCGAGCAGTTTATGCCTGCAGGTTTGCCCCTGCTCGAGAAGGCGAGATCTCCTGCCTTTGCTCTGGTCCACGCCCAGTTGCTATTTGTCCTGGATACGACAATTCACCGCCAGAATCCCATGGATGTTGGCTACAACGCGATGGATTCAATGCCCGGCGCCGATGCTTCGATGACCATGCCACTACCTACAAGCAACGTCATGAAGGGCATGTCTGAGAACCGACTCATCATGCTCCTGAAGGACTTCCTCTCAGACGACTCTCTTGAGCTTGCGGGTGCTCGACATACATTTGCGGAAGGCTTTGCTATTATGATGAAGGCAGCGACGCGGAGGACATCAAAGTTCAACCACAATGCTTGCTTCACCTTGTGCGACTTCCTGGAGGAGGTTCTGGTGCTCTACAGTGAGTTCGAGGAACCAGATTCCTCTACGAGTTACGTCGATTGGACTTTCTGGTTCGACGTTTGTAAGATGATCATGGGCTCCTTCAACACCATGTCAGAAGTTCGAATGATGGCCTTTGTCTTCTCCATTTGGGACGCCATCTCCAAGGATCCGATACGCAAATTGACCGTCTGCAAGGACTGGCTTCTCACCGAAGAGACGTTTAATGATTACTTCAACCACTGGTGCCCCATGGTCCGGGCCTACTACCAGCGTTTGCTGTGTTGGCGAATGTGCCGAGACGCAGGAACGCTGGATGAGGTGGACGGGTAAGTTGTTTGACCTCCTATTTGCAGTGCTTTGTTAACCTGATGATAGCCAAATCTTTGTGCTCGTTGCCGAGAGACTTCAGACGACGTGGTCACATTATCTGTACCTCAAGCACACGGCGGAACAAGAACAAAAAATGCCTCCTTCGACTGCTCCCGTGCTTCCAGCGCCGGGAAAGCGTTTCATGATTATTCGACAGGAGCTCAACCCTCCTCAGTCTGGGCTTTTCATGGGAGGATTTGACAATTTCTCTAAGCTTCCCAACAACGATACTGCCGCCGCCACTCCTTTGCCGACCGACATCAGTGCCAAGAACGACAACAAGAAACGATGGTCGCTGCTGGGCAAGGTTCTGTCTCTAGGGGGCACCGGTGGTAACGCGGGAGCCGGTGCTGGATGGGATGATGATTTCCAGACTGTTCGCCGCGAGACAGCCGAGTCGCGAACCTCTCTGGGCAGTGCGCCGTCTATCAAGACAAATGGCAACAAGAACCGTGTGTCCGAAGACGATTCTCTGTATTCGCAACCGATCTACGAGGAGCAAAAGTATGTCTTCAAGTTTATCTTGGCATGGCAGCACCAGGCAGCGCCTCTCCGAGAGCGTTTCTTGACCCGACCCCGACTTCCTGGCCCAGCACAAATGCGCATCAGCGGCCCATTGGGAGTTGGCAACAATGGGATCTCGGCCCCGACACGGAAGTACTCGGGTAGCCCGCAGCAGGGGTTGATCAACAGCGCAAAGAACGCGAGTCCGCTCGCTTCTCCTGTGGATGACTCACCGAGGCGACTCTCGCTCAGCCTCAATCGTTCGCCAAGCTGGAAGACGGAGCTCTCATTCTCGGAATTGGGCAATGTATCGCCTACCGGGTCGGGCATCAAGGGAAGCCCCAGCCCTGCCCCGTCATCAACCTCGGAAGAGCCGAAGAGGAATGTGGGCTCGTTCGGTGATGGCGTCGTCGACCCTGTGAAGCCCACTGGCTTCTACGTCAAGAACATGGTCTATTCTGGACGTTCCCTCGCCGAGTGGGCTCAGGTCATCTTTGAATGCAACAACTTTGTCGAGCGCCGTCGTGACGAGGGCATCGAGGATCTTTGCGACGTGGAAATTCCCCTCCTGTCAGTTGAGGGCTTCCGCAAGATCGGTGGCTAGAAGACCACAAAGAGCAATTAGTCACTGAGCTGCTCATACTTTTTGCATTATAATACCGCCTGCACGACTCTTTCCTTGCCTCATATACCCATGCATCAACAACGGTTGGGTTGGAAGCATTTTCTCTTGCACACACAAACAAACAAATATCGGGATACCATGGCTCGGTCATCTTTCATGGTCGTTTTTCTTCGCATCAATGCCACCAGACTCGGGGCTTTAGACATACATGGAATATGCCACGCTTTTACGAATCACTCGGAGTGATTTGCTCATGTGTTGAAGATTTTCAACACTATTTGGTTTTGATTTGATTGCAAAGTTTTTGGCGTTGGAGAGCAATAACTGGCCTGCTTTTATTTGCTTATTTTTCATTCCTTTATATACCAAGCCGTCAAGGGTCATTTTTGGACTTGGTCACTTCTTCATTCGGTGGAAAGGGGATGGGCGAACACACGGACGGTAGGGAGGGATACTGGCAATGTCATGGCCAACGCGGTCTCTGGCCTGGAGTGTTTGGCTAATTGAGGGTCACCTCTTGTGTATATACTATTAGATTGGTTGGGGACGTGGTGGGAGTGGGTGAATACAGAAGGGTTTTCTTCTGACTTGCTTGGAGCAGGTGAATAATGAATGACATGGTGGTAATGACAGGCTATCTTGTCTATATGAGTTAAGCAAGATACTATTCCAAAACGTGGATCAAGACGCTGGACATGGTTATATCCGTTCTTCTGCTTATTCGTAATGTTCTTAATTCCTTCCGAGAGCGGGCTTCAGCTCAGCCCACATCTCCTTCGCCTTGGGGCTCATCGCCTCGAACCTCTTGAGAGCATCCTCCCTGAGCAACAGCCGACGGTCGGGATAGTACTCTTCAAACGATGGTTTGCCGTCGTTGGCAGCCATCCAGGCCTGGCGACTGCGCGTGTAAATATGCACATCGGGCTCAATCTGCCACGGCTGATCCAGTGTGCCGACGCGGACATAATAGAGGTTACGACCAGCGTCGGCGTAGTGAGTCCATAACCCAGTGTGGCATGTCGGACAGGTCACAACGGTCTGGCCCAGGCCGGACTCACTCGGCAGACACACGGCCACGGTGTCAGCGGCGGGTCTGGGCTCCCGCATCGGATCCTCGGCGGCGGTGATGCGCGCAAACGCGGGGGCGACGCCAGCCTTTACCGGCTCCGGGCTAACAGGCGAGCCGGCGACGGTGGGAGACGCCGAGGGGAGCATCTCAATGGCAGAGGGCTCAATGACGGCGTTGAGAGCGAGGACAGAGCCAGTCTGACGCTGACAGCCGGTGCAGTAGCAAGCGTGGACGATGATGGGGGGAAGGTTGAGACGGTAGCGGATGAGGCCGCAGGCGCAGCCGCCGGAAAGGGGGAAGATGTCTCTTTCGGAGTAATGAGTCGACATGATTGTAGCTTGAGTCTTGAGAAAGCTAGGAAAGGTGAGAGGGGATGAAAGAGGGATCGTGTGTTGGTGTGTGAAAGAAAGGGCGCGGTTTACATCGACGTGTGCGTGGGAGGGGGGGGGCACCGCCAATATTACTCCGCGATGAAGCACAGAGAAAGCTGTCACAAAATAACCAGACACTGTCCAAGGATTCTTCTCACTATCGTGTTGCCAATATTTTCGTCGTGCCTTTTTCACTTGCGTCGTTTTTTTTTTGACCACCTGGCAGCCCTGGTTGCAAAGCGGAGTAACAAGGCGCTGACCAGTGAGAATGGACTCTGTCGCCTAATTAGGAAGGCAGATGAGGGACCGATAGAGCGACTATGATTCGACACTTGGTTCAAATCAATTGGCTTGATGATATTTCGTTATTTGTTATCTTAGAAGAATACCTAGATAAAGAATAGACAAAGGATATAGAAGGGAATAAACTATGGAATTTGGTGCCCCTCGCCGTTAAATCGGGCTCGACCATATCCTCCAGACGCTAACAGCTTGCTTGTCTAGCACTACTCAATGTTCTTGGGTCGAGATTGTTGAAGGGATAAAGATCTCCTTGAGGGAAACAACGCATAGCCTCAGCACCGGGTTGATTATCATCACAGTCTCCGATATCCAATGCTATTATTTATATAAAAACGCAAACTTCTCAAATAGACGCGCGCTTGCGCTGTCTGCGAAATTGCCCTTGGGGTACAATGTGTGCTTCTCCATATACGTACTTATCATTTTAACGATGGATTTATACTTCATATCGTTTGGTGACCTTAAAGGGGCTGGTTACGGCTGTTGTGATATTGGAGGCTGTTTTATTATCTCGACATCGGCTTTATGTCCAACTACGACACTGGTCAGGACGGTGTCTTGAGATGAGACTCGGAGTCCGTGTCTCAAAGAATGTGGAGGATTGATATCTGGCTTCTGTGTTGACTAGAATCCGTGCAGATGGAGTACGGCCGGTCCTGGGGTAAAGATCGCCATCCTTGTTAAATTCGGTAGCTTCCAGATTAAAAAGCCCTGTCAGAGCTGTCGGTCTCACTGAAGCAAAACGGCATGATGTATCCATGTGTCGAGTGTGAGAGTTAATTGTAGACTTGCAAAAAGAAGTTGAGAAAGATCGGATGAAGCAGAGCCTTGGTTTATCAGTAACTGCTCAGCTGTAGACGAAGCGGAGAGGGTACCTGAGTCGATAGGCCAGCTCGTTTAGGGTGAATAAGAAGATCTGATACACAAGATAAAGCAAAAAAAAAACTTATGATAAAAATATTTTTTTTAAGAGGATACACAACAACAGGGAACATAGGGGAGCCTCCCGGAGGTTCTTGCTATGGAGAGCAGGCATGCAACCTGGAGGAAGCAGAAAGAGTAAGAACTACAACGCCAATATGGAACACATGGAGACTTGGAGGATACACTTGTATTTACATAGGTATTTTTATTTTAAAAAGAAAATAGAGAGTTTCGCATCACAACCGTTCATTTCACAATGGCCCTCTTCTGGGCTTGTGATATATTGGTACAGCATGAGGAGATTGTGGTTTAAGGAGAGGATCGTGCTGAGCCATGTCTCCTAGTATTAATTATCCAAAACCTGCATACATAAACATTGTGCAGCAATACATTCTCAATCTATTTCTTAACTCGTTCTCTTACAATTCAGCAGTTCTCAGGCACATGCTCGAATCCTCCCACGTGATCCCCTCCAAAGCCAGCAATCTCAGCCCTGCGGCAGCGCTAGTCCCAAAACAGGGGTATGCCAGCGCCAAAGCCAACCACGTCACCGCGTCTAAACAGACCTCGAAAGGATTACCCGTTTGAACTCTCCCCCATCCATCTCCATCAACGGCTCTGCAGAAACTATCGGTACAGTACCTGGTCTTTCTGGAGTTTCCCCGGCCGAGTGCTTGTAATTGATCATCATGCCCAACACGGGCAAGCCGAGCAAGGACTGCCATCTCTGCAGGTCGCGCCGTGTCAAGGTCAGTGCTTGCTTGTGCTTACCCCTCTGCTTGTCCCCCACCTGTAGGTAACCTACCGATGCAATGTCTGACTATCTCGTAGTGCGATCTTGGCAGACCATCTTGTCAGAGATGCATCAAATATGGTGCTGAATGTCCTGGTTATCGAGATGAGCATGAGCTTGTCTTTCGCAATGCCAATCCTACCACTATCAAGAAGCGTAAGAAGAGGAACCAGCAGCAGGCGAGCCGTGAAGTTTCTGTCATATCTTTTTCCGACTCATCTTCCTCGAGCGGAGACTCTACCACTCCAGGAACGCTCTTGGACGAGAACTTTAGGTTGAGTCCTGTTTCTTCAACCTCCACCGACCTTGTTTCCACTGCAGGCTCTGACACAGCTCTCATTCTTCCCCAGTCCATGAACGAGCATTGGACCTCTCACTCGATCCCCATCCTTCTTAACGTATACTCCACTTTAGAGTTCCTCCACGACACTTACAGGAAGAATGATCTCAATGGACCCCTAGTTTGGGCTGCCCATCTCTTCTCCCGTACCTATGTCACCAATTTACGATACCCTACCGCCATCGACAATGGGTCTATTACCGAGACCGAAAAGGAGCTGGGCACATATCTTGGTAAAACTTTGAGTTCTGTGGGAGAGGCATTGAATTCCCCTGGTGGCGCTCTCAGAGACGACGTGCTTGCAACAGTATGGATCCTAACAAATTACGAGGTAAGAGCATAGCGACTTGCGCCTACGTTTTTAAGATGCTAAGTTATTTAGCTTCTTATGGGTTCCATCAACCGTATAGAGCCAATGAGTCCGTGGCACCTGCACACACGAGGCCTATACAGTATTCTCAAAGCGAGAGGCACCGCCTACTTCAAGAAAGAAAATGGCCGAGCTGGCTTTTGGCCAGCATACAACATGGTGGTACGTATCTCGAAAGCCCATTCCCTAGGCGAGATGTTGACAACCCAATAGCAAGTGCAATGCCTCTTAACAAGCATTGAATGCCCACCAGAGTCTGAGGAATGGTTTTCTGCAGTTAGGGAGACTCTACATCCACAAGAGGGCTGGGCGCTCGAAGTCTCCTCCTTCATCACCAAGATTGCCCACGTGCAATGCCGCATGTTGAAGATCCTTCGGGCCCGAGACTTTGACGCTGCCTCGGCTGAGTACCACGACTTGATCGGCATCTTGTTCCAAGCCGAGGACAACCTGAAAGCATTTGAATCCTTCAACATTCATGTGGATCACGACTTTGACCCGTATATGCGCAACATGCTCAACTCGGCCCGAGTCAAAGGTTATCAAGTCGTCTTATCTTTTGCCAACTTTTTAACCCACCACATTGCCTCTCCGATCCCGTTTCACGTCCTCAAATCCATCCGCGCACACTGCATCCGGCTTGTACGTGGATCAGCACAAGAGATTATGGATACAGTGTCCCAGAACCTGGATCCAGGAGCATTCCGGAATAATCCATCTCCAAGGACTTTGTTTGATGCCCTGAAACTGATATGGCCTCTCACGGCAGTGTACCTTGTATCTTCGACTCTTCCAGAACAGCGAGCAAGTGCAGAAAAGACACTACGGTTCATAGGCCAGGAGCTTGGAGTTCGACAGGCTCTAAGGGTGAATCGAGGAGCATCTGTGTTACCCCCTGAGGCCGAAGCACCACTGGAGTTGGTTGAGGATGAAACCTTTGACCCATTGCCACAAAGTGCTGGGTTGATGTGAGATATTTGTGGCTCTGTTGGCAGACAATCACATTTGACCGCTCTCAACTATTTGGCTACTCATCTGGGCATGGCGAGAGGACTGGGAACTCAGAACAACTGAACACATCTTCTGCAGATCTTCAGGGGTATTGCATCTGTCTTTGGGTGGGCCTTTCTTGAGTTGAAACAACAAACCTCTACACAGACGTCACTGCGGAATTTTTGCCGCCTAAGCCCTCATTATTGGGACTCTCCACAGCCCGAAGTGCATCTCGTGAGACCCGGGATGTCAAGAGAGGCCGTGATGCGAGAGGAGGATGAGGCATGGGGCAACTCAACTCGCGACATGGCTTAGCCGCCGGACCCATTCCAGCGCCTAATTACAGTACAGTACACGAGCTGAACTTTGAAGCCTCAAAATAGGATATGGAGACAATGATACGAAAGGATCGCCGGTGTCAAGCTGTGGCGACGAATGGCGGATAGAGGGCTTCCGGAGACGCCTTGTGGCGGTGCGAGCAGACAAGGAGAATTCCGCTTTCAATCCAGACCGAAAGGGAGGGATGAAAACGCCAATCAACCGAAAACGCGAAAGGATTTTTTGGCCCAAGGGAAACGTTCCACGAGAAAGGGGGATGATCAACAGAGCGGAGCATGGGTCCGGCGGGTGGCGGCAGTGGAGAGACGTGGCTCGTCTCTCTCGTGTTGGGAATTGGCGTTGAGTAGCGGTTTCTTGAAATGGAAATAGGAGAGGGGAGAAGAATTAGCTTTTCGGAAAACGGAATTCTGGAGGCCTCGACCGGGTTTTGGCCAAATTTTTGTTGATGGGGATCGTATTCTTGAAGTTTGGATGGGCTTTTAGAAGATGGTGTTTTTCGGTGAGTGTGTAATCCACACTGTCCACCCGCATAAAATAGAGTGTGGACGTACAGTGCGCAGAGCCGAGCATGTGATCTGACGTCAAAGTCTGAAACGGGTCGTAGGATATCCGAGCCAACCACGTCTCGTTGGACTGATTCACACTCTCTCTTGTTCAATCACGTCTCAAACCGCTTCTGGAATCTCGATCGTGTCTACTTTTCTTGTTGCACGATCCCTGCAGCCTTCTCTTCTCTAGCGCGTCTTCCTCGCTTCCTACCCCGGATTTGTTCGCTCACGGCCGGCCGTTATCATTTCGAAAGCAGGGCAGTTCCAAAGCCAGCGCAGCGCAGCGGTCGGACCGAGTGAAGTCATCCAATCATCACAGATCTTGGGATTGCCAAGGTTTCTGCTGATGGATTTTTGGCAGCAGGGAACTGTCGAAGCCGCGCCAAGTCGTCAAGGGCGTCTTTCCAAGTTTTTTGACCTGGTTCGTCCGTGTGCAGTTTCAATGCGATGCAATGGCCCTCACCGCAACCATTCTTGCCTGCCGGCCGGCCTGGTTTCGTCTCTCTGACCGAGGGGGGCGTGATACAATATTAGCTTGCAGCGTTTGAGAAATACTTTTCTGGTCGAGGTGTACAAGCGACGATACGATACCACGCTGGCATTGCAGCAATCCATACCATACCAATGGATATTGTATCCGCACCCTCCACAACAAACTACTCCACGCCCTGCTCGCGTGGGCTGTGTCCCCGTCTCGCCTTGTCTCGCTCCCTCGAAGCAATGGATGGTACCCAGTAAAAAAAAACAAGCAAATCGATGATGTAGTGGGTCAGGGGTCAAGAAACGACGGCGGCTTTCGCTGTCTGTCGACAATCGGGATGATTTACGGCTTATGTTGACGGCCGACGATCTCTTGGTCCTTGGTTACCTGAGCCAAATGCATTTAGAGGCGCTGTGTTCCAACATGGATAAAGCAGTGCTCCCATGTGGTCATCCTCCCCCCCTCCCCCCTCACCAGAAGAAGCTTGCAATTGCGAAGGTTGCCATTGAAAAAGCGCAATCCCTCGTGTTCGAGGTCATTCCACTTACAGTACAGTACGGTACAGCCCAGGTTATGTCCCCCTACAGCGTGCCATCCATCGATTGAGGGTGGGCTACATCATAGCACTCGCCGATCCGAACCACCATCAGGGAACGCCCATTTCAAGACACTCGTCGCCACCGGCCGTCATCTACGTTACTCTACTTTTACTCACCATGTCTATGCTTAAATCTCCCACCCCAGCCAACGCGGCCCTTCTGATGCCGCCGAATTGCGGTTCTCCAGTTCGTCCTCGTTTCAACTCCCAACGCACCTCGGATCGATTGCGAGAGAGTTCTACTTTTATCACGCCACCATTCAAGATGGGGGGCAACATCAGAAAGGGAAGAAGATCTGTATTTAAAGAGGTTGGATTGGACGATGACTTGGAGTATCCGGAACCATCATCAGCACCCACATTACTACTACCAAGTCAACATACTACTACCCACCATAGCAAAAGAGAGATTACCGACAACTCAGATCTTGTCCAAACATCTCAGTCAAATAAGCGAGACTACGAACAAGAAAACAACCAGGATCAAGACAGCAGCGGAGAAGATTCATCTGGGAGCAAGCGTCAACGTTCACCGCAGTTATCATTATCTTCGCCAAAGACCTGGTACGCCAAGCTAGCAAACACAAAGGGACGACCGAGAATCAAGAGCACTTCGGGTGCATCTCCGGGCATGTCCGGCCTTCATCGGTTCACCATGATAGCACTGCTCATCGCCATTGTGCTTCCTGCGTTCAGTTGGAGAAACGGGCATTCAGTCGCGGACCTCAATGGCGCCAATGCCGGTGCCATTGTCCGTCGAGACAAGAGTCCCACCGATGTCTGCGTCAGATGGGGCCTGCAAGCCGCCCAATTGAACGGCACGCTTTATCTGTATGGCGGTCGAGCCAGATCCAAGGCAGACCAGACGGAGGATACATGGAACAACTACTTTCTAACATTGGATCTCACCAAGGACTGGGATGTCGACTCACCTGAGCTCAAGGGTCTCGAGAGGCCCGATGGTCCTCCCGAGGTGTCCATGGGCTATCTTTGGCACGACTACAACAACCTCTACCTATATGGAGGCCAATTCTCTGATTCGCCATACGTCGAGCCCGGTCCCGAGTCCCTCTGGCGTTATTCCATCGCCGACAGCGCCTGGACCGAGTTCAAAAACCCTAAGACTTCTGCGGGCAACGAGTCTGAGTCTGGTAATCAACCTGTTCACCGTGCCGCTGAAGGAGCAGGCCTTTCTGTTCCCGAACTCGGTCTCAGTTGGTACTTTGGTGGTCATCTAGACTGGGCTACCACTCCAGGCTGGTCGCGCGACATCGACAGGGTATACCTCAAGAGCCTGCTCGAGTTCACTCACCCAGGCTATGTAAACTCGGGTGTTGATAAGCTCTCCACCGGCTCGGGCGCGCCCGAAAGTGGCACCTTTCGAAATATCACAAAGGCGGGTGTCCAGAGCGGCAACTTCACCGAGAGAGCAGATGGTGTCCTCGTGTTTGTTCCCGGATGGGGAGACATGGGAGTTTTAATTGGACTCGCCGGAGGTACCAATGAGACCTTCACAGAGGATCTCAAGACACTGGATGTTTACGATATTGCCAACTCCAAGTGGTTCCACCAGGAAACGTCTGGAGACACGCCGAGCGTCCGTGTCAATCCCTGCGCAGTCATCGCTAGTGCGCCAGATGCCTCGAGCTTCCAGATCTACATGTTTGGTGGACAGAACCTGCCATTCGTAAGTCCTCGTATAGAATCTCATGACTGCAACCCAACCTGCTTACACATGACAGGGAAGTCAGACGCAATACGACGACATGTACATCCTCACCATCCCCTCCTTCACCTGGATCAAGGTCGACCAGAAGGGCAAAAACGTGCCAGCTGCGCGTGCAGGTCATTCGTGCGCCATGTACGACGGTCAGATGGTGGTGGTCGGCGGCGTGGGCAAGGATATCGAGTGCGATCCAGGCATGTACGTGTTTGACGCCTCTTCGCTCGAGTGGAAGGACAAGTTCCAGGCCGCGGAACACGGCGGAGACCATCACCCGGAAAATCTCGTCCTCGCCGGGTCTTTCGGGTACCAGGTTCCGGATGCCGTGCACCGGGTCGTGGGTGGAGACAGTGAAGGCGGAGCTACGGCGACGACCCCCGCTGCGGGTCCGGCCACCGGAGGTCCGTTTGCCACGGGGAAGCCGCCCGTGTTCACTATTACGCAGGGGGCGACTGCTACGGTCCGAGTTGGAGAGACGGGCACCTCGACGGCAACCCCCGATGATGATGATAAGGACGGCGTCAACGGCGGCCTCGTTGCTGCGGGTGTCATTGCTGGAATATTCGGCGCTCTGGCTCTATATCTTGGCTTCTGCGCATGGCTTTACCGCCGTCAAGTCAGAGCGTATCGAAACCATCTCGCCGTGACGAACCGGTACTCGGGAATGTCTCATAGCACATTCGACCCATCGCCAGCGTCATCCGGAGACGCAACCGCCGCCACTGCCGCTGGTGCGGCTGTTGCAGCCCGCCCAAACCGAAGTTCCTCCCGCGAGAGTCTCTTTGGCTGGGTCGGCTCCAATCGCGAGCAAGGATGGACCACGGAGCCCAAGTGGCGACCTGAAGATGAGGATGACACTACACCCAGTGCGATGGGCTCCAGCAGCGGTGCGGGAGTACCGAAGCCCGGCGAAGACGTCAGGCCTGGGACAAGCGGCAGCGGAGGTTCAACAGAGGGGTTGCTCGAGGGACAAGAGCCGAGCTTCTTCAGTGTTGTCATGGGACCAAGGAGGGCGTTGCGGGTGGTCAACGGCGCAGAGTAACAAGATGTTTCAAAGGGGATACTTGAGGGATATAAAGAATGGTGTTTAATTCTGGCGGGTTTGCAGGATGGGTGATGATGTTAACGATATATATGAGCTGGCGGCTTTTTCTAACGCCGCTACATTCGCTGATACCCCTTATTACTTCCACCCATGTAGCAGGTGGTATACTACCAACAGAATTTGATCACAATATACGAATATATGTAATTTGAACATGATGAAACAAGTCTTTGAAGCCATTGATCTGTTCATAACGTCGTCTGTCTAACCGATCCGTATAAAAAACACACAATCTTGTATACACAAAACCAGCCGGACCCCCCAATACCGGCCTGTCCAAGGACAGGGGCAATTGGGCAAATTTGTATATCTTGCTGCGCCAAAAACGCCGATTTCTCTCTATCCAAGAGATGCCCGTCCGTCCCTTTCGCTAAAAATGCCAAACATGAAGGATCTCTCTAATTCTTGAAAACAGAAAAAGAAACCAGAAGAAAAAGGGAAATCATTTACGCGACCACTTCTTGAGTTGCTTCTCGGGTATGGTGTTGACAAAAGCCTCTTGGAGGAAGTGCTTCCAGACCTTGTTACTCTTCTTTCGAGTCGTCTTTTCGCCCTTCTTTCCTCCCTTCTTCTTCTTCTTCCTCCTTGACTCGTCAACGTCCGAGTCAGAGCTATCGGGATTCTCCTCCGAGGGGTGGGATGCTTCCTCCGGCTCGTCATCATCATCGTCGTCTTCTTCTTCGAAAATATCATCAACCTCGTCGGTCGGCTTGGCCTTGCCCTTCTCCTCTTGCTTTGCGATCCTCTTCGCTAACCTCAAGTAGCTCCTAACCGTCAAGTCGGGAAGCTTGAAGATCTTGTCGGTGAAAGTGCTATACTCGACCTCGTACTTGAACTCGCGAGGCTGAGGCTTATCGTGGTTAGGCACCTCGTCGCTAAAGTCGCCGTCACGCCACTTGGACCCGTCTGCGGGATCTGTCATGTCATTGTTGATGTAGGTGAGGTTGGCAAAGTACTGTGTGTATCCAGTAAAAAGTGAAGGGCTGCATCGAGTACGCAGGGCCAGGAAGCGATCCTTTGGGCGGATCATCTGGAACCACGAGTTGAGGGTTCTTGGGCTTCTTCTTCCCCTTCCTTCCCTTCTTGCCTTTCTTCTTCCTCTTCCGCTCAGCTTCAAGATCTCTCTTGAGCTCTTGTCGACCCTCGTCCTCAGGCTTATCGAATTCCGGGATTTCAGTGATCTGCTCAGGTACCTTTGCGTTCACGTCAAAGGCATCGGTCCAAATCGGGGTGTTCTCCAGACCGCTGATGTTGTACTCAATGACACGAATGGTGGGAAAGTAGTTGGGAACCACGCTGGGGCTGACCAAAGAGACCTGGTATCGCTCGCCGTATTTGCCGCCAATTTTTCTTGAGGCCCTTCTTCTTCTTGCCCTTCTTTCCCTTCTTTTTCTTTCCAAAATCATCCACTTCATCATCCTGGGCGTCAGACTCGTCATCCTCAGCATCCGCTTCGAAGGCCTTGATAGCCACATTAGGCAATTCGGTCCATGCATCCCTGAGCTCAACGAGGTAATCACTCTTCGATTCGACAGAAAAGTCGTCCTGGATGGGCTCGCGAGCGACAGCCTGGTCATAGAGGCTCAGATCGATGTCCTTGGTATCCTGGAACAAGAAGTGGTCGATGTTCATGTGGCCATAGACGGAGCCGGTCACAACATCACGGAACTGCTTCAGCCATAGCGTATACTTTTGCCAGCATGTCTCGTCCCAGTTTTTGCTTATTCTCGGTCCTCGCAGGCGGAACATGGCCGATCAGGATGGCCTTCATACCACGCTCGCGCAGGCGCTGCAGCTGAACGCTCAGCCACTCCATATGCTTGAAGCCAGGTTCGGAGACATCGGCACAGCCATCGACACCAGCGTTTCGGTCAAAGAAGTACATGGTGTTCAGACTGATGACGGAGAGCTTGTTCGGGATAACCTCGACCTCGAACCAGCCGCCAAAGGCAAACGAGTGGCGCTGCTCCTCGGGGATGAAGCGATGCCATATCTCGCTGTAGGCCTTGAGCCACTTATTGGGGCCGGGGTAAAAGATGTTGTGCGGAAGGAAGTCATTGTTGCCAAAGGTTGGAATGACGGGGATATCGAGCTGGCCATTGTCGGAAAAGGTATCGATGATCTTCTGGGCGACCTGTCGATTCGTTCCCAGCACATGGCCCGAGTTTCGAGGAAGCTTCTCGTCGCTGTCGTGACGCGCAGTATCGCCAGTCCATACAACAAAGTCGATGTCATCCTTTACATGGGCGCGTATCCAATCTAGAGTCGCGTCCACGAGAGCCAGAGGCGAGTCGCAGTCGGTAGTCTCGGCTCCGTAGGTGCCTGCTGAGCCCTCCTTGCGGTGGCATGCGACGCCCTCGGCGGTCGAAGAATGAGGCTTGTAGAATTCATCGGGATGAAAATCTGTAGAGTTTGAGTTCACGTTAGCGATGGCTGTAGGGTTTCGCCGAAAGGGGAAGAACACGTTGAGCACACCACCAACTTCTCGAGCAAGGCCAATGCCGTTGGAAGGGCACCAACCAGAGGCTGCCAGCGACGCATGCTTGGGAAACACGTACCTGTTATGTGAAGAAATTTCCCATTTAGCTTCCGAATCGGTTGCTGCGCGTTTTTGCGGTGTCGTGAATGTATTCGTTCCGAGAACTCTTTGATCGTCGTTGAGAATTGGGGATGGGATGACGGTTTGAAAGAATAGAGTGGCTGCCACGAGCAGTCGGGCGCCTGTAAGTGGCATCTTGCGTATGCCCTTCGTTTGTATCCAGT
This sequence comes from Fusarium oligoseptatum, assembly GCA_003946995.1. Classification (NCBI taxonomy): domain Eukaryota; kingdom Fungi; phylum Ascomycota; class Sordariomycetes; order Hypocreales; family Nectriaceae; genus Fusarium; species Fusarium oligoseptatum. Next base: position 634,636 of record NKCK01000001.1, read on the forward strand.
CTGTGAGGTCCGTCTTTATCTCGTATATCGGTCGATCAATGGTGATTCGTTCAATGACTGTTGAAGTCGTCGCGAAAAAGTCGTCAAGTTTGATGGTGTAAGAAACAAAAAAGGTCGAGAAGAGCTGAGGCTGAGATTGAGTAGTAGGGCGAGGCAGGCGTGAGGTCATTCCCTGCAGGGAAAGAGAAAAATGATGGGGACCCCCCTGTCAGTCTCGGACACGTCCGTTCCAGCGGGTTTTGGATAGGCGTCCAATAGGGGACTAGAGAGGGTTTTGCAGGGCGAGAAGATGTGCAATTTCACTGGAGTAAGATTTTTGTTTGATGAAAGACTCCACCACTCGGTGTGAACCGCCACCAAGTTTTGCATTCAAGAAAATGGCAGGGCCATTATATCTTGAAGGGAGGGATGCAATATCTATATCTATGTTTTTTGGGTGATAGTATTTGAAACTGCAACTGCCCCTCCCCCACGTCGTGACTCCTGCACCAGCATCTTTCCCCAAACCCGCCTAGGCAGCTCGTGCGCCGTGTGTTCACGTCGAAGCGCCCGGTGATGTTAGACCTAGAACCAATCTTGGGCGGGCCGGACTACACGTGTGCTGATGGACTGGATACCGGCTGAATGACAGCGGAGGATGGTGAGGGGTCAAAGGGAGGGAGGAGAAGATCGACCATGAAGCACACGACCAAGTTTCAGTCAGATACTCATTCATTCATGTCTTTGTGTTGGTTGATTGTCATTCTTTGACTCGGCTGGTCATCTTTGTCAAGTCAACAGACTCAACCCTCATCCTCTTCCACACTCGCCTTCAACAGCACAAAGACCATATTCATTTTCAGGGTCCAAACTCACCTCAAAAGAAACCGCCAATAGACACATTTCTAGCCCAGGGGTGGTCCAACGGCACATACCACATACGTAATGTTCATGGATGAGGCCCACAGCATCCATCAAGGTTGCTTTTAACCCACACCATCCATCCCTTTTCCTTTTCTTCGGCCTCGAGCCGACAACGTGGCTGTGGGCGGCACAGGCAAAAGCTAGCAAGTTGCTGTGTGGTACCGCGTGGGCTCTTCATCACGGTTTCTCTTCTTTTTTTGCTGTGAGAGTGAGATGGTTCAGAGTGTGTGTGGTGTATCTCGGTGTGTCATTGGACACTGCCTTCTTAACCCCCATCTTGTCAACTCCCCGAACATGTGTGTCCTCGTGATGCCCCCCAAGTCTTTGAATGGCTGTCAACAAGAGAGACTCAACTTTTGTGGGAAATCTAAGCGGTCAGCAAGCGGCATATCGCGGCTAGATACTCAGACTCGAGGGGGGCAAAGCCAAGGCAACTGGATCAGCTCGCGTGAGCAGAGTGGCACGATGCCTGTCAGACAATGCATCTTCTGAACTCCACGAACTCCCCCCCCCATCGTTCGGAACGAGTCCAGATCATTTGAACCGGCGACATGTTGGAGAACGTGACCATTTCCAATGCACGACATCCGCTTTTCTCTAGGGTAGCCCAAGCCCCACCGTGCACAGTGCGTGAGGCGTTTCGCTAACAGCTCCACGCTAGCAATTGACAAATATACCGCCTATTTTTTTTCTCGTCTTTTTTTTCTTCTCTTTCTTTTTCACGCAACATTTGTCTCCTCGACGGCGCCGGCACCATCCAAAAGCTGGCGTCTCGATCATCTCCGTCTTTCCTCTATGGGTGCTCATCTTTTAGGGGAGGCCGTTGCTAGACCATTTCGCCGCTCGTTTGAGGGAGGTCATACGTTATTATGTGATGGCTTCCTATGGTTTTTTCGTGGCTACATGACTTTGTCCTAAGAAATTTCCGTGATGCTTCCAATGTGTGTCGGTGTGTCTTGTGCCACCGCATTCTGTGCAACTGGTCATAGACTCCCCGAGGTGATTCTTGTTGTATACCAATTGTCAATCTCATTGTCAGTGCCGAGTGTATCCGTGATGGATGCAAAAGAGTACCTTGGTTGACTTGACACTTCGCCTCAACTCATGGCTGATACTGTCCAGAGTCAGCAGGGACTGCGTGACATGTAGTTACCTAGGTAGCTGAGCGAGTGAACTGATGAACTCATGGTACCCTCCATAGACACTGGAGCTGGGGCAAAAAAGTTCTAGTTCTTCCTGGACTGGTTCGCTTGTCTCTATTCCCACAACCGAAACCCACAACCATCATCACCAACAGCAACAAAAAGAAACACAAGCAAAAAAACATACAACACCGAGGATTCGCTGGTCGTCACCGACCCAACTACTAATTCAGCGCTTCGCAGCTTGACTATGGGGGAGCGAACGGGACCCCGTATTCTCTACGAGCTATGGTCGTATGTGCTTGTTTTGTCGTCGGTTGGAGGTTATGAGCTCTCCATTTGCATGACCATGATCCGGAAGCACAACTAAGACCTCCGAGTCACACATTAGCTCATACGGGAGCGGCAAGCTCGGCAGAGCCTCCGAGCCTCTAGCCGTTCCATGGCGCGGTCTAAACTTCCGAACCTATCCACCGGATCGGATCCTCAAAGTAGGACAGCAACCCCTTGTTGTTTGCCGAACCATTGAGCTGGGTTTGAGTACCTCTTCAAGTCCGATGACTGCCTCGCTTAGGCACGATTCCTTTCCACATACGGGGTACCGAGTAGTTGACACAATTGCACTGGCAAAGTTAATGATCCCAAAAGTACCCCATGTTGAATTGATCCCAGATACCAAATGTTGACTCGCTTCGTACATTTCAATCATCCCAATTAAAACCATTCCTTTCTTTTCATTTAAGCATCGCCCTTCCAGTACTTGGTTGGTACAAAAGGCATCTTGGTCACCACACCCTGTCGCTTCTTTCCTCGGACAACAACGTCCACCTCGGTGCCGGCCTTGTGTTGCCCGTTCTTGATGTATCCCATGGCAATGTTCTTGCCCAGCGTAGGGCTGGGGACACCACTTGTGATCGTACCAATCTTCTCACCATCCTTGTGGATCTCAGCACCCTCACGAGCGGGTGCTCCCTGTACAACGAGTCCAACTCGTCGTCGAATAACGCCCGAACCACCCTTGCTCTTGGGTGTCAGTTGAGGAAGGATGACCTCGGCACCGTGGAAGCCACCGGACTGACGACGGGCTTGAGGGATGATCCAGCTCAGACCCGCCTCGACGGGGGTTGTGGTGTCGTCGAGGTCGTGGCCGTAGAGGCACATACCAGCCTCCAGGCGGAGAGAGTCACGGGAACCCAGACCGGCGAGCTGCAGGCGCTCGGGACCGGCCTTGGCCAGGAGGGCCTCGATAGCGGGAGGAGTTGTCTCAAAGGCAGGATACTCCTTGCCGTTGAACGAGATTTCAAAGCCGTCCTCACCAGTGTAACCACCGCGGCTAATGAGCACGGGGTGAGTCTTGCTGCCGTCGGCAAGCTTTAGCTCGCCATAGACGGCGTTGCCAAAGTAGAGTTCCTTGAGGTTGATGTCGCTGGCGAGGACCTCGCTGAGAACCTCGGCGCTCTGGGGACCCTGCAGAGCAACCAGACCAGAGTTGTCGAGGCGAGTCCACTGGACATCACCGCCAAACTTGCCGAGCTCCTCGTCAAAGTACTTGGTGTCCTTATCGAGGCAGGCACCGTTGGTCACAACGTAGTACTCATTCTCACCGAGCCTGGTGACAACGGAATCATCAACAATTCCACCGGAGCCGGGCCACAAAAAGGTCGTCAGCTTGCTCTGCATGAGACCATGGTTGGCCCAGTCCGAAGGCGTAAGCTTCTCGAGGAAAGCAGCAGCGTCCTTGCCCTTGAAGATGTGCTGCACCATGTGGCTCACATCAAAGAGCGAGGCGTGGTTCCGGGTCCAGTGGTGAGACTGGGCGAGCGAGAGGTCTGAGTACTGCACGGGGAGCGAGTACCCAGCAAAGGGAACCAGCTTTCCACCCTTGGCGACGTGCAAGTCATACAGCGGCGTCTTCTTCAAGTCAGAAGAAGAAGCACCGGATGCGCACCGCACGCTCTGCTGCGAGACCTGGAGGGCAGCAAATGACGTAGGACGGGCAGTGGCAGAAGCCAGAAGACGGGGACCAGCCCTCGCAGCCATGTTGAGGCCCTTCATGATGATCCAATTGACGGTATTGGTGGTAAGAAAAGAGTCAATTGATCGATGGAGAGGGAAGATGAGGGGATGTAGGAAGCAAGTAAACAAGAATGCCGAGAAGGCGCTCTGCAACTTTTACTCATTTGAAAGTTACTAACCGTTCTCCGGGCCGCGCTTGCACCTGCGGTACCACCTTTGACTCTCGGCGGGGCTTCGGTTTGCCGCGCCCGCCCTATCAACTATCATCAACCACGGTCTTTCCTTCCGAAAACCGACCCCGGTCCCCCGGAGCGCCCTCCGAGCTCCGAGCAACGGAAAACCCGCAACTCGGCACTTTTGGACGGAGCAATGCTGGTTCACTTGGCATTGACTGTATCTGTATCATGTTTGAGTGAGTGTTTTTGAACTTTCATTCTCAGCGCGCGATATAGTGGTGCCTCTCAACGAGGCCCAGCAACTACATATAACCAAAAAGTATGCCAATTACAGCTGATGCCCCCGCCGCGGCTCGTCTACCGTGATTCCTCTAAGCGCGCGGACTCTGACCGAGCAACAACCAGACGCCACCTAACAAAATAAGACACCGCAGCAGAGCCTCGCTTGAGTCTGCCGACAGCTTATTGCTGCTCAAAACTATACTTCAGCCAACATCCCAGTGCCTGAAGACTTTCCCATCGCACGTTCTCGTCATCCGACTGCATGAGCTCCATAATCCGTCTCTTGAGCCCCACCCTCTCGAGTTGGTATCTCTTCTCAGGAACCTCCTTTACCAGGCACCCAACGTCGTTGCAGGCGATAGCGAGCACCTGCTTGTCGTTCTCCCATGGCTGTCGCATAATCTCGGCCAGCTTCCGAGGGATCTCTCCATTCTCATACTCGAGGATCTTTCGGGCATTTTCAGCCCAAAAGACTGTGCTTCGGTGAGGTGGCGACCATCGGAGGTGGCCAGCCTGCACCTCGGCCACATATTCGTCAAATGTGGTCTTGGTCTTGGTGTACTCCTCTAGCATCTCCTTGAGGCTTGACAGGTCCTCCAACAGGTCAGGATCGGTGAGATGGCGGCTACCAATGTTGTCCAAGAGAGCGGGGAGACGAGCGAGAACTGCGGTAGGGAGTAGAGACTTTTGGTTCTTCTCCAGGAGGTTGTAGAGTGTGGACAAGATTAGTCGGGTTGTCTTTTCCTTGGGCGACAGTCGCAGAAGCTGGGTGTAAAGCAGAACAATGTCGTACTCACTGGGGAAGGGTTAGTAAAATACTGTAGGATACAGTAGGATGAAGCTTACTCGTTGAGGTCGTCGCCAATGTCCTCGGCCTCGAAGCTCATCTGCCAGATGACGAGGAGAGCATGGTAGAGGAGCTGCAGGCCAACTCCGCCGCCCAAAGAGCCCTCGAAGCCGGTGGAACGAGTGCTTGTGTTGCCGCTCCAGAGACTAGCAGATGAGTTGCCCCCGTTGCCAATGCCGGCTGCCGTCTGGAGGATCTTGATGAGGGGCTCAATCGTCTCGCTTCGCTGGTTCCAGAACTGCACCCTTGAAACATGACCCAGGAGGAGAGATGAATACTCCTGCACCGCGATATCCTGCAGACCGGCATCGGAGCTCTTGGCCAAGCCAGAAAGATAAGAGAGCACCACGGGCAGAGCCTGGAGTGTCGCTTGGGACTCGTCTCGAGCGAGAGCCATGAGGGTGGTCAGGGCGTGGGCAGTAAGCAATGGAATAGGGTCCTCAGGGTTGGTAGAATTGAGCAGAGGCAAAAAATGTCGATAAGGCTCCTTAGTCTTGAATAGGGCTTTGGCTAGGGACGGAACAGCTAGGAGGAGAAATAGGTTAGTATCAATTGCAGTCTCGATGATGGAATAGTGGCGATAGAGGCAGAGGGTTCTGGCATCCCTGCCTCTTGTCGCGCGTGGGCAAGTGCGAGATGAACTTACCCTCAAGCAGATCGCCTAGCAAAACGAGGATGTACTGGCTCACGTTGGCATGCTTTCCTGCCGTCTCGAGAACACTGGTCTTTCCCGAATCGCCAACAAACAAGACGCGGTATCCATCGATATCCCCCGAGACAATCTCCTTTCGCTGCTCAGGCTTCTTTGCCTTGTCGACGGCGCGAATCTTGGCATACTGCTCCTCGGTGAGGGTGCCTGCCCTGACGGCGCCGTCCCATGGGATAGGTCGCTGGCGGATGTTGCTCTGGAGAGAGGCCAGGTACGTCGGCGGGTCGAGCGACATGATGACGGCGTCGCGGCTGCGAGCAGCGGGAATATACGAGCGGTCGGACGATGGGCCAAAGGAGGAGACCGCGGGGGTGGACGGAAGACGGGGGTTCGAATGGGAAAACGGATGAAAAGAGCGAGCTGAGCTGGTGAGATGAGGTTGCCGGTGATGCAACCAAGCAAGCCGCGCGGAGCGTCACAGCTGCCAACCCAACTGGAACCTGGAAACTTGGAGCTCAAAAGGGCGCTAACCTAGCCACAAATCAAGCCACGATCATGTGTGGCTCGAGCTCATGTGGCTGCATGCAGAATGTGGCTAGGTAGAGGGCTGCAGGCCATGTGGCTTGAGCTGGTTGCCTGACCAAAAAGGCTCCAAGCCCAACTTGGAATTGATCCCTGAAGGTCCCTCCCAACCTCCCAGTTTTTTTGTTGATGTCGTCGTCTGACGGCCACATCCTTCGCCAAAACCCTGTAAATACCCAACGAGATTGGTGGAGCTCCTCGGTTGCAGGGACGTTGGCCCCTGGATGATTAATTAGAGCATGCATCAGACGCGTTCGCGCCTCCCGCCCTGCAATGAAAACCGCTCGTCCTGACCCCATCCCAGGGTGTGTAAGTGGTGATGGGTGTACGTACCCTCGTGTCAGTCCCAAGTTCCCCAGGGCCAAGTTCTGTAGGTGGTCTAGCTCCAGGGCCATGAACACGGGTCGCAGGGCTTCCCATCCAGTTGTCGACGCCAGGCCTTGGAACCTGTCGGGCTCTAGAACACCCCCCGGTCCATCCCGCGGAACCAGGCGCTTTCTTGCCCTGAGCTACGTTATCGATAGTTGTCCAGTGAGCGAGCACAGGCTTGGTCAGTGGAGGTGTCATGAGCTGGCACCCCGCCATTGTTCGTCGCTGTCCGACACCAACGTCACTCTCGACTCCTGAGCTGCATGTGAAGCTTTCCAACGGGACAAGATCGATTTACACCGACAAGAGCAAAAAGGACTGAGTCTCCCCCCTGTTTTCTAACGTGGTATTGAATTTCGCTGATTTTTCCATCGTCAGTGTGGATCCAGGGACCCCTTATTTCCCGCGTGCGTGTCAAGTGCCTGGTGACAGACACGTCGTGAGAAATCCAAGAGGTTGGGTGTAAGTGGGAGGTTGGGAATCAGAACGAAGCCTCTCCCGCAGCCCACCACCAGTACCAGCCGCTTAGTTAAAAGTCTTGCTGCAGCGCCCAGCTTTTGGCACTGCTATTTCTTGACTTTAATTTTTTCCTCCCTCCCTCCCTCCATCATAACTCAAACAATTTCGACCTCTCTCTCCTCACTCACCATCATCCCGGGGGCCTCGCTTCGTCATCCTCACCCTCACATACCGCCTATACGAGCCGCACTTCTACTTCCAGGTTTTGGGCACTAATACCTAATACTACGCACTCGACCTCACCGCCCGCATTCCTTCCCGTCACCCCCGCGACACACCCCAAGCACCCGCTTCTGCCGCATTCCAGAACCGTTTGTGCGAGGACTTGACAGATCCATTAATCTCGCAACGTTTGACTCACACGAGATCCATTTAAAACCCTCCAGTCAATTCGGCATCGGTGTGAGCTTCGACTGGAATTGGATTCTACAACATCCACAAGCGACAAGGCGCACTGCGCAGGGAAAGGAAAGAAACGAGAGCATCAACCAACCACAGAACAGAAGCCGCCGCCATGCGCACGTCAAGGCAGCTGGTGCTCCTCGCCATCGCTGGCTTGGGATCTGCTAAACCATTTCCCCGAGATGATCTACACGATCTCGGCTACTCTTATCTCATGCCCCGCGCTTGCGATTCATACTGCGGCTCTGACAACCAATACTGCTGCGGCTCCAACGAGGTCTGCCAAACTGCTGATGGCGTCGCAAACTGCGTCGCGGGCTATACCGGTGTATTCACCACCACCTGGACCGAGACCAAGACATACACCAGCACAATCATGACCCGCTGGGAGCCTGCTCCTGAGCCCACCGAGGGTGTCGACTGTGTTCCCAAGAACGACGAGCAAGAGGCCTGCGGCAACATTTGCTGCGCCGGATGGCAGACATGTGCCTACGACGGCCAGTGCTCAGCGAAGCCTGGCTACGACGAGCCTACTGCTGTTATTGTCACCAGCGACGGCAAGGTCACAACCCGCTATTCAGCTCCCTACCGGGTCACTGGCACCACGACTATCACCACTAGCGGCGTTCAGACCACCGAGACTGAGACTGAGACCACTTCCGAGGCCACGGCTACCGAGACTAGTGATGAGGCTGCGGCTGGAGAGGGTTCGACCAGCGGCGGCGGTCTCAGTGCTGGCGCTATTGCCGGTATTGTTATCGGTTCCGTTGCTGGTGTCGCTCTCCTCCTGCTGCTCTGCTTCTGCTGCATCGCCCGTGGTCTCTGGCTCGCTCTCTTTGGCAAGAAGGACAAGAAGGAGAGTCGTGAGAGCGTCGATATCGTCGAGGAGCGCTACTCCCGTCACGGAAGCCGTCCCCCACCCTCTGCCTACTCTCGCAAGTCTCGCATGAGTGGTGCCCCATCCGCAGCCGGTGACCGCCGCGAGAAGAAGTCGAGCGGTAAGAAGTGGCTCGGCATCGCCGGTCTTGCGGCTACGCTCCTGGCTCTGCTCAACCTCAAGAAGGACAAGCGACCTGCTAGCACCAAGCCCGCGCGGTCATCCCGAGGTTCCTCGCGATACAGCGACTCTTACTACTCATACAGTGATTACACCGGCACTAGTCCTAGTAAGTCTAACTTCCAGACACAATGAAGGCATCTCAATCTAACAACTTAAACAGGCAGCTCAAGCTCTGGTGGACGAACACACCGCACCCGCCGTACACGAGACAGCCGTTCGAGGTCATACTACTCCCGCTCTCCTCGACCTTGATCTGAGACGGCGGCTTCTCACTCACCCTTCATCACCACCATCTCCTTCCCACATCTGTACATGTCTCCTCATCTGACATAGGGAATTCGAGCTGAAATGGATATACGCTCGACTTGTTGCTTCGCACATTGGGCCACTGGCGTTCCGGTTTCTCGTATATAATGGTCTCCTGTTGCTTTTTTCCTCTTCCTCCTTTCTCATCCCCCTCCCCCCCATCGTCCCGCAACCCCCATTCTCGACACTTTTTCACCACGATTGTTTTTTGCACGCATGGATTATGGTTACGGCTATGTTTTTTCAAGAGATCACGTCACGAGGGAAAGTAGAGACGACTTGCCACGAAAGGTCAAGAAAAATTCACGAGTTTGATATATAAAGATGAATATATCGATGAGGCACAGCATAATGAATTAAAGAAAGCAAACCTCATTTTCACATCCAACCTTTGCCCACTTTTTATTGTCACCTTGCATGTGTCTGTTCATTAATGGATTTAGCGAACGACCTCTTCGATTGCTCGTTTTTACATGATTCAATATCCAAGGTCGTGCTGGCTTCTCAGGTAGGTAGCTAACTCATCATCATCTTTCAATGACAAGAGGGTGATAGTCTTTTTTTTAATCAGGCCGCCAGAACCCTCAAACCCTCGTCTAAAATGAATCTTCCCCCGCATCGCTCCACAAACATCACAAAACGCACTTTTCGGCGAGATTTCATAAGATTGTGCCGGCACCAGAGTCATCATCTCTTTTGCTTTTTGAAATTTGTTTCGTAGCCCTTTCTTTTTTTGCTACGTGACATGCAACGATGAACCTTCGCCACTCCTGAGACCCAGAAACGCAAAAAGAAACAAGATCCGTGTCCGTGTCCGCGTCTATTCCTCCTGAACAACGTTGCCCTTCTCGGAAACGTACAGACCGTCCAAGAACTGTGATGTACCGTGTTAGCAAAATCGTGGCTCTGAGGCTTTGCGTGGAGTTGGGACCCTCTGTCGGTTTGCCCTACCTTTCGGATATCCTTGTTTCGCACTCTGCAGATCTGCTGGATATCGGCGGCACTTTGGGAGACGTTCTGGAGGTCGTTGCCGGAGAGGACGAGCTCGTCCTTCTGGGCAGTCGAGGTCTCGACCTCAACACCGGACTGCATGACGACGCGGCGGACGAGCTTCTCGCCGACGAAGTTTCGGATCTCAACCTCGTACAGGTCGGTCTCGGCGTTCTTGGAGACGTTGACGTTGATGGGGAAATGGGCGTAGACGTATCGCATCTTGTACTTGAAGCCCTTTGTCACACCGATGATCAGGTTGTTGATGATGGAGCGGACAGTTCGGAGGGTGGCGACGTTCTTGCGGACACCATGGTGGATCTCGATCGAGATGGTGTTCTTCTTGGGAACGGTGAAGTTGACGGCCAGGTGGCTGAGATCCTTGACCAGCTTGCCTCGGGGGCCCTCGACGGTGACAATTCGCGACTTGATGGCAACCTTGACTATAAGACGGAAAAATGTCAGTATTCCGAGCCTTCTTCTCTCAATTCCTTCGACGCCGTCCCGTGGACAATCCCAATAGCCCGGAGCTCCACGAGGATTTCTTTTGAACATGCTATGCGCAGGCGCAAACAAAAACTCCATCGCGAGGAAATTCCAGCTTCTTGTCGGGAAAATTGATCCCAGGATCGGCGGCGGCGACGTCGAGAAATTTCATAGGAAAGGGGCGCAACGTACCCCCCTCGGGGATCTCAAGGAGCTCCTGGGAATGAATGTACTTCATCCTGCCGGCTGTGGGAGGGTTAGTTGAATTGTCGGGGGGTTGAGGGTATCTGGGAGAATCGGCCGCGAATTGATTTCGACTTGGTGCGGGTCGTGGAGGTAAAAAAAGACGACAATTTCGTGTGCGATGAATCACGTGCCGTGTGCCCCCCTCCTGCCCTCTTGTGGGCAAGAGAACCTAAAGTTGGCGGATCCCGGGTGTTTTGTTTCTCCGTTGGGGAGCTCTAGCCAATAAGAAGCTGTATTGAGTTGAGAAGAGGATGAGAAACAGCTTTATGAGTGGAAATGAGAATGATATGGCAGTTTTAAAATGATAATATCTCATAGAATACTTCTTATAACATTGTGATTACTTCATTCAAGTCTCAGCGCAATTGAACCACTCTTGGACGTAAATATCCTCATCTTTACACTCCTACTCAGTCCTCATGCAACGGAGAGCTCGGGTGGGTCCCCACCGGTCCCCTGCCCAGCCCCGGCCGATACGTCAGCGCCGCCGACCTCCGACGACCTCACCACCAAAAAGCCCAACCCCATCCGCTGCCAGCCTCAGCCTCGCAGCCTCACACCCGCCGCCCTTCTTCAAACAGACGACAGATAGAGAGAGAGAGAGAGAGACTCGCCCGCCATGTCGTACTTCTTCGCGACCCCAGTCGACATCGACATTGTCCTCGACGATGCAGACGACCGTTCCATGGTCGACGTCAAGCTCGACAAGAACCGCCGCGAGAAGGCGCCCCTCTTCATGGATGGCGAGTCTGTCAAGGGCGCCGTCACCGTCAGGCCCAAGGATGGAAAGAGGCTCGAGCATACCGGTATCAAGGTTCAGTTTATCGGCACGATAGGTACGCGACACCTTGCGCGCGGGAGATAATGGCAACCGACGTTGCCGCCTAGCCCCTGAAACCTCACACCTCTCGATGCGCCAGCTGCTCTGTATGAACCATCAGATGCTAACACCGCCGCGCAGAAATGTTCTTTGATCGCGGTAACCACTACGAGTTCCTTTCCCTCAACCAAGAACTCGCCGCGCCCGGCGAGCTTCAGCACCCCCAGACCTTCGACTTCAACTTCAAGAACGTCGAGAAGCAGTACGAGTCGTACAACGGCATCAATGTCAAGCTGCGCTACTTTGTTCGCGTCACCGTCTCGCGCCGCATGGCCGACGTGATCCGCGAGAAGGACATTTGGGTCTACAGCTACCGCATCCCACCCGAGATGAACAGCAGCATCAAGATGGACGTGGGTATCGAGGACTGTCTCCACATCGAGTTTGAGTACAGCAAGTCCAAGTACCACCTCAAGGACGTCATCGTCGGCCGTATCTATTTCCTGCTGGTCCGCCTCAAGATCAAGCATATGGAGCTATCCATCATCCGGAGGGAGACGACGGGCGCCGCCCCCAACCAGTATAACGAGAGCGAGACCCTGGTGCGGTTCGAGATTATGGACGGTTCACCGTCGCGCGGCGAGACCATTCCCATCCGACTATTCCTCGGAGGCTTCGACTTGACACCTACTTTCCGCGACGTCAACAAGAAGTTCTCTACGCGCTACTACCTGAGCCTCGTTCTCATCGACGAAGGTGAGCCGACATTCATAACCCTGGCTCGAAGCAACCTGCTAACAAACCATGACAGATGCCCGGCGGTATTTTAAGCAATCTGAAATCATCCTTTACCGTCAAGCCCCTGACGCCGCCCCTCTCCCCAACGCGGGCACCCACGCGCTGGCGGCGCACCCAGAGAACAAGCAGATAACCGCTGTCCAGGCATAAGAGATACTTACATTATGTTATGCTTGTTGAATCCGGTGTATATTCTTGTCAGCTCTCTGCGCGCGTTTTCTAGCATCGGTTTTGGCGTTTGGGTTCAAAGATGGGAATGAATAACCGGGTGATGGAAACTAGTGCAGTCCTTTCGTATAAACAAGTCATCCTTCATATGAGAAAACAATTAATCAATCCGGTATGATCCCATAAACATGTCCTACCTAGGTATCGCGCCCCTGTGAGTCTTTAAAACAAATACGTTTAGTCTACATGAACCCTTCCTCGCCTCGGCGCTCATACAATTTCCATGACATCGTCCGCCTCGAACCCAAACTGGTTGTTGTGAATGGCGGCGATCCGGTCCAGCTCATCCTGATACTGCTTCCGGATATCAGCCAAAGACACCACCTTGCGTTTTCCAGCTTCTTCGCTCTTCCGCCCAAATCCTGTCGTTGATACCGTTGGCTCATCATAAATCCAAGCCTGCTTGGGTTCAACGCAGCTTAGGGCGTTTATGAGCAAAAGATATTGTCTGGTGACGGGAGTGTCGAGAATGTCCTCTCCTGTCACTTCATCACCCTCGCCAGCGCCCCGGAGCTTGTGAATCCGGTCTAGCACCACCGAGGCGGCACCGCGGTAGTTGTTGTGCTTGATCCGCCACGAGTAGAGCACCTGATGGTAAGGGAATCCCTCCGTGACGTCCAAGGTGACCTTGGACTTTTGTGCTAGAATTTCATCCACCTGTTGTCGCAAGCCGGGGAAGGGCAGAGCCACAAGCTCGATGGTGTGGTAAGTCTCACACATTCTATCGACGAGCTTGCGGAGACTGGAAGATCGCATGGCCTGATCCTTAATCAACAGCAGGGTGGTGTGTGCGAGTTCAAACTGTGATGTCGCCACCGCAGCGTTGAATAGCCGGCTTTGCATATCCGTCTTGGTGAAGGTGGCATCCTGCTTGAAGCCCAGGAACTGTATCGCTAGACGGGCAAACTCAACCACGTACGAGTAGGCCTTTTGCTTCTCGAACAGGGCGACGATATGCGAGTAGTACTTAGCAGGCCCATGGTTCAGAAGGTTCCACTCTGTATCATCAAGGAGGCCGCTGCTGTGGCGGTCACTCTCGATATTCTCAGCGCCTAGTAGACTGTTAGCTAATCCCGAGGACAATGGCAGATAGGAAACTCACTCATGCCAATGGCTGCCTTTTTGAAGTTGATGGCGGCAGCGTTAAAGTCATTGAGTGCTAGTAGCACACGACCCTGGATGTAGGTGGGGAAGGGGTTCTGGTCACAGAAAGGAGCCAGGTCAAGAGCCAAGTCTGCCCTTTCTCTCTTGATGAGAGAGCACTGGATGAGAGATGGCGAGACCTCGATATCGCTATCTGGCGCGCATAGGTTCGTGACGAGATCGGTGAGGCTAATGGCGAGCGACTCGTTCTTGTTAGCGAACCCAAGAAGATGACCCACGTTGACCTCGAGAGCTGTCACCAACTGAACATCCTCAGCGCTCTTCTTTGAGACAGTGCCAGTTTCGCTCTTCTCCCGGTTGTTGGCTACTGCTAGCTCTGTGTGAGCGAGCCACTTGAGAAGTTCTAGCCTTCGCAAAGCCGCCACGAGTTGTCTGAAGACATGTCCAATATCGACACGGTGGTGAAGAGCGTCTGCTTCATTGTCAAACTCGAACTCCATGTGCACGAGAAGAATGAGCTGGCTGAAGTAGGCCCTCCATTGCAACTCGATGCTGTCCTGAACCGCCTTGACAACCAGTTTTCTTCCAAATTCGGTCAAAGGATGTCTTAGGTTTCGGGTCTTGGCCTCTGCTGGTGCGGCGATGAGGTTCATCACATCAGCATATAGCTCATCTGTCACTGTCTTAAAGTTCTGACCGAGCGTATCCGTGACCTGGTAGGCGTCATCGTCTGTGACTCCCCGCCAGAATCCAGACTTGTCGGAGAAGTATTGGATCCTCTCAAGATCCGTCTTGGATGAATCCTCAAACAGCTCATGTCGCAGCACGGCCTCCGAGACTTGTGTGTACTTGGTCGCAAGTCCGTCCGCAAAGCTAAAACCTGAAGCGAGCAATGCAGCCTGAGCGACGTGGTCCACCTCGGGTGTGGAGAGGTTATAGCACATTCGCTCAAGGTTGCTGCAGTCTCTGATGGCCGAGACAAAGTCTGCGCAGACTACCCAAGTCAAGTCTGTGGTGGGATCCAGAGAGAGACCGATAGCTTCTCCGCGTTGCTTATCCATCTCAAGCAGCAGTCGGTAAAATCTCTTCCATTGTGATTCGCTGGCCGCTCGGAATGCCGCATAGTCCATAGCCCCAGACGAGGCTCGGTCCAATGTCGACGCAGCACCGAGGACCGAGCATATCGACTCTGCCAATCCACGGCCCTTGGCATACTCTTTTGTAGTTCCAAGCCCACGCTCATAGATGGTCAATGCTATTTCAAGTGTCGCCTTTGTGAAACGGCCTGGCTTAAGAATGATTCGCAGCCACTTCTCAGTGACGTCGGTTGGATCCCAGGGTCCAGACTCCTCCGCAATCTCAACCGTAGGGTCCGCATAGACACCGTCCCAACTGTCCTCCCAACTCTGCGAGATATTCTTACGGTCCACCTCGAGTCTCTGCACCCTGTAGGTAATGTTGTTCTTCCATAGGGTCCAGAGTTGAATAGAGCTCTCGGCAGGGGACGAAAGAATGAAATCAGCAAGGGTCCAGACATCTGAGGATGACGGCGTGACAGGGACCAAGGCGTTACTGGGGGAAAGGTCTTCGACAATGATAGTGTGGGGGTCCTTGGCGATGATCTTCCAGAACTTGAATTCTCCAGCGCCAATGGGAGAGAAGGTTGCGCAGATACGTTGTCCTCGGTTCCGTCCAGTGACTTGGACCAAGTTGGATTGAGAAGGGTCAATGGCCCATTTTCCAATCTCTTGCGGGTTCCTCTCAGCGTTCAGGATGTCGCCCGTGTACAGGATCTGGCCGTCGTTAATGTTCCAGATACGCATCCTGTGATCCAGGCAGACGGTGATGGCAAAAAGAGCATCGTCAAGCCCAAAACTGGTGACCTCGACCGACGTGGCTGAGCTGTATTCCATGTTGACCTTGCCGTATTTTTATCGTGTGTTTCCCCTGGAAGGGTAGAAGGCTTCGGAGGTTCTGGGCCCATCCTTGCACATTGAAGAATGACTCGGTCCAAAGGGGCGCAGATGCTGCCAATGTCAGTAAAGGCGTACCATGAATGTTTACCATCAGCTTACGTTCGTGGGACTTGTTCTTGTCCAAACGGATCATTCCACCGTCGTTGACCGTCACAAGGAGTGTTTCCGCCGTCACAGCCACCATACGGTGAGGACTCTTGAAGCCTAGGCCTGATGGCGCCTGAACCTTGCCCAGCTCCGAGAGCCCAGCATCGACAGCAGCCCTCTTCCTGAACAGGTCCGGGCGCAGGGTGAAGCTGTAAAGCTGGAATGCCTGGTCGAGGACGAAGACGCAGAGTGAATCATGCTCCTCTGGATCCGAGAACGCCACACACCCCTGCTGGATAGGCACAGCGAAGTGAAAGTTGAGCACTAGAGGTGCATCGGGGGCCTGGGTCTTTTTGCAGACATCAACAGCCCGGATGCTCAACAGAGTGCCCTCCTCAAGGATCCGCCACAGAAAGCTGCGCGGTGTGTCGTGCCATTGTCGGTGGTAAATAGACGACGATGTCGCCAAGGTCTTTAATCGAAAGCTCGTCTCGTCCTCGCCCGAACCGTCTCGTGCTGGTTTGCGATGGCCCCGACCGTGGATCGAATTGGAGGGTACTCGGATGGTGACAACATTAGAAGGAGCTGGAGGCTCGAGATTCACGCGAGTCTCTTTGAAGAGATACTGCGTCTCGCCTGAGTCCATCTCGCCTCCATAAATCGGCTCGATCGTAGGATGGGGGTGGTGGTGGTTGAGGAGTTGGATGCGATACCTCAGGTGGTAGTCGCAAATCGATTTCTTGCGAGCGAGATGCAGTCGCGTTGCCTGGCAGAATTTCTGGGTGGAACTTGGGCGTCGCGCCTGCGCTAACCCAAAAATGGTAATCAGCTCTCAGGCTTTTATGTAGGTACACACAGGGGGCATCACGACAAGGCAACTTGACAAGAATCACTCAATAATTCACATAAAAATGGTGGTTGAAATATATTCCCAGTTTAATAGAGTACAAAAAAAATGTTTTACACCTTGAGAAAGAGTCGTAAGCCACCGATGCACATGCACTTCGAAACAAGCCCTGTGACCTTTACACCATGAAAATGAGAAAAACGCGGCAAACAAAACCTCAAAAATCAACGCCGGCAACCCAATGGACCATCATCACATACTCCGTCGCTCATACAGACTTTAAATTCCACCATTTAATCCTTATCCATGTCCTTGGGGGCAGGGTCACCGATGCCCTCCTCACCAATCGCAAATAGAGTATCGCTCTCTGGAAGACAGGGGCTGTCGTAGATCTTCGCAATACGGGTCTCGCCACGGCCCTTCTTCAGGCTGATTCTGGTTGTGCTGGCATGAGCAATGATGTTTCCACCAATCGGCTTCTTTGGGTCTGGGTTAAACATGGCACTTGGTCCACCATCGACCTGAGCCACGACCTGGTTTGTGATGACCACTGCGATACCAAACTCATCCGCCAAACGTTGAAGCGTCCTCATGAACTTGGCAAGATGGGTCTGTCGGTTCGAGAGCTCACCACGGCCGCAGAAGTCAGTTCGATAGAGCGAGGTTGCGCTATCGACGATGAGAAGTGAGAACCGCGTCTCACACATCATGGCTGCGGCCTGGTTGAGTAGTTGAAGCTGATGATCCGAGTTGTATGCGCGGGCGTAGGCAACATTGTCTAGAACCTCTTCTCCAGACAGACCAAAGCGATTGGCAACGCCCAGCAGTCTCACAGGGCGAAATGTGCCCTCTGTGTCGATATACATGCACTTTCCCTCGCCACCGCCCATGTCGAAGGGCAGCTGGCAGGTCACAGCAAGCGTGTGGCAAATTTGACTTTTTCCGGTTCTGAATTCGCCAAAGAGTTCGGTGACTGAGCCAGTTTCGATGCCACCAGCGAGGAGAGTGTCCAGGTTCTTGGATCCGGTCGTGATGGAGATGAGTTCGCTGCGTCGCTGATGCATTTCCGTAGCAGTCGTGAAGCCCATGGGAACAAGCTTAGAGGCTGTAGAAGCTTTAGCTATCATCCCATCATGAATCTTGGCCACTTTACATACCCTCGGCCAGAATTTTGGCTGCCTTTTGCTCCGAGATACCCTTGACTTGTTCCAGCACTCGTCGTGGTGTGTAGGCGACCGACTCGACCGTGTTGTAGCCACCATCGACCACAAGTTGAATATCGCGCTTCGTCAAACCAGCGACTCCCTGTGTAGATAATGGTCAGCGAATGCCGCAATCACCAGACATCAGACACTTACCTCCAAGGCGGAGAGTGGCGTAGGGGCACCAGGGCCGGGCATGCCGCCATCCTCGCCCATTTGAGCCTCGTCGTATTCCTCACTCATGTTGATTGACTAGTTTTCGTAATACAATTGTTGAGACAAAGTGAGGGCACAAGGCGAATTGAAAGTGTAAGGAGAGAAAATTGGTAATCAGGTAAAGGGAGGAGGGGATGGTGTTGATGGAAAGCGCGGTGGGACGCGTTAGTGGAAGGCAACAGCGCCCAACTCGCTACGCCAAGTCACATGATTTAGATTACGTGCTTCAATGACAGGCTCGATGACAGGGATCGTCATCAGTCCTCAGCTCAGCTCAGCTGAAATAATCTTGGCTAAAACATTCCTCATTGTTTCTTGGCTTCGTGTGTTAAAGAGGCTTTGATCTCGCCCTGAATATCATCACATGTCACGATTTGGCACTTGGGGTGGATTTTTGTTTAAGTTTTTTGAATTATTCATTCATCTATTGTACAAGAGAGCGAAAGGACCAAGACAGGCCACTTATGATTAAGAATCATCAAAGAAAAACTTGCTAAAACACCAGTCCATGCATGTAATACAGAGAATGTAAGTCTTTAACAGCCTCGACTCGAAAAAGGAAAGTTGCAAATCAAATCATCTGTGGTGCTCGTCCTCCGCGATTCGTTATCAAGTACACCTCATGATTGGGTGGTGGTAGTGTTGTTGTTGTGTCGTTTAGTTGACAGTGATGCGTCGAGACTCGTGCTTCTTGGCCTTGGGGACGACGATGCTCAGGATACCATCCTTGAAGGTGGCAGAGACGGTGTCCTGATCGACGCGGGTGGGGAAGTTGAAGCTGCGAGAGAACTCGCCAAAGCTGCGCTCGGTGAGCCAGTACTTGGCAGAGTCGGCAGGCTTCTTCTGGACCTCCTTGGGCTGCTCAACGACTTCGGTGCCCTGCTCATGGGCGGTGGCCTCGGCCTCATCCTCAACTGTGGCCTTGTGCGAGTTCTTGTCGTCCTCGCTACCCTCAGTGATGGCACCGCTCATGGCAGTGTCCTCAACCAGGCCAGCAGGGGGAGTGCCGGCAGTGTAGGTGCGCTCAGTCTTGCCGCGGATGAGCATTGTCTGGGGCTCGGTGAATTCGATGTGGACATCCTCCTTGCTCATTCCAGGGAGCTCGCCGTGGAGCTCATAGGCCTCTGCAGTCTCGCGGACATCGAACTTGGGCTGCCAGTGGCTCAGACCACTGCGGCGGCTGCCATTCTGTCCCTGGCGAGAGTAACTGTCAAAGTCGTCGAGGAGGCGGAAGAGGGGAGTGAAGGAGGCGTCGGAGTTGTAGAAGTTGCGAGGGAAGAAAGCCATTTTGTTTGGTTGGTAGGTGATAGTGTTGAGTGTGGTTTGCTTCAGGTTGGTTGCTTGAAGAGCTTGAAGAAGGAGTTGATTTGCAAAGTGCAAGAGAGCTTTGTAGATGTTGCTTGTGTTTGTTTGTTTGTGTGTGTTCTGATGAAGAAAGACTCCCAGCTTTGGGGGATGTAAAGCCTTGCTTTATACTTGAGAGTGATGAAGGACAGATCGAGATGGCTTTTTCTCAGAGCTTTGCGAATGGTCACGAAAGCTTCCACTTGGAGCTTCTAGAATTGACGCGACCGTCACAGACAGGCATAGAAGACGTGACACACGCAGGATTACGTAGCATCAGGCGTGATGTTGACATCAAATCGTGTGAATGTGTATGCCTGTTGCTACCAGCAGTTGCGGGCACCTGCTCGACGGTGGTGGAAGCTTCCAGCAAATTCCGTCTAGGCACAGGATGACGAGAGCTTGCTCGACACTCGATCTCGATAATTCCATGATATCATAATTACTTCATGATTATTCCTGTATGTTCTATGATTAATTCGAGTCAGCGAAGCTAGGAACCGACATTTCACTCCAATTGATTGTCGTTTTCAAGTGTTTGATAGATGGTCAAGATGGAAGATGGTGATCCTTGTCAGTGTTGGCACCTGCGGATGATTATGTAAGGTGAAACTAGGTGGATACCCTAGACCTGACTTTATCTAAACCACGAAGAAGAGCAATGCACATTGAATACACGCATTTTATAAGATTTTGCGGTTTAATGAGTATTGGGATGTAGTTCATGGTCTATTTTTGCTCATGTTTGGTCTTTGTCCCCTAGATAGTTGTGAGGTAGCTCCATGTTCTCCCCACTCCCATGTATTTGATGAGAACCACTGGGAGAATAATACATAGGTAGGCTCACATGTAACAGAATTGAACCAGCCCTGGTAAATCCAGCTCCATGCCGGAATTAAAGGGTAGCCTAGCATAGTTCACACAATAAAAATGACCCTTAACACCAACTATCAAAGAGAAGAAAGTATTCATACTGCGTTGACTTGGGAGCCCCGAGTAGCAATATTAGAAGAATGTCACTTAGACTGTCACCTACCCAGGTCACCTCGAGAAACACCTGTCATTTCGCAATAAAATCCACTCCGATAAAACAAGTCCAAAACTCAGAGGCCATGGCTTCTAAGAAAGATATCCATATATGAGAGGCTGTGTGAGCCCCCCCTCCGTGTGACAACGACACCTACCTAGCCAAGAGGCCATGTACTCTCTTTGCACACCCCTCCCCTCCGAGCCCTGTCGGAGAATTTCAGACGCCAGGCGCCGCAAGAAAGACCCGAGAGTACGGGCGGCACAAGTGCCATCAGAAACCTTAAAGCACCCACATATGAACTATGGCTTGAAATGCTGCCGAGTCACCCAGAACTGACTCGCCCGGGGCCCATGATCATTCAAGTTGACCGCCAACTGAGAAGACAGCCCGCTATTCTAGTGAACACGGGGCTCTAATCCCTCAACTAGCCGATGTCCAGAGGGTGGTGTTTACACCCCAACAGGGAAACTCACCACTTCGGCGTTATGCGGCATTGGGTTTAAGGCCAATATTGTGTTGAGAACGAGAACTTTGCTTTTGCTCCCCTTCACTAAAAAGAACCAGTACCAATAGCAACTCACCAATTCTCTCGTCACCGGAACCACAACTGAATCACGGCCAGTTAACCACCACCCGCAAGTCCCAGACCATGGCCAAAGAGACCAATGGAGAAATTGGCACAAAAACTGCGATATAGATTTATGGTATGTCTTGATCCAAGGAAGGGTCCCAAACATGCACACCTGAACCAACTCCTGTAGAAATTGTCCTCGCCTTCAACTAAGAACACAAAACCGATAACACTACCTACTCAAAAAGGAAAGAGTCCATGCAAATTCCGACTCACGTAAACTCTCAGTAGTCATGGCGCAGCAACTGCCACTGTGTCTCTTTACAGAAACCCAACCAAAGGTGGAGTGCTGTAGTATTGAAAACGCGTGCTGGCCAGTGACTTCCCACCCCGAAAGTGTTCTCGCTCGCCAATGGCCCTGGGATAGCTATAGGTCACCGCATAGGTCACCGCAGAGGACGTGCTGCGGAGATATCTGTATGATTTCGAGGAGGTAGTTGAAGCTCGGCTGTAGAACCGTATCTGGGGCAGCCTGATTCCCGTGGCCTTTCGGAGTCTACCGCTCGGTAAGAGACGTTGATTAGTATCGTAACGTCGTATATATCCACGCCGTCTACTGTGAAAGAAGCGGACTAGTTCTCATTGTGTCGAATGGCTCGGACGTCTCCGTTTCAAGGCCGTCCCGGGATTCGGCTCTGCAGGTTGGTATATCGCAGAATTTGGACATGGCACACGACTCGTGCAAACACAAGAAACCAAGTTAGAATGATTAGTTGACCTTGTGGTCAGCGCATTGACGAATTGCCCAATGCCGTGGAACGAGTTGTCTCGTAACCAATGTATTGTGGTTCAACAACCTGGCTATTATGTGCCAAGTTTAACATGAGAAGAAAGGATCCAACATTGAGGAAACAGGATTCCTGGTCAGCCGTTGAAATGGTGATTCACCGTGACCGCTTGTATCCCCGTTGGCCTGTTTTCTCGCCTGCCAGGTAACGCCAAGCCGTATCTGAGGTTGTAAGTGCCAGGGTCTTGAAGGATTCACGGCCCCACAATGCGGAGTTGGCAACTTGGTTATCAAAGCGCCTGGTAAACCCTGGTCTGGATTCCAAGAGGAACCTCAATTGACGTCATCGTGATAGGATGCGCAACTGCTGAACCGACCAAGCTAACGCAAGTCAAGAGGATACCGTGCTGTACTGTAGTCCCAGAACTGCGCTCTAGCAGTGGTCAGCTCAACTGTCTCCAGGCATTAGTTCTCGTCGTCCAGCTAATAGAAGTTCTCGAATCTCTCCACCGGCCGATTCTGGTCCCTTCAGCCACAGTCGTAAGCCACTGCGATCGTCAACCTCAAGCACGGCGCGTCTATCGCCCAGACATGGAGACAAACCAACTGGGCGTTCCCGAAACCTCTCGGACATCGTAGTCGTGGGTCACCAATGCAACATGGCGGCAAGCCTTGCTGGCCGGGCGCTCCGTTGCCACTTGGTCTTGATTAGTGAGCCACCTTATGGCTTGGCCGCTAGCTGTTGGAGCTGGTTCCAAGACCCGTCATTTTCGAAAATTAGCAGTAGCCTGAAAGATGGAGAGCTTCTCGGTTGAACAGCAAAATCAAGCCCTGTCACGGGGCAGAGGCGAACTTGTTTTGGAGATTCGAATGTTTTCATGATGAGACGTGAATCGTGTTGTATAGTTACATCGAGAGCCGTCGCCAATGATCCGTGCCTGTAGTGAATATGCCAACTATGTCCAGCATAGAACCGTAACCTGTGTTCCCGCTTCTTTGAATTATCGTCGCCATGAACGCGTCTGTAGTGAAAATCCAGTGGACCAGTATCGAGAGTAGCATGTCGAGAACCCGTCTCAAATTCGATCGAGCCTTCACTGTCCATATGGCCGCATCGGGGGAAAGCCCGCCATCATGGCCATGGGCACGCGGATACCCGCATGAGCTGGCCCTGGGCTCTGTACTCGGTTGAAGAGCCCAATCAGTCTTCGGCCGACTGAAGGTTCCAGCTCGGTTCCGTCTCGTGCGATTTTCACCTCGCGGTTCGAATTCCACGGGTTGCGTAGCCCTCTCGTGCGGTAAAATGGAAGTCGACTCGTCGAAAGCCACTCAAGCTTGAAGGGCTTGCCCCAAGTTTTGGTACCTGTTTCCTCCGCACTGTTACTCTTCCCACTTGATACCTCACTCTCACTCTCGGCATCAGACAATGCCTCTGATTCTTCCCGCTCGGCTTCCCAGAAGATGGTTCCTCTGGCGGAATCGTCAATGATTCGCCCCTTGGGGGCGTGTTCGGTCGCTTCGGTCGGTATAGCTTTTGGGAGGTCGAGGTCGCTTGTCGCCTGGGATGTCGGCGCAAACTCAATAGCCGCCTCCGGGTCCTCATCGATCTGTGATATCATCCTAGCATAACCAAAGTATTCACCCGATTTGTTGGCCGAGAAGACCAAATAGACGCTATCAGCGCCCTGTTTGGAAGACCTTGTTAGTCTACTGCTGTGACAGGTTCGTAACAATGCGCCACCTACCTGAAAAGCGGTGTTCAATGCATCTTCATTGTGTGCCTGGGTGGCCCAAATGCCAGTTCTGACACTTAATTCGAGATCCTCGACCGTTAGGCTCTTGAGTATGAAGAATTTATCCTTCTGCGGCGTTGTCTCTCCCACAGGCTCGGCCTTGGGGGTCGTTGTCGTCGGCTCAGCCGCCGGGTTTGGGCTCTCACTCTGGGTAGGTGTAGCATCCGACACTTGATCCGTCTTCATAGTTGTCGCCACCGAAGGGCCAGTCGGAGCCGTTACGCCGGCAGCACCCTCCACTGTACTCTTTCGTAGCCGACTGACAAGGCGAACAGACTGAAACTTGGAATCGTGAAGCTTTTGTTGCGCTGCACTGCAGGTCTCCTCGTCTTTGAAGTTGGCAAACGCGCAGTTACTCTTGGAGATGAGGAATAGCGACTCCAAGCCTGCGGTTTCCTTGCACACATGATGGACGAGGCTCATGAGATCGGTCTGCGGCGGTAGATTTCCAATCCAGATAGCATGCCCTGAAAACAATTCTTAGCCAGCATTGACGGTCATCGAGGCAAGTTGACTTACCACTCTGTCGCGGCTTTCGCGGCGGGCCACGTACGGCACTCTGGCGTCTCTCAGATGCATCTGGGCTCTGCTTTAGCTCGCTCCTGACACGAGATTGCTTCCTAGCCCTACCTTGCCCCTGCTTCGGTGGCTGAGGATGATTTCCACTCGTCTCTGTCGTCTGCATCATGGCTCGGGGGTCGTTGGTTCCGGGGTTTCCACTCATGTAGTGCCCAGCGACCATGGCATTGGGAACAGGGTGCGCCGAGGGCTGGTATTGAGGAGCAGGGGCGTAGTAGTATGCTGACTGTTGGGGACTCATCATCATCTGGTTAGGGTAGTATGTAATGTTCTGTCTCGGTGCCATCGTCGATCCTGGCTGAGCCTGCGGCATCTGGCCCCCGTAATACTGCTGCATCTGCGGCTGTTGGAGATAGTATCCTTGGGCAGCCACCGGCATAGAGGGGTGGCCTGTGAATTGGGGCATTTGCTGCATCATGGGTGGTGAGCTCGTGGGATTGTAGCGTTGCTGATTGCCGTGAGGATACTGCCCTGGCCGATAAGCAACAGGTGGAAGGGCGTTTCCCATCGGGCCCATGTTGTAGGGCCCGGGACGATGGCCTGCGGGGGGTTGGGACATGTCGGGCTGAGCTGTAAATGCGTTCTGCGAGACTATAGGCTGCTGTTGAGGCTGGGAAGAGGGGTCATGCTCAGGAAAAGCTCGAGGCTCGTCGTGACCGGGTGGTGGACCGGCAGATGCCACCGGATCACCAACCTTTGGAGTGTCTTTGTCGAGTGCTCCCAAGTCTGAGGCCTGGACGCCGGATATATCTCCCATTTGAGTTGTTGAAGATGTGATTCTCTTGACTATGAGCTGGCCGGTTAGTAACCTGCCCGTTTGGAGGCCAAAAAGAGTACGGTTCGCACACCTGAGTCAGGAAATTGTATTTGTAAGTCGTTCAAACCTTTCACGCAACGAGCAACTCGGAGTCTCAGGTCATTCGATCCAGACGCAGGCCAGTATTCGAGGGGGGAACTTGTGTAGTTTCCAACAAAGAAGCCACAAGTGAACAGGGATGTTTTTTTCCCGACAAGTAATTACCCAAACCCTCGTTATGTGGCTGTGACTGGTTGAGGTAAAGGAACGGTTAGAGAGGGGAAATCTCGAACAAATTTGGGGCCGAGAATGTGTGTCAGAGCGGGCAGTGCCGCTTGATGCGTGGGGGAGGGGGTAGAATACAGCTCTGAACGATGGGTATGGTAGTTGTATGGATTTTTTTGTCGAGTTGTTCACCGGAGAATCGTGTTATTCGAGTGATGGAATAAAAACGCAATGGTGGTAAAGACAGTTGTTGAAAGAAGGTGGTTGATGAAAGGCGCTTGAAGCCCCACGGGGGGCTGCTCGGGTTGTCGAAGACCAGTAAACCAAATCTCAAGTGGCTAGAGAGTTAGAGAGTGGACAAGAACTTTGAAAGTAACGACGAGGTTGAAGAAGAATGGATGGATGCTGCCGTGTTTCCTTTTGGCGTAACAGGGATACCGGCTCGGCCAGGGACCAGTAGACAAGACTGGTGCAGACAGTAGAGAGTAAATGTGCAATAAATTCCCTCCCCAGACGGCGGTCAGCCACACAGAGGGTTTACCGCACGGGCAGTAATTAGAAGAGAGAATGAGATGCACAGATCAGAGGAGCGTTGAGGCGCGAAACAAATCCCAAGGGAACAGGCACGCTGGGGCGGGTTATGGAGATGACCTGGGGTCGGACCACGCTGGCAGCGCATGTAAAGAGCTAGCTAGCAGGAAGGAAGGCTCAAGGTGTGCAAACGAAGCAGGGGAATTCAACAGCCCCATGCCCTTCAAAAGAGAGAAGGGCGCTGGAGGCTTGTGAGGCTTGGAGCTCTAGAAGGGGCGAGAGAGGGAGGCGAACACCCATGTGGCAGAGCCAAGGACAAGAAGAAGAGGCTTCAATAACGGGGATAGCGAGTGGCCAACAGTCAAAGCTTCCGGAGCTAGGGCTCAAGGAAGCCTTGGACGGTAAGGCAGGGTATGCTGCAGGGATGGGGTAGATGATCAGAAAGAGACCAGATGACGGGATGATAGGTACAAGGGGGGGCGTGAATCACGACTTGATACGAGTGATGGGGAAATGTGAACGACGATCTTCAAGTCACCAGAGCTCTGGGATGGGAATTGCTTGGGTCAACTGGGTGGAGGAGTGAGTGGAGGAAGTGGTGGAGGACGAGGCGGAGGAGCTCAGTGGGGAGAGGGTGCAAGCTAGGCGGGAAGAGATGTGGTGGTGGAAGAGGAGGAAGATGAAGTTGATAGTCTCGGATCATGGACCCAAGAGGAGGAGAACGAGTTGAGCCACGCGATGCCCCGGCTAGGTAGCCAGCCAACGCTGAGGTGCAGCTTCACCGGGAGGTAGGTTGGCGGTACAAGTCAAGGTAAGGCTGCTGTAGTGTAGGTCGTTGGTACTGTAGGTAGTCATCAGGGCCCCGGTTTCCGATAATCTATTTTGTCGCCTGTCCACCCCAAACATAAATCCCCTGTCCAGCTGGGCCGCATCCATCATCCATTCGAACACCACCACCCATCAGCCGACGGTGGCTGATGAGGTAGCAAGAGATGCCGCCACTGCCCACCCACCATCTCTCGACGGAGCATTCAGGTACCGGGTGCCACTAATTCGTGATGAGGGACGAGGCAAGAGACGATTGGGAATGGGGATTGGAGGTGCGAGTGGGAGCCGACAAACGGCGCCGACAGCAGGGAAACGGGGTCCGGGAGGTAAAGCCACAGTAGAACTTAACTTGACCAGCATCAAACAAGGAGAGGGGGTGTGTATCTGGATATGCAGCAGGGGGTGGGCGACCGGGAGGATCCAATCCAGCTGTGGAGCGAGCATGGTTGGAGACTATTTTGACGCCGAGTCTGAGCGAGGTGTGGCGCATGTTGGACTTCCACTTCTGATTTCTGCTGTGGGAATTTGCTTTCTTTGCCTAGGCTGGCTTGTCTCAGAGGCAAAAGGTCCCTGAAGGGTCCCACGGCTCCACGGGGAGCCACTGTCTGTCTCCGAAACGAGAAGGTCTCTTGGTATTAGTAGTGCAAGTACGGACAGGCCAGGGCAGGCCTGGTGCAGAGAACAGACTGTCATGGGGAGACCCGACTCCTTGTTTCTGCTGACGGTGGCTAAAAGCTCTGGGCATTTGTTTTGTGGTGTTGAGCGATGGTCATGAAACATTAAACGGTCATCAACAGACTCGATCTCGTTGGTGGACTTGGGTCAGATTGTTGGAGATGGTGTCAGAAGGGGAACGTAAGACTCCCCGTCCCGCTTGCCTGACGAACCGTTTTCGCCACCGTCCCGTGATGCCACCTCCTTTTGGGGAATGGATGATGTCTCTCGTTCCTGCCCCGGAATTTTAACTCTGCCTATCAGCTTGGTAGCACGACTCTATTGCCGCTATTCAATTTTGAATTTGGTGTCCGCTCCTACACCCATTTTTATCTCCCCGGCCTCACTCTGCATGGGCAATAGTCTGCATACAGGCATACGCACGTACACCCAAGTCCAGCCACTTACTCTTCCGCGAGGCCCCATTTCCTTGGCACATACTCGATATTCCAGGATATGCGCGACGTACATACTGCTTTCGGGGAGCCAATCGTGCCAGGAAACCACAAATAGAAGGCACATCCGCCCGCCGTTCGGGACACGTACGAAGCCGTTGCCACTCGGTGGTTCGAGACGACCACTTGTAAGCTGCAGCAAGCAGGGATCTGCGAGACAGGGAATAGCCGAGGCGGTAGGGTGGAGGTCCCTGAGATCCGATCGACACGCGACAGGCCCGCCTGTGCCCTTGCGAGCGTCCAGAAATCAAAAGTCAATTCGCTGTGCCGTCGTCGGGGACGGGCGAGTCGGGCAGCATGGAACAATGTCCGCCCTCCCCCATTCGATGACGGCCACAGCCAGGTGCTCGAAGGAAAACCAACCCAGCCAATGCGGCGTTTGCTACCACCCTGCCCCGGCGTTCTGCCACTGGTGCATCTTGCAGTCCTCGGTCTGGGGGTTGGACCATCTCAACGGGGCTTCGGACCACTTCTGGAGGGTCCAGCCCGGTCCATGACCTTGGGTCCCAACTTCTACGCCCACATTCTCCTGTTACTGCTAACCCGTCCCTGCGGCCACTCCCCTCCTCCCAGGTACCCGACCCATCCTGCCTGAGTGCCTCAGAGCCTCCTCCTTGGCTCGTGGGTGCGGCACTGACCGTGGGCAGGCCAGGCACCTCGGTCTCTGCGCGGCATGCTGAGTCCCTGGTTGGCAAGATCGACAAGCCTCCTGTCGTTGCGCTGATGGCGTTGGTTGCCTTGCGATGCAACGGGCGCCGTCCAGCTGACGACTACAGGGCCCTTGTTCTGCATCGCTGAACGGCGTTCCACGGGCAGCAACCAAGACGTCCCATCAACACTCGACAATGTCGATCTATCCCGTTTACCTGCCCGTCAATACCCACCAGCCCACCGTCTATTGCTAGTCAATGCGCCCGGGCCATAAGCCTCCCGCTACACTAACGTCTCATTGGAGGTCCTTGCCCCGTCATCACGACTTGGGCAACCCTTGGACTGCTCTGGGGTCTATTTGGGTCAGCCCCGACCGGATGATCGACAATGGGATTCTCCCACTTCACGATGCTGTCTCGAGCGTGTTCACTCGCATCTCCATCCCGGTCGAACCCCAGGATCTCTCGTGTCCGTCACCAAAGCCAGTCATCTCTGACGCAGTCACGCAGGCACGCCACTGCCGTGTTACAGAGCTCTGCCGCAGCTTGTCCTTGTCCTTCAAGCTCCCATGTACGCTCCCGTCATAATTGTCGGCCACCGCACCCGGGTCCCTGTCGTACGACTGCTATATCCGGACTAACGACATGTGCGTGCCCTACCGTGAGCTGTGCCTTTGGACCCTTGAAGGGTCCCTGAGACGCCACCAGGCCAATGAAACGCCCATCTAATCTGAGCCGGACGAAAAGCTCCGGACTGGTTCATAACACAGATACCTAGGGTTTGAATTGCGCGGCCACTTTTGATTGCCAAATCTCCCGGATGGAGCGCCAAAAAGTGGTCAATTGCACACAGCGAGGCAGTGCCCAAGGTTGGCACCAGAGTTGAGTGTGGGAAGTGCAAAGGTTGTGGTACAGCAATGACCCTGATTCCAAGCCATTGGACACCTAGATAGAGGGTCGCCTCCTTGTCTGGCGCTCTCGCCACCCTGCTGTCAACAGGGGTCCAGACCTTTACCGCCGATCGTCGCCGTTTCAGGCCCCGTCACGCCTATCTTCCACCCGTCGCACAAACAGGAATGACGACATGACGACGATGCCCTGCACTTCCTTGGCTGAGAGGCGCCTTCGGCGATGGCAAAAAATGCTGTTGCATTGGCCGCGACACAGGCTCCTAATCAAGGGTCCGTGTGGCTTGTGAGGGAAACGTCGTCAAGATCGTCGCCCGTCTAACTGGGGACAGACGTGTAAGCCGCAGTGGCCCCTCTGAGGCTTGAAGGCCCGAAACCCCCGGGGCCAATGCGATGCGAATCTCAAGAGCTGCCGGGGTGCGTCCTTGATATGACACTGGGCCATCGTCATTATCCAGAGCTTCAGCCAACCCCTGGACAGCAATTAACCCAGCTCTTTGGTTAGTTAAGCAGCTCGGCATCTTTAACATTGTGGCGAATGGCGTTACGCTTGCTGTCCTTTGTTTCTGGAATTAGAACGGGTTACTACACTCCGCCTCGGCCACGCTTCTCGTCTGTTTTCAGCCCTGCGAAAGATGTCACGAACCGTTCACCAAAACGGAGTTTCCTGGTCTTTGCTTCTCATCACATGTTTGACGCCTAATGGGTGGCGAAATTCAACCCAAAAGTCAACGGGTTGTGCAAGTAATCTGAGCTTACTGATCAGTTTCTGGTTAGGGCATGGCAGCTCCCGCAAAGTGGTATCTGCCGTCAAGTCCGGTGTCTGCGTTGACTCCATTGCTGTCGAGGCCTCACGATTTTGTTGGTTCAGATTAGAGCCAAGCCTCCGAGCTCCCCGTCACGTCAGGGGCACAAGGATCCGTCGATCATTAATCAAGGCCTCCAATCAATAACTTACTGACGGAACATTCCAGGATCCGGGTTGCGGAAAGCACTGCGCAGGCTTGGTTGGCAGGTTAAGGACCTGCACTGCCCAGAGACAACGACGACCTGATACAACTCGGGGACGCCCATGGCCCCGAGTGGGAACATGTCGATGCTTCCTTACAGAACCTGCCACGGGTTCTTTGTCCCGGCCAGTTGGTTGTGTCATCCGCTCAAGCCCCGTTTGCTCCATCGTGCCGTTGCAGGCGATCCGGCCCCGACATGCGTGCTGGTTGTGGATGACCCTCGACACCGTCCGTATTGGCTTGGCATACTACAGTAGCTTGGTGCAAGGTGTCTTTCTGAATCAGCATTGTCTTTCTTCCTTCAATATGGTGGCAAACGTCCTGTTGAGCTCGACGGCTCGGTTAGCCAAGGGGCGTGTTCAAGCGAGCCCGTCGTGGGGTTGAGCTCACTTTGGGCTTGGACAAGTGAACGCTGGGATAGGCTGCCCCAGTTTGATGCCTACCGTTGAGTTTTCTCCCTGTCCGGTAGCATCCGCCGTTGGAGCCTACAGTAGCAGCCGGACGACGGAGTTTACACTACAAAGGGGTATGGCCCTTTCAACCGCCGATGCACGCCGAGCACGAGGATAACGTGTCCATTCTCCTGGATGAAAAACTGAAGACACACAGCTGCTGTACCTGGAGGATGGCATCTGCGACAATACTAAAGGAGAGGGTGCGGTTGACAGTCCACACTCCCTCCTCTCGTGTCAACTGCCAAGTCTGATGAGAAGGAGGGGATTTCTGTAGGGCAAACTGCCCACAACACAACCTCTGGGAAACATGTGCTGCATATTCAAAGCCAGGCTAATTATGATAGCTGCTGCATGTTTCTATTAGCCCTGGAGTATCATGCCCAGAGTCATTTCTCAAGCACCAATACCGATTCAAAGCAAGGATGGCATGAGTTGAGGGCCCCGGGCAGCCGAAATAGCGCCTGGCAGAGGAGCGACCGATAAGCGCAGACTCATGCCAGATTCATGGGTGTGTTGAATGTCGTAAGGGCGGTGTATGGTCGTTGGATACGGTACGTGGCTCAGGGTGATGGGTGCCGTGGTATGATAGGATAGACCGTGATGCTACAGAGCACTTCTTCTGACGAGCTGACTAGAAAGTGCTCGTGGGCAGTATCCCAGAGAAGGGCATGCATCTACATCCCTGTTGCTCACATCAGAGAGTCGCCATGCCGAAGTATTTGCTACGTACTGTACAGTAGTAGGGGAACTCGGGCTTCAGCCACTGCCAATAATAGGTCAGATCGCCTTACAACTCTGGTCATAGCTCATTTGCGTTCAGCGGGATCTCAGGGATCTACAGTACTGTACGAGCATGACAGAACCTGGAGTTGGATCTGGAGTTCTTGCGATGGTGCAGACGGCTGGCGTTGGCCCAATTCCGCGCTTGGTCCGGAAGAGAGATGGGCTTCACGGGCCGCACATCTCACGCAGGGAGCTTCGGCTCCGGCCGCTCTGTGCTCCCGATCCTCCGGGGCTCAGTGTAGCAGGCGTTCTAGGCCATTAATGAGCCGATGTCGACGTCAGTTAACAAGACAGTGAACCTTCCGATGCCCCTAGTCGAGCTGTCTCTCATGGATCATCGATCATCGAGCTTAAATGAATATCGGTACAGGAGCTATGTCCCTTGGCTGTAAAGAAAAGGCGAGTGCAGTAGACAGCTGAAAACAGCGAGACGCGTGTTGAGAGATTGTCTTGAACAAAGGTGGTGTTGCCATTTGCCGCGCTTGTGGTGCTATGGAGACGTTCCAGAAGAGTCTAGATGCGGTCTTGGAATACAACTACCGAAATGCCTACCGACCGGGAGGATTTGTATCCGTTGCCTGATAACATTAGCTGCCCATCGATCGAGGCCAATGGACTTTCAATATTGGGTTCTGTGACACTGAGCAGAGTGAGACATGAAGTTTTCTAATGTCACCATCCTGCTCAATGGATGGGACCATCTACCCTTGAATTCCCTTTGGCCATTTGTCCCATCATCTCCAAATCTTCTGTCCAGATCCTTGGCGGCGGTTAATACTATTGGTGTTGACTGAGTGATGTGCAGGTGTTGATGTGTTGTGTTTGTTGAGTCTTTGTTCCAACTCCAACCCGACAGGTAACGACTAGAACATGACGGGGAAACAAATAGAAACAAATACAGACGAGCGCGAGAGAGAGGTAGTCAGGACATCAAAACACGTTGCACGGCAGATGGTCTTTATCTAATCCGGAAAACTATTATCCATGTAGGTAGGTGGGCGTTGACAGGCTGTTTCACGCCCGTTCTGGTGGTTGAGTGTCCATAGCTAGGTAGAGTTGCCCTCACCTGCCGGTCCCTGCATGTGCAGGATAAGCGATTTAAGCGACGAGACTCATCTTGACGATCCCTAGTGCTGGGCGTGTTCTCTCTGTAGAGATGGAGGCTGGAAACGAGAGAACCAACACCCGGTTGCAGTGAACAGGGACAACCCTGGACCCTGGGCGTCGAGACGGCCATTGCATAAAGATGAATTGTGCGCTGGATTGATGTTGAACCTATGCAACCTAGCTACCAACCATGTATTCATAAAATTTGACACATGTTTGTGCTAAAGCCTTCGTCCCGGGAGGCTGGAAGGTGAATCGAGGCTAGGATCAACTCCCGATCTATTTCTTCACGACATGGGAGCTGTTTGAACAAGTGTAAGCGGCACAAGAATGCGCACCTAGCGTCACACACAGCGGAAACGATAATCATATGCTGGAAAAGGCTCGTTGATTCCCTGGCGTCTAAGAAATTCGTGTTATACATCGTGCTCAAACACCCCCAACACCCGTCTAATCCTTCTTCAAGGGCAAGAACGTCTCCTCAATACCGTCTCTGGTGATGATGACCATTTGGAGGTTGTCGCCGACCTCGATGTGACGCTCCACCGCACCGTCAAAGGCATCCTTGATCAGGGTCTCGACCTCGGACCGCGTGAGGGGACGTCGCTCCCGCTCCTTGAGCTCGTGGCCCTCTCCGCTGCCGGGGATGTACTGGTTCTTGAAGTTGACCTGGTTGTCCAGGAAGGGCATGATCAGGCTGCCCGCAGCACCACCGGCTCGGCACTGCTCTCGCTCGTAGCTGCCGACGGGGTCGTAGGAATAAACGGCACCCTTGCCCTCCTCGTCCAGGCCGCCGAGCATCGCGTGCGAGTAGTAGGGGAAGAATCGCTTCTGGTAGAGAACTGTGGAGAGGCGCTTGGCGCAGGCGTTGACCGTCATGGGCTTGCCGTGGCGGTAACGGTAGATCTTGCAGATGGTGTCGAGGTGGTCGCGGAGGGCCTCACCGTCGGCGGCGAAGCCGACAACCGAGAGAACTAGTGTGGCGTCGTCCTGGGAAGCTGTGGTGCCGCCGATCTTGAAGACCTTGGGGGACATGCGAGAGTTGATGCTGTATCCGCTGGTGTGGCGGGTGTCGCCGGCCATGATGGTGAAGTCGGCGCCAGAGATGGCGAGGGTCGAGCCGCCATTGTCGGTGTAGCTATTTCAGTGTCAGATAGAAGCTCAAATATTCCGGTGGAGGGCGACATACGGGTTGAATCGATGTTCTCGAAACTCGCCGTTGTTGGTCTTGGGAGCATCGGAGAAGGAGTAGTTGGGCCCGTTCATGAGGGGGTTCTGGCTGAACATGGCAGCCATGATTGCGGTTCTGTCTTGGAGGATATGGAGAGGTCGAAAAGCAAGAAATTCCGCGATGCGAAGGGTCGATGGGATCGGATTCGGTGGTTGACGTTGGGTGGTTGATACTGCCTTGTGCCTTAGCTGAGGTGGTCGACGACGCACGCGTCAAGCTTGCAGCCTTGCCGATGCTTGGAGCTGGGGTAGCTCAAGATGACTAAGCTGGTACGACAGGGGTTCACCTCCTAACACAGTTCGTCATTTCCATCGTGGGTGCGTCCAGCCTCCAATTTGGGAAACGAATTTGTTGACATTGTTTGCTTCGAGCTTCGGTATTCGCCTTGATTTCATCTGCGGTCGTCGCGCCGCTCATACGTCCAACATGACGGCTGATATCCGCTCTAAAGCGTTGCAGAAGATAGCTTCGCTGTCTGCGGCTAGCTCCACGACGTCGTTCGACCGATCCGACCTTGACCGGCTTTGTAGAGCATGCCATGCAGGATCCAAGAGCAAAGACTATGTCAATGGCTACCAGAATAAGAGCTCCCTAGGACGAGTTCCTATGGTTGGTTTACCATAGATTTTGTCCAACTATGTTGGAAGCTAACCCTTTTATTGTAGTCCATCCGCGAGTTCGAGGTCCTGATCGCATTGTGTAAGACGGCGCCAAAGATCAAGTCCAGCCAGAGCGCGCAGAGGCTCTCCTACCAACTGTTCCCGTATATACTCGAAGCGCACATCCAGGTTTTCGTTCCGTCGCCCTTCTTCCGAAAGATCGATCCGTCCCCGACCGAAGCGCTCGCCTTCCATGTTACAGGGGCTCTATTAGCACTCGGCATCAACTACGATGAGCTTCAGGAGAACGTCGCCGATAAGATCTGGGCATTTGTGAACTCTTGCAGACGAGCTACCGAGAGTATTCTGTCTCCCCAAGCTGGAGACCCTGATAACCCGCACCTCGAGGACGCGATTCGAACTGCAACAATTGCTGTTGCGCTCCTGGGATTTCTCGATGCCGCGGCCGCCCAGGCGGATTTCTGGAGGGCTGGAGGTCGCCTTGCTCTGATCCAGAAGATTAGAGAGCTCCTTTCAGAACCATTCCTTGTTGCAGTCGAAACGGCCCTCTCAACCATTCGTAACTGCCACAGCCAGGACCGTGAGGTTAAGGAATGGAAGAGATATCTGCGTCAGTATGCGTCGTCCGGACGACCCCTGGGAGCCATGCTCCTACACCGAAGCTTTGCATGGCTAGTTGTTGCAAGTACCTCGCTGATGTCCGAGGACCCTCGTGCTCTGCGTAACAAGCATATTCTGGATATTTACATCGCGAAAGGCGACAAGTTGTGCCCAGACGCACAAGCCCACGAGGCCGACTTCCGAACTGTCGAGGCTTATGCTAGTTTCGCCATTGAAGAGATCCAGTATATCGAAGCTGGCGCTGACTTCATCCGTATGGGATCGCCTGACCAACAGAGCCTGGCTTATGCTGTCAAGGCTGCCGCTCTAACTGCCTATTTCAATTGTGCGCTCTTGAATGAAGAGGCCGCTGACTCGGAGATTCTCATGACCTGGCTTCAAGAGACCCTGGATGACTCTGTGCAGATGGCGGACCCGACTTTGGCCTCAGTCGCATTGCGATGCTTGGCCTTGATCTGCCAAATCTCTCCAACTTTCTCATCAAACGTGAGCCGAATTCTGCCACGATTCATTGTTCAGGATGCCCCTCAAAGGGAGATTGTCAAGATTGCCTCCAACAGCCTGGCATACGTGCTCAAGATGCTTTCCAAGGATGCTGTCATTAGCACCCTCTACACCTTGGGCAATGTACTCAGCCCTGGCTCTGAGCAGGCATTCACCAATGGCCAAGTGGATGGGACAGCCAGCGATGGGGCCCTCAACCCTATTTATACCAACCGTCAGTCCATTGGTAGCTCGATTTCCCTCCAGATGTATGGCGAGGAGGAAACTGCGGTTGTCTCTGGCAATGTTGTGCAGACTATCTGCGGGATTGCTGCTGCCTTCAAGGACGAGAAGATCACTGCCCTTGCTCAGTCTATGTTGCAACAGAAGCTTGAGAAGGTAAACACTGGCGTAGATGCTCGAATCATCAGTGGAGCAGCCGCTTTGGCTCTTGAGGGTGGACAGCTTGAGTTCCGCTCTTTGCTTAAGCTGTTCACCAGACTGTGCCATACTGGTGTTGTCGAAAACCAGCTGTTCCTCTTGGAAGCCGTAAGTGTAATCCATTCTATTGCTATCCAATTACTAACAATAGCCATAGGTGAGAAACGCTCGTACCTTCATCTCTGCCAACCTCCGGCGCGACTCTCAGCTCTTTGATATCTACTTGGAGCACCTGCTAGATAGTATCATTGGACTTGGTGATGCCCACTCAACTAGCCATGCCAAGGAGTCTGATGTGCAGATGGCTGCCAAGGAGATTGCTGAGCTTCTGCATCCTCTGGCAACCTTCATGGCCAGCAACGACTTTGCTTCTGAGCCTATCACCGATGACGAGACCTACTCTCTACTTCGAGATGCCTGGTTCAACATTGTGGTTCATGGATTCACCACCAACACAGACCGTGGCAAGCAGTATCTCAACGAGTTGAGGCTGATTTCTATCCACTCCCCGCCGCTTGTCGCGGATCAACGAGGCGAGCAGGTTGAAAGTGACATTGAACTCAACACGGTTCTGCGACGGGGCTTTAGCAACGATCGGGAGTCGTTGCAGAAGAAGCTTCTGAGCGACCTCGTTCCTAGCAAGGCCAACGAGATCAAGGGTTTGAGTTATCGCAAGGTCATCTTCTTGCAGGCTGCGTACCTTATGGAATACCTCCGCGCCGACTCGGGCGACTGCACCAAGGTTGTGTCTTATTTCCTGGAGCCAAGCATGTCAAAGGGCGACGTCAGCAATGCTATGGAAGGTGTTGGTGCTGCCGTCGTCGACAGGTACATCGAGAAGACCCTGGCAGGAGGCGAGGCGACCTTCTCTGCTCAGTATGCTGCTGAGCAGCTTGCCACCATCTTCTGCAGCTGCTGTCATCGCATTGAGCGAGTCCAACAAGCCGCATTTGCCTGTGCAGACCGGATCCTGCAACAGATTCCTGCGGCTCTTTGCCACAGATCTTCTCTTTTTGCTTTGCTGGAGCTCCTTTCTCTCATGTGGTCCAGCTGTTTGGAGGCAGAGACGGATCTGTATGATCCTCGATCCATCTTTGAATCTGAGCTTGGCGGTGTGACTGTCCAACTTTCAGACGACTACGATTTCCGTAGATGGACAGTGGATGTTCTCAACCGCAAGGCCAAGGTTTGGGTCAACGCCGCCATCAACCTGGCTCCTCTCGACGTCAAGGGGCTTCTGCAGACCTATCTCTCTGAATTTAGCGACGAGGGAGCCTACGGTCATGTTTCTCTTGGTAGATCATTTGCTCTCGAGCTTGGCTCCATCATCCCTTCGACAGATAACCGACTTCAGTCCATGGACAAGATCGGTAACTCGAGCATCAACACAGCATCGGACTTTGTGGCACAGTACACAACTCGCCAAGAGTACCGATACGGCGAGACACTCCCGGATCGCGGTACGGAGCTGATCAGCTTCATGAACCACAACCGTCGCTTGTCCTTCGTGCAGTCCTCAGTGAAGGAGAGTGCCAACGCAACCACTGCGCTTGCTCATATTGAGGCTAGAATCCTGAGCAAGAAGAGTGCCGCCATTACCGAGGTCCGAGACATCCTTAGAAGGGCAGCAGCTCTGCTGTGTCGCACCCAGAAGGATGAGGCTGCTATCGCCCACTACCTTGTGAGCATCCCGTTCGCTTTGTTCACCAAGCAGTCTATCAAGCTGGGAGTCTCACTATGGCTTGGTGTGATGAACGAAAACCCAAGACTAGAACCAAAGCTCTTGAACGAGATTGCTCAGCAATGGGAGTTCACCCTCGCTAGAAAGGTTGGCTTGTTCAGCCCGACCCTGAACCACATTGACCCCTTCTTCTTGAAGGAGGAGTTCGCACCTAGCGAGCTAGATGCGCTAGCAAAGAAGAAGCAGCTAGTACATGACATTCTCTCACCTCATGTTCGACTACTTCAGTTCTTTGCCAGTCACTTCAACGCCACGAGGCATGGAAGCCCTGACATTCAGAGAGTGTTCCTGAGAATGCTTGATCTTACGCTCGATGCTATCAAGCAGTCTGCAACCCACCCCATGGCCCGAGAGATTCGATTCTCCATCGTCCTGTTTGGTCTACGGGTTCTTCGAACGAGCAACACTCTCAAACCGGGTGCGCAATGGAGACTCAAGGAAAGACTTTTGACGGCTGGTCTGGCTTGGTTCAAATATTGCCCAAAATGGTCGTTTGGAAGCAATATTCTTCAGATGAAGACGGAGATCCGACTCCTCTCGGACGTCCTTACGGCCTTGCAGCAAGTCTCTTACATTAGCGCGCCGGCTTCTGGCAACACCAAGTCACTCCAGGCCAAGGAGCAGCTACTTGATCTGTTAGTCAGGAACGAGCAGTCTCGTCTGGCCGTCTGGGTCAACCCTCTCAACACGGCGGCAGGCCAGTCGTTGGCTCCAGCAGCTAACAAGGCGGCGACAGAGGCTGCGCTTATGCCCCTTGTGCGAACCGCCTGGTGGCAGGATCCTGCTATTGCGCTTGAGCTGGCGGCTAGGTTCCCATCTCCTCGCCTGCAGCGTGATATTAGGTTCCTTCTCCTTACTATGCCTGAGAAGGCTGTCTCTGAGCCCGAGGCTCTGCACTTGATCTTTGGAGGACTCCTCCCCGAGGATGTTGCCCTACAGCACCTCAAGGTACGTTTCATACACAATCATGATTTAGTGACGCATATTCTAACTACCTGCGATAGTATCTTCTGTACTGGGAGCCTGTGAACCCTGTGACAGCCGTTACCATGTTCTTGCCGGCCTACGAGGACCATCCCTTCACTATCCAGTACGCCATGCGTGCTCTTGAGAGCCACTCGGTAGATGTCACTTTCTTCTATGTCCCCCAGATCGTACAGTCGCTTCGATATGATTCCCTGGGCTACGTGCAGCGATACATTCTCGAAACTGCCCAGTTCTCTCAGCTGTTTGCCCATCAGATCATCTGGAACATGAAGGCCAACTCGTACAAGGATGACGATGCCCAGATCCCAGATGAGATCAAGCCAACTCTGGACACGGTCATGGGCAAGATGGTTGACAGCTTTGCGGCTGAGGACCGAGACTTTTATGAGCGAGAGTTTTCCTTCTTTGACGAGGTGACTGGCATCTCGGGCAAGCTCAAGCCCTATATCAAGCGATCCAAGCCTGAGAAGAAGCAGAAGATTGAGGAGGAGCTGCGCAAGATCAAGGTAGAGGTCGG
Source organism: Fusarium oligoseptatum (assembly GCA_003946995.1). Taxonomy (NCBI): domain Eukaryota; kingdom Fungi; phylum Ascomycota; class Sordariomycetes; order Hypocreales; family Nectriaceae; genus Fusarium; species Fusarium oligoseptatum. The sequence goes on from NKCK01000001.1 coordinate 674,096, forward strand.
CGTCTATCTGCCCAGTAACCCCGACGGTGTGGTCATTGGTATCGACCGCAAGTCGGGCAAGCCCCTACAGAGTCACGCCAAGGCACCGTACATGGCGACGTTCCGTATCAAGAAGAACAAGGGCGGCGCGACTGAGGTGGATGAGATGATGGAGGAGCAGGACGGAGAGGATCATGAGACACCTGAGCAGACGGTTGAAGTGTGGCAGTCTGCCATTTTCAAGGTCGGTGATGACTGTCGACAGGACGTGTTGGCTCTTCAGATGATTGCGGCGTTCCGAGGTATCTTCCATGATGTCGGCCTCGACGTCTATGTCTTCCCCTACAGAGTCACGGCCACAGCCCCTGGCTGCGGTGTCATCGACGTGCTGCCAAACTCCATCTCGCGAGACATGCTTGGTCGTGAAGCCGTCAACGGCCTGTACGACTACTTCATCTCCAAGTACGGCAACGAGAACTCTCTCCGGTTCCAGCGGGCTCGCAGCAACTTTGTCAAGTCGATGGCGGCCTACTCGGTCATCTCGTACCTCCTCCAGTTCAAGGATCGTCACAACGGCAACATCATGATTGACGACGCCGGGCACATCCTGCACATCGACTTTGGTTTCTGCTTTGATATCGCTCCTGGTGGTATCAAGTTTGAGCGCGCCCCCTTCAAGCTCACCACCGAGATGGTGGCAGTTATGGGTGGCTCCATGGACCACCAGAGCTTCAAGGCTTTCGAGGAGCTCTGCGTCAAGGCCTTCCTGGCCAGTCGACAGTACTGCGAGAAGCTTAGCCAGATCGTTTGGCTCATGATGGACAGCGGACTGCCCTGCTTCCGTCCTGAGAGTGTCAAGCACTTCCGGGAGCGCTTCGTGCTGGACAAGAGCGAGCGTGATGCGGCAAACTTTATGAAGCACCTCATCAAGACGAGCTACTCGAGCTACAGCACGGGCATCTACGACCAGTTCCAGCTCCTGACCAACGGCATTCCCTATTAAGGATAAGCGACGGGGAGGAGAAGCAGGTGGACTGGTTTTGGTGGCGAGATATTGTTTCGATGCGCCCTATCTATCTAGTTCTTTCTGGCTCTTAAAAAGATGGTCAAATACAAGAACCATCATAGCTCTACCTACTGTAATTAGTCTTGTTTCTTTTTTTTTCTATAATAGTACACAACCCTTTTCACTAGTATCCAAAGCAAACAAGACACGGTCCACACTATCTTACATACTCGTCCCAGATCCCATTCTATCGAGGGCACCCCAGGCCATGATATGATGACGAGATTAATCCAGCCGAGTTATACTGCTACTGCTACAAGGCATCCGGGGAACCGGCCCCTCTGACCTCCTCGCTTAGACGCAAGGTAAAATGAGACGGAGGTTCTCCGCTCTCACTCACGGGCGCTGCCGAATTCACCTCATTTCGCCTTTGCAGCGGACCCTTTGAGCATGTGGGTCGGGGCGTTGTAGCTGGTGTAGTCGACATGGACAAAGGCCCTGTCGACGATGGGGACAGACTCGAGGAAGTAGGTGAGAACCTCGCTGAGGTCGTGGCTGTCCTTCAGGGGCGTGGCGGCAGAGAGGACAATGTCCACCTCGACAAAGAGCTTATCTCCGGCGTGATAGGCGCGCAGGTTCTGAATCTGGCGGATAGCTGTCGCGAATCGCATCGTGAGGTATAGCAACAGGTTACGCTCATCAGGCTGAGCCGAGAAGCCTGAGAGGTTGCGGACGTGATGGGCCGATGTCTCGCTCCAGTTGAAGATTACTACCATGGAAAGGAGCAGGCCGCCTACAGCGTCAAGCCACCAAATACGTCCATAGAAACCAACTGAAGGAGAAACAAGGATTAGCAGGGGTTCATGTGTACCTCAGGGATGCGGATGCAGCGGTCCGATCGCGCATCGCGGGCTGCGGCAACTCACTAATCGGGAACAAGATGGAGCCCGTGTTGAAGATTACATCCGTCTTGGCGTCTTCGGCCCTGCAGCCATGGTCAGATCTTGGCCGAGCACGTGTGTGATGTAGGCACTGTAACATGAGAGTGAGACTTACAAGGCTCGCACGCTCGAGTTCTTGACGACACGGCACCAGACCCAGCAGGCACCCTTGATGACAATGGTGGAAACCATGATGGCAATGGCGGGGATACCAAGCTCGAGGATGTGATGCGCAGGGTCCATTAGGCGCTGGATACACTCGAGGCCTACTTGGAAGAAACAGGTGATCATGATGATGGAAAAAACAAGTACACCGAGGGGTTCAAGCCTGGAAACACGGGTTAGACTTGTCTCTGCGCAGCAACCATACACACCAGTAAGACCTACTTGCGACGACCGACGGGATAACTGTACTGGTCCTGGTGACTGGCTGAGATGAGACGTGTAGTTATCCAAACAATAACAGTACTGAGAAAGTCTAGCACAGCATCGACCAAACTAGCCAAGACGGACATTGAGGGAACGGAAACAATAACGGCAAGCTTTCCGGCAAGGAGGATGCCGTTGGCGATAAAGTTGACCCAGATGGCCAGAGTCACAATTGGATCATCGCTGTCGACCTCAGCATCCTCCAACCACGGCAGGATGGGCTTGGGGCCTGCGCCGTCTTCCTGGCTGACAGGCGCTGGAGGCGGCTCGTCGTCTTCATCGTCTTCTCCGGCCTGGCGCTGAAGCATTGGCAGGCTCTCGGAGGAGCGGAAGATGTCCTTGGGCGTGCGAGTTGCGGGCAGCTTGGTGGAGGAGTTGTTCGGCTTGACGGTACCGTAGGATCCTGGGGTAAAGGACGCCGGGGTCGAGCCGTTCATGGGAGGCGAGTCGGAGGCTGTGGATGGCTCCTCGTTGATGGTGTCCGGTACATCAATGGGCCGGAAGGCCGAGGCCTCTAGCTCGGTCTGGTATTCGTTGAGAAGCTCATGAGGAATGGCCGAGTCGAGAAGAGCATCAATGTAGAGGTATTGCTGGATCAGCTCGTTGGTACGTTCGTAGTATTCGCGCCTATCGCGCCTCAGGTCAGCTCCAGCTCCAGCCCGAAACAATGTCCATTTATAGCAATGCGACTTACAGGGGCTTGGACATGGAGGCCAGCTCTTCCTCTGGTTTCCAGTACTGTTCCCAGCGATACCGGGGATTGCTCCTACCGATGAGCTTGGCGCTGCGGTTCTGTGGTCCATTGAGCAGCTGGGTAAGGCGGCGCTCGTCGCTGAGCAGCCTGCCAAGCTCGTCGTTGTCGTGAGGGCGAACGTGGAGAAGCGCCGTCTCCTCGTCGTCTGGGCCCATCCAAAAGGGCGTTGTTGGGTGAGAGTGGTGAGAGTGATGCGAGTGCAGAGAGCCAGCTACGCTCTGCATGCTCTGGGTAGAGCGGCTGCGGATGAGGGACTGCAGATGGCCGCTACGAGTGCCCAGAGGATTGTGGCTCTCATCGTTGGAGAGCAGCGAGGGTCGCCTCACATGGCTTGGCCTAGAGGGGCTAGGAGAGCTCATAGTCGCAAGCACAATGGTCGCGCCGAGAGGAAAGATGCGCCGGGAGTTGGCGCAAGGAGGAGGAGGAGAGGAGAGAGGTAACAAAAACAAAAAGAAGGTTCAGGTTGGCGCAGTGGAAGAAAAAAAAAAGAGTTGGGGAAGATGAAACTGAAGCTGAAGCAAACCTAAGCTAGCAATGAGGAGAGGAGGAGCTTTTGGTGTTTTTCCGATTCTCCGAGGCTCAGCTCAGACAAGAAAAAAAAAAAAAGGGTCCAAGTGTAAGTACAAGTGCAAGTGCGCGCAGGCAGAGAGAGTGTAGTGTGAGCGCCAACCAGCGGCAAAAAAGATACAAAACAAGGCTTTGAAGTTTGTGAACCGAGCCTGGCGAGGAAAAAAAAGAAAAAAAGGGAAAGGGTTGAGAGATTGATTAGATCCAATCCATGCGCGCGATTCGCCCACATGCTTGTTTACTCCGCCGCGCTCTGGCCCATACGCTCTAGACTAGAAAGGCCTCATCTGAGAGGGGCTGCTTTAGAATGGATGTTGAGAGGGGGCGCGCCTTGAGTCGCTCTATGATGAAGCCCCCCGAGGGAGGCCCGGTGGTGGTGGTGAGCCATCTGCAAAGTGGCCGTTGCGGCTGCAGAAATTGATGGTGATATCTCGAGGTACACATTTTGGTGTTTTTTGGTGTTTGGCTGCATCCTGCGTCATGCATCAGGTACAGCAAAGCAAAGCAGCCCCCGGGAGACTTGCCGGCCCGCCTACAGCCATCCTTCAGCTTGAACAACCCAGGTAGCTTCACCGGGCGATCCACCAGGGGTCTCTTTTTTCTCCTCTAGCCGGCCGTGCCGGGGGCACTTGGCGAGTGGGTATGAATGGAGGCTTATTACCTTATTTATTCAAAGTGAAAAGGTCTCAATGGAACTTCGAGATAGACGCAAGCTTAGTACATGTTGACTAAGGCGTGCTATGCCCTACAAAGCAAATTTCATCCCGTTTTCCTTCAATTTCAATCGTCAAATCTTTTTACCTTACCTCGACTCCATCGTATCCCGCATCCCGCATCCCGTCCCGTCCATCCCATTCAGGAAGTCGGTATATTAATGGCCCGGTTCAGCTCGCCTCTTCCCAGTTTCCGCCCATATATGTCAAGGATATTACAGCCAGGGGGTTTAAGCCTACCAATGATGTAACAAGAAAGAAGGAGAGAAAAAAATTACGAGGTTGGCCTCTTGCGCTCGCAACTTTTACTGCCAACGGGGAAACACCAGTCTGGGAATGGTTTCTGGACTTTTAATCGGATGTCGCTGATTGGATCTGACTGGGCGATGATACCATACCTCAAACTTCCCGTCTGGAGCCCGTCGGAGAGCGGACGTGCTGTGCTTCATTGAGAGTGTACGGCCGAGACCACGGAGACAAGTCGGTCATCCATCATCATCATCATGCACACATCACTGTGTAGCATCTCACGCTTAAGCTTCTACGCTGCGTGTTTCAGCGGCCTCCGTGGCTTTGCTGCCATGGACTGCATGTAACAAGAGCCAACCAGCTCAAAGTTACAACAGCCGCAAGCGCAGGCGCATCATCGGGGTGGCGGGATCATGTCCAATCGCTGATCCAAGTCGCCTCTCAGCTTGATTCTCAGCTGTTGCCCATGCAATGCACCTGCTGGTGAGAGTTGGTGTTGAACGGATGGCTGGCTGGTGCGAGCGTTGCTGAGTGCTGACTGACTACTCTTGAGACTCGCCGCCCTGGCAAAATACCCCAAGTTAACCTTCACATGGGGTTTTTCCAATCACCATGATCCGACGCCCGGTTTTTGGCTCGTGGGTCCCGTCTCGTCTCCGAGATTAGTATTGGACGGTCACATCCATTCCAGCTCGGTATTGACTGTGTGCTGCAAGCCCGCTTACAAAGGGCAAACACCATGTGGAATTGTTGATTGAGGCTTTTCGCCTCGTTTTTGATGTTTCAGCGCCGTGAGGCGTGCTCAAGCTCGAGAGCCTCTCAACGCCCATTCTTTTTGGATATGCGGAATGCAAAAACGGCTGCACTCTTGTTGTAAACAATCACCCTTGTCCAATCCCTCCAGCACACTGTGCGGCACACTTCTAGGTTCCAGTTGTCTGTCTCTGTCTTGTCTTGGAAGTTAGTGCATCGGAGGGGCAAAAAGATCCACCAAGGCCGCGCAATTCATGTGTTTGACGTGCATTCGGCATTGTTCAAGCTGCTGCTCTGTCTCACAAGTCCCCTTCTGATATATGGGAACCAACCGGATGCGCACATCGCTTGTCGACGACATCGAGCAGTACAGTAGTGGAAGCGGGCGAGCGATCGAACCCGGGTGAGTGGCTAGCACTAACACAAGCAATGGATCGAAGAATGCTTCTCAACAAAGTATCCGCGGTGGAGCCTCATACTTTCCTTTGCCTTGGTTTTGGCCCCCAGTTATTAATGTTAATAGTTGCCAGGAACATGATCATGATGAACCGTCACCGAATTCTCCAAAGGAACAAGGTTGGCCGCTTATGACGATGATGGTTTGGGTTTGAAGGGGAAGGGAAGGGGGCATGGCCCTTGTTAATAACGGCCGGCGTACAAGAAGAAAGGGCAAGGCTCCGTGGCTTACGGTTTGCCCGCTTGTTCCTCTTTGACGTGTTGCAGGGCATCCCCCTTGTTATTGTTCATCCGCCATCCTCAACTTGACGCGCTTGATGACAGCACACACAGCGAGCAACAACACAACAACACACTCTCACAGCGATCCTCTTTACTGTACTGTGTGACCCCTGGCCTTGTGGGGACGGGACCTCCTCTGCTGCACATGCTAAGCTACTGTACTGTACGGGGCCAACCATACGAAATGTTGCAGGGACCTTGGGGCAGTTGGAGGAAAAGAGAGGGGGGTCGCATAAAACTGGAGAAGGGATTCGAAAAACAAGCTTCAACCGTCCATGGATCGGGTGACGGGAGCTCGATGCTTGCTTGTGCCTTTAATAGCAGCCAAGTTGAACACGTACGTACCAAAATCTCTCCACGTACTGTGTAATGGCGTACCTGGCTGCTCCGTCCGCTCGAGGCGGCTCTCGCTCGCTCGCTCGCTCGGATTGAGGAGTGACGTGAGACGAACGAGCCGAGCCCGGCACCGGGGACCAGCTGAATATGCCGTTTTGCATCGAGGCCAGATTGCATAGTATGTATGGACGCGAGCGAGCAAGCGGCCAGGAGATTGAATGTATGATGAGCATCAGCGTGATAATAACGTTTACGGACCGTCAGCCAGCCCACAACTGTCAGCTTGCATCTCAGCTGCCTGCTGGGCTCTGCGACTGCTCAGCCATTATCAAGCCCGCTCCAGCCTTATTGCCTCCACATTGGATCCCTATACAACACAGCCCTGCCTGTACTCCGTGCAGAAGCGGAAAAGCAAAGCTGCCGTGGCACGGCACACAACCGTCGGAGAGGGAGGAGGCCTTCTGCGGATGGAAGCGTGGAATCCAGCGTGACACTTGTCCCAGCTCAAGCATTGTTTCCCAGGACAAGATTCCCTTTCTTTCGAGGCGACACCGACGATAGAAGGGCGAAGGTAAGAATAATTAACTTCAGGCACACACTCTCCTCTCCCATCCCATCACATCACATACGAATCTCACATCTCCCTCTGCACATCACCGATGGAGAACAGACAAAAAAGACGGTTGGGCCCCCTAGACGGAGGCAAGCATTGGCCAAGTCTTGATCTAAATACGCCGAAGCGGTCCACCTGGAGGTACAGGGAGGGGGGAGAAGAGAGCGAGCTGCTGCTGCAGAAAGCACAGCAAGGAAAAAAGGAGGGCCCTCGCTCTCTTTTCAGTGCAGCGATGATTGTCGACTGACGAGACGTGTACCTGACTTGACCCGATCAGGCCTGAGTTTCTGAGAATATTGGACTCGCTAGCATCGATTCGGTTGCATGGGAGGGGTGAGTCCATGTGTGTGTCCAGTGTGTGTGAGTGGGAAGGGCCAGGAACCTTCACAGTGCAAGCCGAGAAAATGAATGTGAACGGGCGCACATGGTCGCCGTCGTCGCATCGTATTAAAATTTCCTGTCCCTTCCCCTTCACGTTGGTGGTCTCTTCCGTCCGGGTTGGGTTGGGCTCTGAACCAAGTTTTTCGTGCAGGACAGGACAGGCACGCCGTGAAGCCCGAGAATCTCTTTCTCGTGCTGGTAGGTGATCGACGACTCCCTCCTGTAGATCGCACCCCCATTGCAAACGTCAGCGGCAGCAAAAGTCGTAGACCAGGGCATGTTTGAAAGAAAGCGACTCGATCCATGATTCCATGATTCCGGAAGATGGAAGGAAAGTCCCAAGATCCATCGACAGGCCGGGGTCGGTGTCCCGCATGGGGCCATGGCTCCTGTTAAGTGGGAACTCTTGTTCGTGTCTCTTTTTGGTTCACGGCTTGCCGTCATGTTGTTGTTGCTGTGTTGTTTTTCCATCCACCATGGAGCTCCACAAGGTCCATGGATATTTGTGAAAGGTCCATCCCATCCCCTGGCTGGGCCTGGCCTGGCTTGGCTTGATCCCAGTGGCCCTGAACCACCCCGGCCGGCCCCCAAAAAAGGACAGAAAAAAAAGAAAAAGAGGCCATGGCGGGAGCCGCGCCCACGTCTTTGAGTTCTTTCAGACAGATCCAATATCCGAAGCCGCCGGGTTGTACCTGGTGTACTTGGCACTTCCGGTGTACCAGAATAATCACCTTCTCTTCCCAAGATGTTGGTTCTTTGACTTGGAATAATATTGGAGGGTCTCTCCCTTTTCCACAACCTGCACAGTATGAGAGGGACGATCATTCTTCTGGAACCTCTCAACGACCTTGCCCATCAACTCCACAACCGTCCCCATTCTTTTTTCCCCTTGACCCTGACGTTATACCGTACTAGTTAGCTTAGATAATGGGCACTGAAATAGAAACCGCAACTCCATCTTTTTTTTTTGTCTGAACCAAGTGGCTGTATACTGTGCATGTGCATTTTACGGATACTCAGGCACTCACTCACTCAACTGGAGTCACTCCGTAGAACCTCGGCACTGGCTGAAGCCCCAGGAACTCTTTCCGGGGGTGGTGGACATTAAATGAGTGAAACCCAAGCCAGCAAGCAAGCAACTCAACTCGTCGAGCCAAATATTGAATTATGAAAAAGGAAAAAAAATCTCCACCTGTCCCCCGGCCCTGGGCCACGCCCGTTGCTGCATTAACATGTTCCCGAATCAGCCCTAGAGAGCTTTAGGCGCCCGGCAATAATAGTTCGTCAGCCCAAATCTCGTTGTCCTTATCGTTCAGCTGGCGAGAGAACTTGAAAGCGAACAGATGCCATTCGTGACGCAACGAGAGCCAGTCGTTTAGTAGAAAAAGAGCCGAAGATGGATCTTGACGCTAGCAGCATGATGCAGCAGCAACAACCGTAGCGATGATGGACGGATGCCGTTGCTCTTTCTGTGAGACATTCAAGTATCCACATCCACCGACTCCGGCAAATCTGGTTCACTCATTCATTCATTCATTCTCACTCACTCACTGGCTTAGTTGACGCTGTCCCTTGTTCTTCTGCACTTTGTTGTACTCACCCGTGCTGTGATCAACTCGCAGCCCATCTGCCGTCCCTCCCCAGAACCGGGACGACCAAGGGACAAAAAAGATGGCAGAGCACGGCACGGGACGCATCCGTACCAGACAAGGCACGCATGCCCAGAGGACGCTACCAGCAAAGTATTGCTTCGCTCCGATGCCACCCAATTTACTGGAGCATGTGGGCGTTGCCTGCTGCTGCAAAGGTGCAGGCACATGCCTGGATCCCCTGGCGGCCCTGGCGTCTCGGTGCCCATGGGTGCATTGGGATGGATGTCTTTCTTCGTCTCTCGCGTCTCTTTTTTTTGGTGTCTCTCCGGCCTGTATGTATGCAGCTGGTGATGAAAGACCCCTTCATGTCTTGACCCTTCTTGTCTTGGCCCACACCTCGCTCAGTGTTCCGGGCTCTGTCTCCCACGCTGAAAGTCCCATTGATGAGGAAAAAGACTGTCTCGGGGACGTCTTTGAGACTAGCGTCCCTCTTCCAACCCTCACACGCTCGCCGCCAGTTAAAATAGCAATCATCCCATGTTGGCCTTCTGGGGGTGGTTGGCCAGGGAGCCACTCGAGGCTCTAGCTGAGCCAGGCCCCTGGGGCTTAGGCTGGCACCTGGGCCGGCTGAGCATCATTCTCTGTACCTAGGGACGTAGCCCGCAGCACATCAGACTCTCTCATCGCCGTGGCCATTAGCAGCAGGGTCATGGACATGGCCGGTGGCCGTGGTTCAGCGGCCGTGACCGTGACCGTGATCCCAGCGACATGGGGGTTTGCTTGCTTCCATCCATGGAGCAACGCCGCTAGCGAGGTGGTAGTCGGGACAGGATACGGACTGGACTGGCCGTGAAGATGGATGGGCCTCCAGCACCGCGCAGCACCGCACCCGCACCACTGCACTCCTCAAAGCCAAGAGCCAGAGGGACCTTCTGGCCCATCCATCGGGACCCCTTTGGTCAAGCCTCTCCTGCTGGGTCTCCGTCCGTTGGCACCTCGCTCGCTCTGGAGCTGGGGTGGCTTACGAGATCTGACTAGACCTCATGTAGCCCTTTGGGGAGACGACGCTGCGTTGGCGGCGTCTAGGGAAATAATAACACTTCGCTCCCCAGCCGATAGCCACTTTTGATCCTCTTGCTCTTGTCCCTCTCAAGTCCAGTCGGCCGCCACCCCTTAACCCTCTGGTCGCCAACTCGAGTCTGTCCATCCGTCCGTCTGTTCGTCCTCTCTCGATCGATCGCTCGCCCGCCCGTTCGCTCGTTATTATTCCGCCGAACAGTCGTGGCCGTCGATACAAACCCGGCAATACACACTCGTCGTATCGACCCGCAAGCGCATTCCTCCTGCTGCCCACATTCGCTGTCTCCGAACGATTTTCTGCAGAGACACCAGGCCGTAGCCACCTAAAGCCACGGGGGGAGGACCCAAGACCCGTACCGCTGACGCCGCACTGTGTCCGCGCACTGTGCAACGCCCGGCCCCCGTTGTCGTGCTCCTCGTTCGCCCATCCATCACCTGTCGGGCCACTCGCTTTTTGTTCGCCATCTTTCTCTCATTCAAACCTCACCACCACCACCACTCGCTTTTTTCCCCCTAATCACAGCTGCTGCATCTTCCGCCTTTCGACTGTTGCATTTCTTCCACCGTTGTCGACATTTAGCCGCTGCCTTCGCCCCTTGGACGACTCGTTTGCCGCCTCTGCTTTCACTTTCGCTCTCGCACTTGGCCGTCCGTCCTCTTCCGGCTAGCCAGCCACTTTTTGCTCCTCCTAATACCAACCCAACCCAACCGTCCGTCTTTCGTTTCTGGAGATTAATGTGAGTCTCAACTTTCTTTGCCTTCCATGACACATGCCGCCCGCTCTCCGCCAACCACCCAGTTTCATGTCCACGGCTTTAGCTCCAAGCCGCTCTCGCCGTTGCTTGGCTTGATCCGATAAAGCCTGGTTGCCCCCAACACCACACGGACGGACTGCCACGCCCGCTCATCAGGATTCCCCTTTGATTTTTCGGCTCTGTTTCTTGCCTTCTCCTTTTACTTCGCTATAGAGTGACGGCTACGACTGCATCGTTACATCCTTTGGTTTCCCCAGCCTTTGCTGACCTGCGATCCTACCATCATGCAGTTACCCGTCTCACTCCGCATATTTGTTCCTTGACACGATCCGCCTCGAATACCCTCGCATCGGACCTTTCTAGGATCTCGTTTTTTGGATCATTTTTCTTTATTTTTCAAATCTTCAACATTTACTCTTCTCGGGCATCAAACACCCAAACGTATACGATTGCAGATATCCGACTCTGTTTGACTGATCTATTCGGGTCTCCCCAGAGTCTGTTTTATGGGTTGCAAGTAATTGAGACCGATTTCTCGATCCAACTTCTACATGCCTAGATTCGGTGTCGCGTTCAACAGGCGGAAGTCAACCGCAACCTCGGAAGATTTACGGCATGGCTCAGTGACACCGGAGCAATCATCTTTCCGAGTCATCGAGCGAAACGACCCCTCTATCGGCAAGTCGTTTGACGGAGGTGCGAGAATGGCGAGGGCTTCCGGTTCTCACGCTTCCCGGCCCAGCCAGCTGGATCTTGACGGCGAGGATAACATGTTTGCTGATCTAAAGAGTGGCAACCGGTGAGTCCATTTCTTTTTCTCGTGTACGACTCGTTCGCAGGGCTGTTTCACGACTTTTTCATTCGCTCTGTAATCAGAGACAAAAATAGTCATGCACCGTGGCGCTGACTCCTTCTCAGGGGAAGTGGGGCGTCCAATACGACCAAGGCCACATCGACTGATACCTCATCAAGGCACAGCAATGCCTCGACTGCTCCCTCTTCGACGAACCTAGAGGGGCAGGACGATCCCAAGCATTATCACAAGAAGGCGCTGCACGACTTTGGCTCTCGAAACGCCCCCAAGTCGAGCGGGTCCGGCTTCCTGAACCGAGCGGGTCGAACTTTTTCTTTTGGCGTCCAGAAAAAACACAACGCCTCCGCCCCAAAGAACGAGATCCCCGACGTACCGCCTGTTCCTTCGATTCAGCACGACGACTTCAGTGGAAGAGCCAGGGGCATGACCGAATCTACAACCAGCACTGCTACACCGCCCAAGTTGGAAAACGGAGGGATGGATCTCGGTGGAGATTTTGGCTCCATGTTTAGCACTTTTTGACAAGAGGGCGAGCGTCGCCACCTTGAAGACGGACGGCTCTGCTGCTCCCCGATCCTTGACAGGCAACCGCACAGCCCAGCCCGCGCCCCTGAGCATCAACAAGACGGCCAATGTCGAACCCCCTCTCGAATCATGGAACAGCCGCAATTCGGATGACAATCTTCTCGGTTCCACCCCGGCATCTCCGGAAATCGACGTGCCGCCACCTGTGCCACGCCACCAGAGTTCGTTCAAGACCTCGAACCGCCCGTCCGATATTATTGAAGATGAGGATGCCAGACTCCTACAGGATTCCATCGCTGTAGGACGTATGCTTTCTGATTCGAACAGTGCCAACCCTCCCTCTGGCCGTTACCGTCGAGATGAAGACTCCTTTTCATCATTCAACAGGAAGCCTCTCACTTCTAGCTTCAAGAAGGGCGATGACAACATGTTCGAGGGAACTCTGGCGCACTCGTCACGCATCGCCAATCGATACACCTCGCGAGCTCCCAGTCCCCCACGAAACAAGGTCATGACTCCCGCTCAGTTTGAGAAGTACCGAAAAGACAAGGAAAAAGGACTCGAACGAGACCGCTCACCAAGCAACTGTCAATGACGATGATGAAGAAGATGAGATCAACTACGACGACGACGAAGATGACATCGAAAAAGTCGAAGCAGCAAGCGAAGCAGAGGAGAAAACAGGAGGCTCATATGGCTGTTTACCGACAACAGATGATGAAGGTAACCGGCGAGCAGCCCGAGATGCACCCGCCTGACCGTCCTGGACTGGCCCCTTCAATGAGCGCACCCCAGCTGCACTTGATGAAGAAGACCCCATCTCCAGGACCTCCCACCGGCATTTCTGACGAAGAGGACGATGACGAGGTCCCCTTGGCCATTCTGCAGGCTCACGGTTTCCCTAATAAGAACCGGCCTCCAACCCGGCTAAGCAACATGGGTTCTAATCCAAACCTGCGTGGATCCGCCTCGCTACAGCCCCCGAGACCTGGTTCAGCGATGGGTGAAAACTCGACTCAGCGGCACTCCATGCTTCCTGCCTTTGCACGAAACCTTCCTCAGGATCCGTTTGTCGGTGCCAGCATTGCGAAGCCTGCTGTGCGGGAATCGTTGACCTTCAGTGGTGGTATCCCTGCCTCGGAGCCTCAGCAACAGGGTCCCCTTCCTCCTGGTGGCCTCGTTGGCGTGATTGCCAACGAGGAGCGAACGCGGGCTATGCGCCGTGGTGGTGCTCCCGCAAATGGCCAGAAACTTATTCCTGGCCTGAATGCGCCACAAGGACCCTTTGAGAACCCCAACGGCTTGATAAACAGCGTGGGCAACGGCGGTGGAATTGGCGGTAACATGGGCGGCATGTACAACATGCCCGCTATGGGAATGTCGCAGCCCATGCTTCAGCCGCCCATGCCTCCACCACAACTCACTGTGACTGACCAGGCTCAGCTCCAGATGACCCAGCAGATGTCGCAATTCATGCAGATGCAAATGCAGTTCATGCAGATGATGGCAACCAACAACCAGCAGCAGCAGCAGAACGGCATGGCTCAGTTGCAGCCACCATACGGCGGACTACCCGCCACGCAGTCTATGAACGATCTCTCATCACGACACTCGATGATGTTCGAACCTGCTCTGGAGCCCCCTCGCCGTATGGACGCTGGCATGCGCACCATGAGCATGGTTCAGCCCAGCTCAGCCTCTTTCATGCAGATTCCACCTCCTGCTGGGTATGCCGGCTCCATTCACGGAGGATTGCCGATGGGCTACACCCCGTCGATTGCGCCCTCTGAGCGAAGCAATATCGGTCTCCCTGGGCGCTACCGACCCGTGTCTCAGGCTGTTGATCCCATGATGGCCGATCCCCATCGCCGGACCAACACCATGTCCGGGGCACTCGGCCGGTGGGATGAGACCAAGTCCAAGTCTACCATCAACGTAGTCAATACTACCAATGATGGATCAGATGACGACGATGAGGAGGGCTGGGAAGCCATGAAGGCGAAGCGAGAGAAGAAGCGTACGCTCTGGAAGAGCAAGAAGGGATTCGGGAGCGACCTGGGCACGATGATCTAGAGGAGGTCATCTCACGAGGTTTATAAAAAGAGAAGGAGGAAAGATTGGATTTATACGCCCTACTTTTGCATCTGGAGATTCCTGGGACTAGCCCAACTCGAGCGTCAGCTGGGAACCCCATACAAACTTTGTATATTCTAGAACTCTGCTTTTCGTTTGGGCGTCGTATGGAAAGAAATGATGGGCACCGGCCTGTGGGATCAGGTCGCGTGCATGATAGATAAACCTTTATGCCGGTAATTGACTAATTGGGAGGTCACTATTGGAATTGTCTCGAATATCATCTTTCAAGGCTGTTTTGGTGATGTGTTCAGCCATCTTGTGTCTATCGTCTCTTTTTTTCAATTGTTACTCAACGCCAATATCCAAGAGTTCCGCAATCATTGCTATTTGCTCCATTGCTCGAGCTTTGTTATGATGTTGCTGGGCTTAACCATCGATGGTTCCGTTAGCCCATTCCCGTCTCTTAACGCCCATCTCAACAGCGGCCAGGCCCCAGTCCTCTCCGTGGTTGTGACCCTTGCCCTCGACACCGGCGCGAGCCTTGGCCTGGTCTTCGGTGAGGACGGTCAGGACACCGAGAATGACGGGGACGCCAGTGTCAAGCTGAACGCGCATCAAACCCTGGCAGGTAGACTCGGCGATGTACTCAAAGTGCATGGTCTCGCCCTTGATGAGAACACCGACGGCGATGATGGCATCAAAGGGGCCCGAAGACGCAGGGAGAGTAGAGAGATCTGGGGTCGACGAGGCGAGAAGGTCGGTCGCAGAGGGACCGCCAGTAGCGGTGCCCTGGATCTGGGACGCAGAGAAGAGGCTACAGAACCGGATATGTCAGCATTCTGATGACAGCGCACAAAGGGAAGAGGACTATACCGCTGGACGGCAATGGGGAGCTCCCAGGAGCCGGGGCAAGACTGGATAACAATGTTGGACTCCTTGACGCCACTGGCGAGGAGCTTTTCCTTTGCGCCGGTGACGAGGGGCTCGATGATGGTAGAGTTCCAGCGGGCGTGGACGATGGCGATGCGCAGGTTAGAGCCATCGTGGTGTTGAGGGGAGGGACCCTTGAGAGACGACATTGTGGCTGGCTAAGGATGCTTTCGTCTATGTATGGTGTTCTGGTGTGATGTCTCTCGTGAGCAATGGCAATGACTCTATCGTGAACTGCCTCTTGGTGGATGTAGTTGAAAGGAAGGATGGTTTGTCAAGCTTGAGTAATTGGATGGATGTGTCCGCCAGTGGGTGCGGGGCCACGCGGCAGCTCATAGCGGGGTTGGCGGACATCACGTCACAACGCGGGCACCTCTGCAGCTCTCAGGGGAGGGTTTGGAATGCAGGGACTGGACTGAAGAGGGAGGTACGTACCTACCTAACCTGCCGTGCCGTGCCTGGTGGGTGCCAGGTGGTGATAAGCGGATCGCGCCTGCCCTGGCTTGGCGATGGTCGGCCCCGGTTCAGGCGGCCTTCGTCTACTTCGCTTGGGAAGGAACTACGGCTACGCGAATGTAAATCCACCACGTTCTTTCCCTCTACGAGAAGCTTCAATCCTGTGGTCCAGGCAGAAAAGATGAATCACGCCTTGCAACCTCATGTTTTTCTCTCCTTCACCTCCATGCAGGCCATCCCCTGCTCTTATTGCTTTCATCCATATTAAGCACTCCACCAGCATGTTATCCACATGATCCATGTAGTCTCTCGGGCAACCAGATGCTGTGTTTCAATTTACCATAACCACTCGAGAGATCTCATATCGTTGTTCACAATCTCCAAGCCATCTTCACATCATCATGTCAATATCAGCACTACCCCCATCTACAGCTCGCCTTTTAGGCTCCTCATCTGCGATCGCAGATCCCCTTTCCCTGGCCAAGGAGCTTGTGGACAACAGCATTGACGCAGGTGCCACATCTATCGAAGTCACCATCGCCTCCAACACCGTCGACAAGATTCAGGTCCGGGACAATGGCCGGGGAATACGACTCGAGGACTACGACTACCTGGGCCGCCGAGCTCACACAAGCAAACTCCGAAGCTTCGAAGAGCTAGAATTCAAGGGCGGCACTACCCTAGGGTTCCGCGGTGAGGCGCTTGCTAGTGCCAACTCTCTGGCAACAATCAAAGTTTCAACTCGGACTGCTCAAGATCCCGTTGGGTCACTGCTATTCCTAAAGTTTGGACGGGGCGGAGTTGAGAAGCAGCAACCCATATCCAGCTCTATGGGAACGACAGTTCAAGCCTGGAAGCTATTCGAAAACATCCCTGTGCGGAAGCAGACTGCCTTGAAAGGGAGTCGCAAAACATTGACCAACACCAAGAAACTCCTGGAAGGATACGCATTAGCGCTGCCACATCTGAAACTATCTTTCAAAGTTCCTGGCGATCCTTGCCAGTCGTGGTTGTATTCGCCTTGTTCATCGAAAAACACTCGTGAGGCTATTACACAAGTCTTTGGCCATGCACTCGTCACTCAACTCGATGAGGTCTCATCGGACACAGGTACTGACGGACCACCGACCAACTCGTCACGAGATATTGTTCTCACTGCGTTTCTCCCAAGTCGCGGGAGCGACGCCAAGATAGTCAAGAGCAAGGGAGCTTTCATCTCGGTGGATTCACGACCCATTTCCTCTGCAACTGGGACAGGGAAGAAGATTGTTGCCATTTTCAAGGCGAGCATCTCGCGGACTTTGGCCTCAACTAAGGATTTACGGTCTCTCCCCAACCCTTTCATGCAGCTGAGTATCAAGTGCCAACCAGGCTCCTACGACCCCAACGTGTCACCACTCAAGGACGAGGTGCTTTTCAAGGACGAACCAGCAATCCTTGACTGCTTTCAGGCCCTTTGCGACAAGGTTTACGGAGGGAAAGATTCCGTGACGACAGGAATGACTCCCAGACGAGAAGAGCAACGCAATCTGCGCATCACAAGGCAGATGCAGAGAGGAGCCTCGCTACCCCAGACGACAGAGACCCCACGGGGATCAAGAGAGAGCCCAACCAGTGTCAACTGTCAAAGCAATAACCAAGGAAGCAATGCAATGAACGGTCTAGACCCCATCGAGACTCTTAATAATGAGATCGAAAGGGTACTTGACTTTAGTTCCAACAACTCTCAAGGTGGTAATGCTGCTCCACCTGTTGCGGTTCGCAATTCTCGGTCGCTCAGTACTGCCCGCTCTACCTATCGGAACGAGGCTGCTGATACCGAAGAACCACAGACAGTTTCAGCAGCGATGAGAACCAAGGCTGTGGTCAACCTCTCCCGGAACGACAGCAACTCGAGCGATGCAGGTGTCACAGAAGGGTTGATCCCGGTACAACTTGCACGACGACATGCAGCTTCCTCTCGTCGCCAGGAGTCACCCCCCATCCGCCTTTCTGAAGACATTGGTCGATATTTCCGACCCAAACGTCATGAACCAATAGAGATTGCAACAGATGAAACAGCTACGCTGGAAAACATGCAAGACGAACATTCGTTGAATCCCAACATGGCCACGGGTCGCCTTGAGATTCGCCGCCCCCCACTCATGGAGTTGACAGAGTCGGACCTGAACACAGCCCGGGAGGAGGAGGAGGATGAAGAGGAAGAAGGAGATGATGAGTCTGTGATCGAGTTCCCTGTTGCCGAGCAAAACGCTACACCACTTCGCAACATGGCAGCCCAAGCCACAACTCCACGTCCTGCAGCTCCCTCACCTTTGGTAAACATCCCATTCAGACCACTCACAAGACCACGACCAGCACCAAATCCGACGTTGCGTCCGGAAGAGCCTTCTACCCTTCGGACACCCCCTTCGTCAGATCCTGCGCGTGCCAACCTCGTGTATCGTGGTAGTCCATCTGGGAGCCCAATCAATCAAGGCTTGACCAGAAGCCAAAGGTCACCTCGGAACGCTGCCAGACTGTCGACTGACAGGTTTGCGGATCACGGAAGGCGTCGGTCAATCTTGGACAATGGCCAGATTGGTTCGCTTGGCAGGCGTCAAGTGCAACATGGACGGCACGGGAGCCAGTTAACGGGTCGAAGAAACACCTTGACTCTTGGTCACGATGACGCAGATGCGCACCTTAAGGACGTGTTGCACGGCAGCCATGCTCATGCAGAGGATCAGGAAGGTTAGCAACCTTTCGGCCGTGGTTTTGTTTTCTCTCAGATCAATGCGCAAGCCGAGAGCGCAGGACCGGGGACTCAAAGTTCAAGTGTCTTTCCAGAGACTGCAAGAGAATCAGAAGAGCAACAGCCCCAAGGGAATGCCCGGCGGGCACATACTCTACAGACATTGTTGATGAGAACACCTCCACCACCCGAGACAAGGCTGGGCAGACAACCCCTGGGTGAGAGATATGAGGATCTGAGCGTAGCACCAGGAAGCGACGAGGCCGAGGGCTCGACAAGGGCGGCAAAACGTCGACGAGTTCTTTCACGCACTGCATCCTCACAAGGCGAGGAGGATCAAGATCCCCGTCGATTTCTTATGAAACGACAGCGCTCTTGCACGCAGGGGGGAAGGCTGAAACGCCTCGGCTCAAAGAGACTTCCTTTTGAGACAATACCTCAGGACTACGTCACAACGGGTCTGTTATTGAAACTCAGAGTCGGAATGAGCGACGTGAGTAGAATGATCTCGAAGCATGTGGCCTCTGGACGTGGAGAGCAACGAAGGAGAGAATCAGGCATGCAGTTCAAGAGTATGGATGAGGTGGAGGAAGTGGACAAGCTTCTGCGGGAAGTGGTGGGGTCGTGGATGAGAGAGAGGCCATTTGTTGAGGTGGAATACACGCTGCGAACTGGGGCAAAGGGGAAATCAAGAGCATAGGTTGTTGTCTCGGGTAAAGGCGTGACGGTATCTCCCCGAATGAAATCAAGGGGAGTTAATGATGGCGGCTACATATCTTAGCGATGGTTGTAATTAATGAATTGATGAAGCCCATGGCAACGCAGAGAGAGTGGGAGGCAACTAGGTAGCACTGGACTGAAGAGCACAGTTGCAAGGGAATCTTTAGAGGACTAACAGAGTCGCTAGTGAATGGAACTAAGTTGACGGCGAGAATATTTAAATCTAAGACAAGCCCGATCTAGTTAGTGTGACTGCCGGGAGCCGAGAGAGGGTTGGTCTTGGACTTGGCTGAGAGCAGGAATCGGGCAGGTTTCGATTGGAGGTGGTGGGGTGATATGATGGGATGGGATGGCGACGGGGAATAAGAGGACAAGGGTACGGATAGTGTACCTATGTAATGTAACTGGAGGCTGGGCCTGAGAAGACAACTCACGCCAAGGAGATAAGAGTGGAGGCAGCTGGAGATGGGATTTCTGAAGCGAGTGTAGAGTAGACATGGAATATGGGATTAAATGGATGTCAAGTTTGAGAGAAATTGCATTGCCTCTCTGAAGCTGTCAAGGTGTGACCTGAGCTGGGATATGTCTTGGTGGGCGAGCACGTGTAGCACATGGGAGAGACAGAGTTTGGGTCTCTGTGCACCGGCCGCGTGGCCGGCGGGACCCTAATAATCACTCTTGAACAAAGAAGGGCAATGGATGGAGGGATGGGCCATCTTCAGTGTGCCCGAGTGGTGGGCAAGTGAGTGAAAGCTTCATCAATGTGTGTGTGAGAGAGTGAGACAGTCCTAGGGCAGAGGGTGTCGTGGGCTGGATCTCTCAAGACTCTATGATGATGACGTGACGTGAAGGGAGAAGAGAATATGATGGAAGTTCTTAATGTGCGGATTTATTTCCCCATGTTTTAAAGCCATGAGCGCAAGAATCAGACGAAGCACGGGGCATATACGAATGGCTTGACTGAGTGAGTAGCAAGGACGAGGGCGGCGAGTTGATAAGATACGACATGCAGCGTTAGTCTTGGCTGAACTGAATGAGTGAATGGATGGATGGGTCCTTGATCGAACCAACGGTATGGCACCCATGGATGGTTCGACTCCATCGGACAAGTCGAGATGAATATCCGACTACCGTCTCGTTACTTTTTAACCGAACAGAAAAAAAGGGGGCGACCGGCAATGACAGCAGAAAAAGAAACCTCGTACTGTATTTACGGTCGTAAACAAACAAGAATGACTGACAGACAGACAGACAGACAGAAGGAGATGGCCGGAACGGCGGCCGACTGGAGCTGTTTCTCAAAATAGAGCGTCTGGTGCTGTTTTTATTCCAATCCCTCTTATTTTTCGACCCAAGCTTACCAGGCCACCCTCGTCGATGAATCAGCGAGCGAGCGAGCGAGCGAATGGGGCCACAGGCGAATCCATGGATGGAGGAGGGGACCCGCCAAGGACTGGACTTGGACCGACAGACCAGACCAGACCACAGTAGGGCACCACACACGGGGCAACCAGTCCAGCTTGCCCGTCTCGTATCTGCGCTCCATTGCTGCTGCGCTTCTGCTCGTGGAATTTTATGGACCACGAGCTGGAGCTGCTGGCGAGTGACCGGCGCCCCGACAGCAGCAGCAGAGGCGATGGATGATGATGGGATGGGTGCTCCGTCGGTGGACGGGATGGATGGCATGAGGCGACGGAGGCGGAGAGAAGGACTTGGCGAATTGCTCTGCCGCGGCATGACGGAGAGGTTTCTACAGAACTGTTTTTAGCACTGCATCGTGACTACTACGTAGTAGATCTGTCAGCGCAAACACGTGGTTTGACGCTGATAAATGTCGGCACTGTCCAAGTGAGGTGAGGTGAGGATTTGGTGATGGATGGTTGTAAGAGGCGAGAGAGAACAGTCAGCAAAAAAGCACGTTACGGTGACCCTTTTCGCAAACCGTACGGGCCATTCCGTATGACCATGCACCAAATAAATACAACGTTGTTGCCGTGATGGGAGATGAACCAGACCTAACGGAGCAACCAGCTGAAGCAAGAAGCGAAAATGGCTTGGGAATTGGAGAGAGAGAGAAGCCCACGCGTTTGTTGTGGCTGTGGCTGATGCTGACGATGGATGGGATGGGGAACGGATCCGTGGAGACTATCGGCTCCCTGCATGTTTGGGGTTATGATTGATTTGGAAGAAAAAAAGAAATTTGGAGCTGAGAAGAGTTTGACATGCCCCGAGTAGACACCAAAGAAGCGATTGATAGGCGATAGCATAGCAATCAACCATCTATCTCATCATCAAGTACATCAACGAAAAACGTCGCCTTCACGTCTTTCCTCCTCAGTTACAGACCGGCCGTTTCCCGTTTGAGCAGAGACGACAACAGTTTTCGGAGGCTCGCGCCCAGCACAAAATCCAAGCCGCACGCCATGACGTACAGGGCCCGTCGCGGTCTAGCGCTCGGACTTTCAGTGGGAACGTTTTCCCAGGATCCCATCCTTTTACGAGAGATGCAGGTTCGAAGTACCTGGTACATCCATCCCCAATCTGAGAGAGCTCCTCCTCCATCCTTTGGCGCTAAGCTGGTGGACGGGAGGCTCAGGGCATGGAACTCTTACATCTGACAGAAAACCAAAAAAGTTGAAGAGTTTCATCGTATGCGGGATCCTCGGGGGGAAGGATTTTTTTTGTGCATGTAAGCAATTACGGGAAATAGGACCCTTTTATTTATTCAAGATAATATTTACACGACATTTCTGTTCTGTTCAGAAAAAAAAGCAGGATCAAGGAGGGGAATGCAGATGTTGGATTTGTTTGAATCAGGGTGAACCTGAGATAAAGATAGGACATCCAGTCTTTAGCGTCAAACCCAGCCACAACGCCGCAAGCTAGGTACTGTAGGTAGGACGGGGAGGTACCGAGAGCTCAAAGATCTAATCCCTTTTTTTTTTCCTCACTCGAAAAATCTTGTCCCTGGAATTTCATGCAAACGGGGGGGATATGAAAATGTCCTCGGGAATTATAGACGAAGAACTTTAGAAGCTCGTAATGAACGACTGGACTCCAAGCTCACATAATACGCAGATCGCAAACCCAGGGGGATCGTCCACCATGGCCGTTCGCAGTACGAGATGGAACCTACCCCCTACCTAAGGTACGCTTACTGTTTAATGGGTAGGTTCCATCCACTGCCGTCCAGTCCGGGGGATGGATATGGATAGGTCTCACAGGGCCGCCTGCGGCTTAATTATAGCGTGTGTCCTAGGCTCCTTGCTTGACCTCAGCTCAGCGGGCATGGAGTGCGGGTTTCGTGAAGCAAGCCCACCTCATCCATCCCCTCCCCCCCGGCCGCATCCAGCTCCCACCCACCGTTCTGGAGCCCCATTTCCCCCGTGCTGACGCTGGGAATTCCTCTGACACGGCTAGATGTATCTGGTACTTCCTACCATCATCAACCTCCCACCTCCCACCTCACACACCCCCCCCATCCCTCGTCTGCTCTCGCCCCCCAAAAATCCATGGATCCTTTCAATCCCCATCATGGTCTGCGGATCAAGGCACACTCGCAGAACTGACACACAACGCACGCAACGCACACACCCGCACAGCGAAGCACAGCACAGCACAGCACACGCACTCTGCTGCGGTTGGTCCAACTCGGTCGCTTCCTACCTATCTTTGTTGGACACTTTTTTTCCTCTCTCTCACACTCTCTTCTCTCACTCGCTCGCTTCCCGTATTGTCGGCCGTTCAGTCCATTCGACACCCCAACTTCCATCACCTACAGTACTTACTCTACTCTACGAAACATCTTCCCACGCCATCCAGACTTCACCGTTTTCCACCCCGTCGAGAGAATTACGTCGTTCGCTTCGCTGCAATCATATCCATCATCCCCCGCGCGCTCTCTCCTCGGTCTCAAACTCCCGTCGGGTCAGGTTCCCTTCTCGACACCAAGATGACCGTCGTCTGAGCCACCCCGATCCCCCGATCCCGATCCCGCCTTGCTCGTGTTCCAGCTTCACGCCCCTTGCCTGGGCTTCCTCTTCTCACCTCTGGCAGTCCAATCCTCTCTACTAATCTCAGCACCGAACCTGGGACAGAACCTCGAAAGAGCTATGCCGTCTGGTCTGGCCCTTCAACGCCTACCCGACTGCTCGCAGGATTCTCGCCCTCGCGCCTACGATCGCGGCCTCAGCCAGGACCTGCCCCGGAAGCGACATGTAGCACCATTATCGAAGCGTCCACCTTCTGGCTTTGCGCCCACCACACTCGCTACCATGGGCTCTCCTAGCTCCTCGACTCCTTCACATCAGCCCTCTTCTTCCTCGATCATGTCACGGATCTATCCTCAACAAAGGGCATGGCCCCCTCGACTTGGCACGATATCACGGCTTTCCACCAACCTAATAATCGCAATCCTCTTCGCTTTTCACATATCTTCTGCCTACGCCGTTAGGGTTTCCATCAGCAACTGTCTCGATGACTCGTACCGCTTCCACGAACCGACCTTGATGCAGTGGGTTCCTTTGTACGCGGAGGCTTTTTTCGACCTTAAAAACGATAGCCACAAACTACAGCTCACCGTTTGGGGGAATGTTACGGGAGCCCGAACTACTGGAGAGCTTCCTGCGGCTGATGATCCCTACTGGACAGATCCTAACAAGACGAATGGCAAGATTGTTCAGCTTCCGGAACAGGGTTTTCAAACAGCTACCACGTTGATCCGTAAGGTGGAATTCCTCTCGTACCGACCATTCTACGATAATGCGGATTTTTGTGACGAGGGCTTGGTCAATGGCTCTTGTCCGCTCCCTCCCGTTTTCGAGGAGGTCCAATACAGGTAGGTTATCCATTCGTTGATTCAGCTCATCCAGGTCAACGATTGACCTGGGGACTTGATATGGGCTATTGGCTGATCACTGGTAACTACAGCGATGTTCGCGGCAATCTTCCCTCAGTGAACCTTTCCCACGACATGTCTGCCTCGTATGCTTTTTCCTCTCTCGCCTCGACACTGCTCATCATTGATGGTGACCGCAAGGCCACTCACATTGGATGCGCCACCGTTACGCTAACTCCAGACCTGGGTGGTCTTTCTTGGCTTCTCAAGTTTTTGCCTCTGGTTATTTTGCTCTTCACTGGATTCGCAATCTGCTTTGCGGCAATCTTTAGCCCGTGGGGCTCATCTGACGTCTTTCACTGGACCTCTAATTATGGCCGCGACGCCGACTTGCTTCGACTGGTCACACCGGGTTTTGGCGATTGTCTTCAGTATATCCAATTCGTTGCTCTGACCGGTGGCCTCACCCTCGATTACCCCGGCTTCTACCAACCAATTGTCAGCCAGATGGCATGGTCGACCCTCATGTTCAACCAGAGCTTCGTTGCAAATGCACCGCCATGGCAGAGTGTCGTTGACGGCATCTACATCACTAACGGGACCTACGGATTGCAGAGGCTTGGGCAATTGGTCGGCATGTCGGAGGGTAAAGACGCCTGGGCTGGCATGATGATCTGGCTGTTTGTCTGCATCGGAAGCGTAACGGTTCTGATCCAGGCCGGATTTCTCGTCCAGTGGCTATATCGAAAGATCAACAACACCCCTGAGGAAGATCTCCGGTCAAAGAATGTCCCCTTTTCTGTCGGCAACGTCGTCCGCATCGTCTTCAACTACTTCCTGTTCCCTATTGTCGCCATATCGTGCTTTCAGCTCGTCATTGCGAGTGGCTCTCCGGTCTACACCATCGCTTTGGCCGTCGTCACCCTCGTTCTTCTCATCATATTTGCATCTTATCTCTTTTTATCTTGTTATCAAGACACGGCCAAAGTCTGTTCTGTACGATGACCTACCGACCGTCCTCCTATATGGCCCGCTCTACAACACATACTCTGACGAGGCCGCGGCATTTGCTCTCATCCCCGTCTTCATGACATTCCTACGGGGCATTGCCGTGGGTGCGGTACAGCCCAGCGGCATTGCGCAGGTGGTCATTCTCGCCATCTGCGAAGTCATCCATGTCCTCTCGATCCACGCCTTCCGCCCGTTCCAGCGTGCGACATCGATGAACGCGTATCACACCTTCTTCTGCTCGCTCCGACTCATCTCCATCCTGCTCATGGTGGCATTTGTGCCTACGCTGGGTGTGGCCGAGGGAGAGAAGGGATGGATTGGCTATGTTATCCTGGCCATCCACGGTGTGGCCCTGATCTTTGGCTTCTTCCTCAACGCTCTGCAAACCATGATTGAGGTTGTTGCCCGCATGCTCGGTGCTGGCGGAGACGATGTGCGAGGATTGACCCGTGGTGGACTCTCCAAGATCTTTGGTATGCGACAACTGTCCCGACGGGTTACACACCGTAATACTGGTCCGTCAAGGGCAAGCCAATTGTCGACAGCAGCCATGTTGGACGCCGACGATGGTGGCAAGTCAGGATATGTGATGCCGAGCGGAAGGCTTCGAAGCGAATCTGGTGCAAGCCTGGGTGAAATGATGGGTATCCCTCGACATCGGAGCAGCTCGGCACTCGATAGCATCGACGTCTACTCTGCTATGCCGCAAAACGTTGACAGTGGCAGCTCGTACATGCCAAACACACCTGGAGAGACTAGCACATTTTCCTTTTTGCCTTCTCCTGGCGTGGTCCGCCATCATCCTTCACAGTCAATGGACGCAGCTGACCCCTATTATCGACCCCCTCGTCGTCGCCAGACCATGAACGAGTCAATCCACTCGGATAAGCCGAACGATTCCTTGACAGCAGAAACCAAACCACCCGGCTCGGGTGGTACCCTGGGCGATCCCGCAGATATGGATGCGGAGATCTCTCGGGGTGCAACTCCAGCTGTGCCCCCTGCTGCCGGATATTCTCAGCTTAGCTTCCCGCCGAACCGCCCAGATTACGCGACCCGTGAGGTGGACTTTTTACTACGGTGTCCGTGGACCGGCCCTGAACTCGGATGGCCCGGGTCGGAAGCTCGGAACCGGACCCGCTGACCCAACAGGACCTGTGGCTACTGCCTCAGGATGGTTCCGGGGCCTGTTTGGTGGCAAGACGAAGGAGAAGGGTAAGGGCTTCGAGGTTGTGAGAAGCTCGCGAATGCCGCCGGCGATGATGGCCAGGAATGGTGGTGAATCACCGCCCGAGGGCATCCCTGTGGCTATGGGGGTGTTGCGGAACGGACCTATTGACTCGGATGACGATGACGAGCCCCAGCCAAGACGCTCCCCTGGCAGACATCAGGAGGGTGACCTGCTAGATGACAACGGTGATCCTCAAGATTCGGAGCCAGAGAGCCCCGTCCTGGAGCGACCTCGACGGACATTCAGCAACGATGGTGACGGATTCCCAAGGGAGCCGAGCAAGGTGCTGTCTAAGAAACCACAGCACATTGCACTTCGCGAGGCTGTTGAACAGGACATCCCGGAGATTCCTCGAAAGAGTTCCAAGAGAGCATCTGGCCACTTTGGAGGAAGTGACCACAGCCGGGCACCATCTCTCAACATCGACATGCCTGGTTCGACACTATCCTTTGATTCTCAGATGCGGGATCTCGACGCAGTAAGCCGTACTTCGAGCCATCACCGGGCAACGTTGTCTGCATCATCAAGACTGCCATTCGAGCGCACAAACTCTCAGAAGCGACTCTCGTCCAACTCGTCGATAGAGTTCCCGGGCGAGTTCTCTCAGATTGATCTCCACGGAGGACGCGATGAGCGACCAGCCAGCTTTGGAGTGGTATCACAGCACGGTGTCAGCCGAGTTGACCCGTTGCACCGCGATGTTGATCTCCTCGGCAGCTCGGCAGAGCTGGTTGATGAACACCCACGAAGACCTCGGACCTGATGCATGTTCCTTCTTACATGGCCACGGCCCCTTTTTACTTGAACACGACCCTCGCTACACTACACACTCTACCACAAGACTCCCGTTACGGGACTACCTACCTACACCTTAATATTTCTTTTATGATTCGGAGGAGGTCAAACTACAATGTAATCCATCCATGTTATAGAACAAGGTGCACAAGCACAAGCACCTTGGACTCGCGCACACACGCGCCGACTGAACTCGGATCGTCTCGCTTTGGAGACGACGGCACAGAAATCTCGGGAGGGACCCCGGGCCATGAAAGTATAGCGAACAAGCAGGCGTTTTATCGGTTCATCATCTGTCGAGATTCCATCACTCTGTCTTTTTTTTTAATTAGTTCTTTCCCCTTTTCCTTTGTCTCTTCTTCTTTTTTTGGGAAATGTCATTTTTGAGAATGTCCATACTAGCGTTGGCGTAACAAAAAATACTTGGGCCATAGGGAATAACGGGGGGCAGGATTGGGAAACGCACAAATGGAGGGTCGAGGGAGGAAGGGGGGTAAAGGTTGTAGCACGCACATGGAATGCCTTTTTTTGTGTGGCAGGACGGTTAAATTGGGGGTGTGTGGCATATATATTGATGCTGTTGTTGCTGTTGTTTTTTCGTTCCTGCGAGAGTTTGTTCATGTCCCCCATCTTCGAGAGTAGAGATGGGAGGGACAAAAAGCGGCTCACGTTTGGTTGAATTCTCATGAGAAGTAGTAATGATATGCCTTGTAATCTGTCATGCTAGAGCTGCTTTCATCCTGCTCTTTTCATTCGTCTCTATTGGGGGGCTTTTTTTGTACCAAGACAAACATCAAGTGTATGTATGCATGTACCCCTTTCCTATACCGTGTCCCTCTGTTTCATTACATGTATGTAGCCTCTACATAATAGACCCGTCCATTTAGATAGAATACATGCCCAGACATTTAAATCATTCATTCGCTTGCACTTCACTTGACGCTTATAAAGCCGATGCCGGCCCGGGCCTTGCGAGCTGCCGCCTTGAGGGCTTGCTCCTCGACGTCGGTCCACTTGACGCTCAGCTCGTCCCACTTCTTGCCGGGCGTGTTGTACTCCTTGCGCCACTGCGACTGCATCTTCTGCAGGCGGGACATCTCTCGCGGGTCGCCCGAGCCGCTGTACAGCATGAAGGCGGTACAAGGGGGGAGCGCCTCGTAGATGCGGCCAAGACGCTCCGTGAGGCGGCCGAGAGCTTGCTCCAACTGGGACTTGGATGAAGCTGATGATGCATCGTCGCCTCCATCCTGTGGCGGACCTCCATCGCTACTGGGGTTGTCGATGCGGTTACGGTTCCACCAGCCTTGGAGGGCTTCTAGCTCACGCATCCTGGCCCATACAAAGTCGACGCCTCCACCGCGGATCTCGAGCCCGTCTTCGTCTCCCTTGACGGCGCGGATGACGTTGTTGGTCACATCCTCGTCGTTCCTGCAGCCAAGTTGATATGTCGCACCGTTTCCGGCGCTCTTAGACGGGTCGCCCCAGTCTACGGCGGCGCTCGTCTTGCCAACCTCTATCCCGCCGGCGTCTCCCCCCTGAGCCTTGTACGCGGTGCCTGCTCGCGCCAGCCTGCGGAAGAGGTTCTCGCCTTGGGCGTCCGATGTGCCCCAGGTCTTGCCCTTTTCGCACTTTTGCTTGACCAGGTCGAGACACGTCTTGGCGTCCTCAATGCTGTCGTGGCCGCTGGCGCCGCCCTTTTGAATCTCCTTGGACAAGTATTTTTGCGCGAGCCACTTGAGGGAGGACTTGAGAGGGGGTCCGCGAGGGTGGGGGAAGATGATGGAGGTGTCGACGATGAAAGGGTGAGAAATCTGGAGGGCCTTGGTGTCAGACTCCAAGGAATGGCCAACCAAGATTGTGCGAGGGTGTAGAATCTCCAGGAGCTTCTCCTGAATATCACGCAGAGTAGTTGTTACAGGCGCGAGCATCTCTTCTGTGATGCCAGAGAACTGGGTGACGTAGTCAATAATGGGCTTGTCGGGCTTGACCAGCTCATCAAGCACCACGTCGCCGGTCCAGTTGACTATGCTGATGCGCGTCAGGGAGAACTCGTTCTCGCCAGTCATGCACATCTCGCAGTCGAGAGCCAAGACTTCTCGGCCAGCCGTGATACTGCCCTGCTGAACCTCATCCTCGGGGACTTCCCCGTCCTCGAACTTGTTCACCTTGGTCACCACCCAGCCTTCGGGGGCAACAAACTGATCCCTGGCGACGCCCTCTGGTAGCAAAGCTGGATGAACTAGATAGCCGTTATCACTCAGATCATCAGCAGTGCAGAGGAACTCTGTGATGCGGGTCCTCTGGTTTTTCCACCCTTGGGGTTCCGATGCTGGCTTGACACCCTTCTTGTTGATCTTGTCCTTGGGGATGGGTGTTGTTAGAAAGGCTGCCATTGGCGAGTGCATCTTTCCATGCTTGTCGTCGCCTGGCGTCTTGACAGGCCACAGATGTGTGAACATGTCTGAAAATGGCTGAAGCACCTCTGGTAAACGTTCCTTCTTTAGCACCCTGGGATAATAGTCGTCGGGTGATGAGCCGTTGGAAACCTCTCCTCTTACGACGTCGTTGTACGTCTCAAAGTCAACCGTATTCTGGAACATGGCCTCCTCAAGGCCGGGTACCATAATGGCGACGATCTTGCGAAAGGCGGGACGATGGGTGATGCCGATCCACTGGGGGCCAGGACCGTCGGCAAAGATGTATGTTACCAGGTCTCGCAGCTGCGAGATGTTGATCTTGGACTGAAGTCGAGCGTTGGGCGAGAACGCGATGGTGGGATAGTTCTTGCCGGGCTTGGGAATCTTCTTGAGCTTCTTGTTTGCTCGCGAAACAACCTGCCACCCTCCATCCTCATCGTCGGCGTCATGGGGCGTCGCGCGCTTGAGACTCCCATCGCTCTGGGTCGGGGTATCCTTTTCGACAACCGGCGCTACAACTCCGGCGTCATTGTCCTTCTCCAGCTGCTGGGTCGCATCGTGAGACTCAGCGGAGGATGCCTGTTGACCGGGTTCGAGGTCGGGTTCGGCTCCTAGGGCGGCGGTAAGGGCTTTGTTGATGGGCCGGTTGGACTTTCTCCTCGTTTTTCTTACCCATGTTGGATTTAGGCGAGCGCGAAAAAGAGCGCGCCGCTTGGATTGGGATCGTGAAGAAGATGTTGTCAGAGGGAGGAAAGCTACCATGGAAGCTTGGAGTGCAGTGCAGCTGAGATTTCCATGCGAAAAGAGGTACGTACTTTTTGCGAAACTCGATTTTTAGAAGGGAAGGTGGAGACAAACGAGCTCTGATAAGATAAGCAAATGCAAGATCGACCAATCATGTGGGGCCTTGGTCGTGATAGTTTGCGACCGACTTTACGCGTTTCAGCAATTAACGCGACATCACATTCAATTGTTTCAAACGAGTAATGAATACCTAGGTAGGAACCCATCAGGATGTGTTATTAGGACACTGATTTTTCTATACGGTTCAAACTCCTCGACCAAAGTCCATCTTGAGCATTTCCAACCCCAGGTCTGATAGAGCATCAACTTGCTTCAACACAGCATACTTGTAGAACGCCTGCGCCTGGTCGTGTTCAGGATCCTCCTCCCACAGGCTGATCAAGGATTGCTCTTGGCCTCTGCCCGGTAACTGCTTGATTTCGTCCAGCATGTGTTTTGCAGAGATGGTAAGCTCCCACTCTTGGACGTACTCTGCTGGAATTGACTTGAGGACCATGATGAGAAGCATCTGACACAACGATACCTGATCGATGTCCTGGAGTGTCTGTAGTGCTCGCTGGTTAAGGCCTCCCCTTGCTGTAACAGTCGGTGAATTGCCCAGGGAAGCTGTATCGGCTGCCGTGTTGGCGAGAAGCTTTGCGACAAGGAAGAGACCCTTTATACGGACTGGGTGAAACGGCGCCACATGTCGATAAGGATCGCAAGCCGTAGCGATATGGCATGCTGTTGCCAAGGCGTACACAAAGTTCCCCTCCTCTGCGTAGAGAATAGATATCTCGGTCAAGAGTTGCGGTAGGGGTGATACCGCCCACATGTTTTCAGAAATCAGTCCTTGGCATTTCTGATACCAGGTTTGTAGAACTACACGGCGCTCCTCCAGCGAACCAGACGTTTCCTTTGAATCGATGAGGTCAACTAGCTTCTCGCTGTATTCTCTCCCCAGCGCCGCCTTGTCCCAGTCTACACCTGCTGGGTGTTCACGTAGCTTTGAGAGGTCCGAGACGAGACCCTGACGGTTCATGTCGATGACGGGAGATTGGGCGCACACTTGATAGTTGATCAGGTCCTGCCTGCAGCGAGGACATTCGCAGGTGAAAAAGTAGGGAGCAAGTGCTTCCTTTCGTTTGGACAGGGGGTAGTTGTAGTCTAAGAAACTGTTAATCGACTCTTTGGATGCTAGCAGGATGGGGACAGACCTGTGTAAGAGATCTCAATCTCCTCGTCAGCCTTGATTGGCCTCTCTGCCCTGAGGATGGCTCTCCTGCCAACAAACTGCACTGTAGCATTTGGAATGCATGAGTGGTTTGCCATGGCAAGCCTTGGTTCCAGAAATATACCAACTTGACCTAGATCCGCATCGTATCTATGAAAGGCGTTGGTTTGAATCTGCCTCGCATTGTTAGCGCGTACACCAAGAATCTCGCAGTGCTGCATTTCATACCTTGCATAGAAGACTCAAGGCCTTTTTGACAGCCTCTTGTGTCGTCCCCAAACCCGCAAACGCACTTGCGCCCATGGCCATCATCTCCATGTCGGCCCATTTATCACTCCCCCTCCAGCACAAGTCATTTCCCTCCAGATCCTCAAGCGCAGCGCCAACCTCTGCCTTGACCAGGGCTTGAACGACGGCCCTCACAGGCGTCGGAAGACCTGGTCTACCCTGGTCAGCGACCTTACGCAGCACCTTGCACTCTTTGGAGTGGCTGGCCTTCCAGGCAGCTGACTGGCACGAGGCGTCGCAGTAAGCGACGGCGTGACAGCGCGAACAGCTTCGGGGCTCGCCAGGCTTGAAGCAGTGACTGCAGACGGTTCCAGTGTGGGATAGTGAGGGAATGAGGATGGTGGGCGTGAAGGTGAGGATCGTGTCGCCTGGAGCAAAGGATTTGCTAGCGATGAGGCAGCGGCCTTTAAGATGGCGCTTGACCTCAAAGGGTGGCGATTCTTGCATTTTATCTCTTAAGATTGGTTATGAGGCAGTCGTAATCAAAGATGGGATGAAAGATTGCCTTGTTAAGAATGGTGTTGTGAGTGTAAAGTGAAGAATCCAACCCGTGAAATTCTTGACGCACTGGGCAATCAATTGGCCGCCTCAACACCAAAAATGGGTATCATGAGTTTCTTGACAAAATCACCACGAGGAAACAAAATTACAAGTCTTTAAGCACGCATATTTTTAATTCATTTAATCGTCTTTACTCAGACGACGCTCTACAATTCAACTCGAGGAGGAATCTTTCCATCCTTCCGCAACGTAGCAAGCCGGTCATTCAAATCCCGACTCCAATGGCTGCTATCCCGCTTATTCGCCTTCATGATCCTCGCCACATGGTAATCCCAGCACCCCTCCTCGGTCTGGGTCTCGCGCACCCTACACTCGGCGTCGGTGGCCCGGGCCGTACGAGGCCACTGACCCAGCTTGGCGCCCATGTCCTCGTCGAGGAATGTGTCGAGGACCAGTTGGCCGACCTTGCGGTGCGCCGGGGCCCACTCCTTGATGTCCACGGTGAGGAGCTCGAGGAGCCTTCGCATGCCGTCGTTGTTGAGAAAGTCTTCCCGGATTAGGTCGCTCTTGAGGAGGCCGTTGATGGCTCCGACTCTGGCCTTGACCTTGGACGCCAGGATCTTGTTGTTGGTTGCGGATGGGACATCGTTGGGGATAAAGGTCGAGTAAAAGCCTTCCCTCAAGGGCTTGTTGGTCTTGGGGCAGATCGTCTCCATGAGGTGTGGCCATCCCTTAACCACCTCCTTCAATGCGGCGGCGTTGTTTTGCAGTGCGCTCCCAAGGATGGCGGCTGCTTGCTGGTCTCGAGGAGTGACGCCCGGTGTAAATGGGACATCGCGATCAGCCATGATGCAAAACAGCGACTTCAATACGGCCGGCTCCTCGGTAACCTTGAGGCCGTAGTAGATATCGTGAGAAAGTTCCTCCATTCCCGCGAGGGCCTCATCGAATTCCTTGCCGCCGTCGGTGACACCGCTCCTCAACAGCTTCATGGCTTCAAAGAAAGGCTTGCCCTCGTAGTCGCCCTCTGGCTCCTTAATCTTTCCGACGGCATCATACGCCGGGGCGCCCTTGGGGATCTGAGGTGTCTCTGGTTGCTCTGGGTCAACGACAAGAACGGCCTGGTCAACAGGTAGACCCTCCAGTGCTGGGTCGCTCTCATCAGGTACATTGATCTTGGCTTCCTTTTTGCCAGTCGACATGTTTAAACGGACATGGAGTCCATGGGGGAGTTCCTGGTCATCGTGGACGATCTGGAATTCGTCTGTGGGCTGGAATACCCGTGGGTAACAGTCTTGAGGGTTGTCGGTGTGGCAGATGAGGTCGACATCTGCCGAGGGAGATGGTTTCGAGGCGACTGTTGGTGCGGCGAGGATGCAAGTGAGGATGCCGAATATCAGGGCGAGGACAAGTGGTAGAGATTTTACCCTGAAGGGTGTCATCTTGACAGTGTAAAGGTCTGAGAACCCGAATCTCTAGGGAGCGGGATAGGTGAATGTGTTGAAGCGTGTCCAATGAGTGAGACCAGGGGGTGAAATGGTGGTAAACCCTTTAGTTGGAGGAGAAGGAGAGGTTGGAGGGTGAAAAACGGGGCGTAAATGGCTTTGGTAAAATCGGCCCGTCGTTTGAAGATGCAGAATTAAAGATTCGAGATGGGTATCTACTAGAGAAAATATATTTTAAATAATTTTTTTTAAAAAAAAAAGAAGTTGATGATTATGAGTCAATCGTTTCAAAGAGGACACTTATTTTCTATCCATCAATCGAAGTCGCTAGAATTGTACTGGTGGATTTGCTGATTTGCAACTTGGCAACTTCAAAGTGCCACCGTGGAGGTCGCATAGAAGCATTTTGGCAACTTTTGATTGGCTCCACAGTCAGCTGAGTAATGATCCTTCGACAGCTGCCTTGTAAGTGAGCTTCAGAGGGAGAAGAATATCAATAATTTCTCGCAAAGGGAAGATTGTTCCAAGGTTCTATTCGAATCATAGCCCTATTCACCTACTATCGTGTGATAGATGGCCTAGGGTAGTGAGTGCTATACTGCGAATATTGGGAATGTTTCAAAACCACCAGCCTTCCCTTTGAATGAGGGTCGCCCGACGTTAAGGACGTTTTCAACGACCAGGCATACGGCTGACATCAGGATAAGACATTGCCAAACGTCGATAGTCTAACTTTACATACCATCCTCCCGGGAGCAGGGCGCTCTCGGACCACCTGAT
This sequence comes from Fusarium oligoseptatum, assembly GCA_003946995.1. Lineage (NCBI taxonomy): Eukaryota > Fungi > Ascomycota > Sordariomycetes > Hypocreales > Nectriaceae > Fusarium > Fusarium oligoseptatum. The sequence continues at coordinate 708,559 of NKCK01000001.1, forward strand.
CCGCCTTGTTTGTTGGTGCATTGGCCGCAGGGGCTGGTTCGGGTAAAGCTGGTGCCCTATGTCGAAAGCAGAGGGAGAGACATGATGTCTCGGCGCGGCTCAGGACCCTTCCAATTCCTGCGCTGGAGGGTCACGAGTGACATCCTAAAGGCTGATTGCAGAAAGCAAGGAGGTGACTATGGGCTTAATGCGAATAGGCTAGTTGTCGTCATGGTCCTGATGCAGGAAAGGGAGCGGCTGGAGGCTGAAGGCATATAAAGCACCAAGTCCCATTTCAGCTTCGGAATCACCGACAAGAACAGAAACGGTATCAATCCAAACAAGCCACTACAATCCTCAATCTACTCTCGAGAAATATCCCAGACAAGATGTTTTCCCTCAGACTTTCCATCTTCCTCGCCTTTTTCTTTTGGGCCCTCGGGCTTCAGGCTGCACCAGCCATGCACAACCACAACCACCGGAGTCTACACGCTGGACACAAGCATATCCACCAACACTTGAGATCTCGCTCTTCTCACGGCGCCCCTCACGTCTTGTTCGAGGCTGCTCAAGCGCCCAGTGAGAGTGCTCGGGCGCGGGACACGAATGTGCCCGAAGTTGATGATATCAAAAGAGTCCAAGCTCGCTTTGCGGATGAGACCGTGACATTGTGAAAGACCATTAGTAAGTGATCTATTTCCAGAATATATCAGGCTATTATTAACCCGGGAAGTAGGAGCCGTTGTGGGAGCAAAATGGTTGACCGACTCAGGATCGGGTCGGGTCAGTGGGGGTTAATCGGGCTGGTTTTTTGGGCGCAACTGGAACATTTACTTTGTCAATACCCTTTCTATCGATATCTATCTAATTACAACATACAAGTTTCATCATGTTAATACTCCAACATCCAGTCTGGCTAGAGCTTCTAAGCTTCTAAGCTAGGTTGCACAGTTCATTTCACTGTGCGCGCACAGTCCAGATCAACGACGCGCCATGATTGGCTCAAGGCCCCAATTAAACCCGTCGGGTTGAACACGGTCTGGGGGAGCTATGATCACGTCTCCCTTTCTGGCCTGTCTCTCGTATCCCTCTCTCTCCCTCTCCCTCTCCCTCACGTCCACGTCGCCTTCTTCTACCAGACTCTGATGAACTAGCCGACTACTCCTTGTCGCGCTGTCAACCTTCCCTTCGCTCTCACCCAACGCTCCTTGACGGCTCGAATGTCGAATTGATCCTGCACGGCCTCACGCGACGACAACCCCGAAAACCACCCACCAAAGCTCCCTAGCGCATCCACCCTGGTCTCGCCATCGCCCTCCCACTTTCCATCATGCCTTCTCCACGCCGAGTGCGCCTGCTGATCCTGGCGACCCTGGGAACCTTCATCTTTATCCTCTTCTACACCTCTGGCTTCGACTCGCACCGCGATGCCGAGGCATACGGCAACCACGAGTTTATCAAGAAGACGCAGCATGCAATGGGCGGGGACTCGCCGCCTGGGCAGGCCGTGGTGGACTCTCAAACGGGACAAAAAGGCCGGGCATATACCCGCCGATAAGGATGGAGATGGCGATGTTGACGAGGACGACAAGGAGATGGCCGTCCAGATGCAGGAGCGTCTAAAGGCGGCCGAGCTGGAGGCCAAGGACAAAGCCAACGAGAAGGGTGGACTGCGGCCCGATCCCCCACGCAATGTTGTCGGTGTTGGAAGCTCAGCAGAAGGTCAGGACAAGGACAAGGTCGCCAAGCCTGTCACCGGGGGCAAAGATGTTGTTGGTGGTGCTTCCAACGAGAAGCAGCCCCAGGCCGAGACCAAGACCAAGGAGCAACTTGAGGCGCGAGATGAGCTTGACTCTATCCTCAAGAAGTCACCTGGTAAGTGAATACTGGATATAGCAACGGTTTGGGCTTGACTAACTGTAACCCAGTCATCATCTTCTCCAAGTCTTACTGCCCCTACTCGAAGAGAGCCAAGGGCCTTTTGCTCGAGAAATACGCCATTACACCCGAGCCGTATGTGGTTGAACTTGATATCCACCCTCAAGGCCAAGCTCTGCAAGACCAGCTACTCGAGACTACAGGACGAAGGACCGTCCCCAACATTATGGTCAACGGAGTGAGCCTCGGAGGTGCCGATGACATCATCGAGATGGATAATGCGGACAAGCTGGTGGCCAAGATTGTTGACCTCGGAAACAAGCGGGTAGAGGTTTCTGAACGGTTCGTCAAGGGCGGAGCAGCACATTAAGATGTTAGCATTTCTCGTTTGTCTTGTTTCACGGCCTGTGTAATCTTATTGGGCACCCGCACGACGATATACCGCGGGTTCGAATTGGATTGGGGCTGGAGGTATGGCTAGGAGTTTCGGCGTCTGGGTTGTTATCACTGCTATATTATAGGGCGAATCATGGTGCTGCTGGGCAGAGGATTTTGATGACTGTCGGTCCTCGAGTTGGCGCTGGAAAGCATAAGGTTGGCCAAGATGATGTATTTTATAGCCCCAACTAATGAACAAGTTTATGTATCATATCCTCGAGAGCAAGTTTGCTGATGATCGTCGGTGTGTTTGGTTCCATGGCACTGGTAGCGCCGGTAGACGAAACGTGAATAGGCTTAAATCCTTAGCTTAGTAGGTCCACTTGGAAGAAGTCTCGGCTGCGAATAATATTCGGTTCTACTGACTACTCCATATCTGGGTAGTAATTGGGTGCAGCAGCAGTTGGGTTCCTTTCCGGTTGGGTTTGGGGAGGGTTGCATCGAGTGCGGCTGGGTGGGAGCTGGTTATCAATGGCTTCACTGGCGGCGGGCATGGGTGCATTATCAGTTAGAGCTAGGGGACAGTGTCAACAACACACAGCGTGTACTGGCGTTGGCAATCGCCAAGATGAAGGCGTCCCTGAACAACATGCGATACCCGTCTTGGCCTCTTGGCCTTATGGAAGTCGTCAAGATGATAATCAAAGAGATGGATATCAGGTCATTTCACGCAGGGCTGAAGATGTGGTGGGATTGCGTTGCGCTATGAGCACCTCAGCCAGCGCGGGGTACTAACAACCTTTCAAGACCCTTGCTTGCCCTCCAAAGTGCAGACAGGACAGGAGGTACAGTACCTTAGGTACCTACCTCCTTCCCGAGAGACGGACGGGCATACAAAAAGGGCGGCGCCACCTTTCCCACCCCCCCGTGTTTCCCTCGACAACGACATTGATTAATATCACGCACTCGGAAACTTTGAATCTACCATCATCAACATCCCATTTACAAGTGAACCTCGATCATTGATCATTTCCACACGACACAAGTCATCACCCACAAAGAAAAGAAAAACAAACCATGGATCATCGTCCCTCCACAAGCTCCGACGCCGCCTCCACCCTCTCGGGCTCGACCGTCTTCTCCACCTCCAAGGACGCACAGCAGCAGCCAGCAAAGGTCGAAGCCATCATCACCGAGACCAAGACGCTCCCCAATGACCCCGTCCAGAAGCAGAGGAGGGGAATGCGACAGCGCGTCCGCGACGTGGTGGCAGACCTCGGCCGCCCTCCCACCGCGAGGAGCGACGCCAGGGAGGGGAGGCCCACGCCGAATCACGTCGACGTTGGACCTGCGCCTGGTACGGTCCTGATGGGCTCGACGACTGTTTGATGAAATTGGTTTTGGGGAGTCAAGGGGCGAAAAATGAGGAGATAAAGAGAGATACCTGTTTTTTTTGGATGGTGTTTGTCCTGTTTTTCGTGCGCTGGAATTGGGGGAATGAATATGTTTGTCGGCTATCTGCTGGGTTTTTATCTGGGAGGAAACTGCAAGCGAAAGGAGGGATCGAATTATCTGGAAGCCAACAAGTCGGACGTATAATGATATACCTTTTTCATAAGTACTTTCTTTTTACTTACTATTTATTTCTGTTACATCCAATCTACGAAAATGTCTATTCTATACGACGTGGTGGCAAATGCCGCGGCCCATTTCACCAGTTTCAACCCTCGATCAAACAAGCAAAATTACATCAGCATCAGCCTCATACGCAACTACTCGACACCCTTAATAATCAGGTTGGCTCCTAAATCCAACTACAACTTCCAAGGCATGTGCAGGATCCGGCATCAAAAGCCGAGTTTGAACCAACATGTCTCGCCTTTGCCCCATTAAAAACGTCAAGGTCCCAGTTGCCTCTTTTGGGAAGGAGAGTTGCAGGAGTTCCACGGAGTTTTGTCATGACAAATCTTGGCCCCTCATGTCACCTCGCGACATTGTACGCGAGCGCTCGTATGGTAGATTCATCGTTGACCGCACCGATGAATCGAGAGTATTTAAGGGAATGTCTTTTCCTCGTAGACATTGTAATGATAATGCAGAACCAGACTTGAAGGTTAATTGCCTTACACACATTGTACCAAAAACTTGATCCCCCTTACAAACACCATGTCGTCTCTTTCTATCCCATCGACTCAACAAGCTGTTGTCCTCCCGGCGAAGCGAACACCTCTCAGCTCCCTTACCGTCCCTGTTCATTCTCCAGCACCCGGTGAAGTCCTCGTCCGCGTTCACTGGACAGCCTCTACACCACTTGACCTACACCGTACAGATGGTGGGCTTCTCATCCCCGAGTACCCAGCTCTTATGGGCAACGGCGGCGCTGCGGGAATCGTCGTCGCTGTTGGTGATGGGGGAGATCTCAAGGGGTTAAAGGTCGGGGACCGGGTGACTGCCTTTGCGTTCCATGGCGGCAAGGAGGCCAACCACCAGGAGTACATCACCATTCCCGCATACCTTGCCTCTAAGATTCCAGAGAATCTGTCTTTTGAGGAGGCTGTGACGGTGCCAGTCAACCTCGTTACTGTGTTCCATTCAGCGACTGCGGACCTCAACCTCGAGTTACCGTGGCCTATCCCAGAGGGTTACACGCCCAAGAAGGCCGATGAACCTATCCTCATCTGGGGAGCTGCCAGCAGCGTGGGAATCTTTGCGGTTCAAGTCTTTCACCACTGGGGTTACAAGAACATCCTCGCCGTCGCAAGCGGCAAGCATCACGAGTACCTTCGTGAGATTGGCGCAACCGAATGCTTCGACTACCGCAAAGACGATGTTGTAGATCAGATTGTCAAGTACGCTGGCGACCGCTCTGAGCCTAAGCTGCCCTACATTCTGGACTGCATCGGCTCCCTCGAGGGAACCCTCAAGCCCCTGACCAAGATTGCGCAGCGTGGTAGCATCGTGGCTGTAATGCTCCCCGTCATTCTCAAGGATGCCACCGTGGAAGAGGAGCCCGAGTATGAGATGGACGCATCCAAGGTTCTCGTTGGAGAATGGGCCGAAGGTGTCAATGTCCGTGGAGTGCGTACGCATTTCTACCTTTCTGTAAGTCGAACCCCTCATACAAGCACAATTCAGAACTAACAGTAGCAGAATGAGTTCTTCAAGGAGAAGATGCAGCCTGAGATTGTACCCGCACTGCTGAGGGAGGGCGTGGTGTCTCCAAACAGGTACCGCGTTGTCGAGGGGGCGACTGCTGTCGAGAGGGCTCAGAAGGCAGTGGATATTTTGAGAAACAAGGAGGTTAGTGGTGAGAGGCTTGTCTGGAGGATCGCAGACACGCATGCTTAAGAGGCGAGGAGGCATGGATAGAGCGGATGCGTTGATTGCATAGCATAGCACTTTGAACTGTTGAACTGGTTTTTAACATTGATGTCTGTTTTAAACCTGAGTATGACGATTGATTTGTCAAATGCCCGATAAGCAAGTAATGACCCAAGACTCCCTCACTCACTTCCTAGCACCGAAAATCCATGAAAGATTATACGGCCTATGCTTGAACATCATATCCCAATCCCGCTTCTTCTCAAGAGCCACAATATCTGCCTTGGCCTGAGTATCTCCCCCAGCTGCCGCCTCTACCTTGGCACAAACAAGATCGGCTTCCCAAATTTGAACGAGGAACCTCATGTACCATATACCAATAAAGGTTCCGATTATGACCTTGTCGAAAACGACGACGTGCTGAAGGGGGCCCATCCAGGGGGCGACGTCGAAGTTTAGGAGCCAGCCAAGCACCAGCAGAGCCCTTAGGCTCACGATTGCCAGGCTGAGGACGCTGCCAAGTTGGGTCAGGATTCGACAGCGAATAGGAAGTCTAGGGCAGAGGACGGGAATTCGATGTTTTGTTTTGTCCTTGTCTGGTCGTGGTTGGTTGGCAAATCGATCTGGCATTTCAGCCTTATCTTCAGTATCTGAGTATCGAAACTCAGGAAAAGAGAAATGTTTGTCTTTGGTGTCAGAGCTGTCCATTGCAAATAGTTGTAATTTGTAGTCGATATGTGTTTGTGGTTGATGACGGGTATCCTTGGTGATAGCGAGCAGGCGTTGGATGTGGAAATTTGGATGAAAGTGGAGAAAAAGAGTAAAAAGAAGGGAAAGAGGGATAGATAAATTATATATCCTGCTCTTCTTGTATTATTTTGTTTTGTTTTGGCTTCAACTCTCATAACCGTTGGGTAATCGAGTTGCCTCAACAACCTTCTGCTCTCTAGAGAGGATCAAGGTTTTCACGTCTTGGATTGGAAAAGGTTAACAAGGCATATATACATGTACAGTTATTGTTAAACAGGGGCACAGTTAAATACCCAAATCTATTAAAGTCAGATTGTGTCAATAATATCCCTTGGATCTCGTCCATCATGAGGTTCTCTATGCCGCCGTTGCTAAAATCAGATATCCCATCAACTCCAGGTCTCTTGAACCAAACCAGTCCCTCCCAACTCCTTAAAAAACCAAACCTAGAGCAATCCCGTACTCAAACGGTGACAGTAATGTTCCCATGCATAAAGTTATCTATGGCGTCGGGTCCCATTTGCCTGCATCAAAAGTCAGAATCACACTCCTCAAAAAGCACACGTTTTTCATGGCCAAAACTCACGCAGTCAACATCAGCCTCGTAAAGTCATCCACGTCTCCCGGCTGCGCATGCAGCCACACTTCTCTAAAATCCATATTTTCCACGCGGAACTGGGGCTTGGTCTGCCACGCCCGGAAAAAGTTCATGGATGAGTCGGCCTCCCAGAGGTACTTTGACGCTGTGAAGGTAAAGGGGGACTCGAAGATTCTATATGGTGCTACAGAAAGTGTTAGAGGCAAAACTGGGGTGAATATCGTGGTAGTAGAATCACTTACGTTCTTGAGACTTTAGGATATATGTCACGCACAAGTATGAGTAGCCCATCATCAGGGTTCGGCGTATACTTTCGAGAAGCATCCAGCCCTGCATCGTCAATGTTAGCCAACAAGCTTCACGCCACCAAAACACCCCCTCTTCCAGGTACTGTACTCACCTCCCACGTTGACGGTGGCTTTTCCCTAGAATACGAAGAAATCGAATCGTCCTTGCCCCCGAGCTCAGCCCTCAGTTCTTCCAGCGCGCCAAGCCACGCCAGGCACTGCGGCGCCTCTCGCTCACTCGCCGCCCGCAGCGTTATGTCACCGTCAAACATGCGGATCGAGTCGAGCACCACGAGGGCCTGCACGCGCGCCAGCTTCTCCAGGGGTGTAGACGCCCGTTCGCCTTCGAGGTGGATGTCCTTGGCCACGTCCGTCACGAGCTTGTACACCCACGCCTTGTTCTCGGGCGTGCGTGCTGAGTATGCTGACGCTGCTGAGAAGGCTGCCAGCATGGTCCGCGGGAGGCTTGAGCCGTAGAGTCGTGGGTGGATGAACGGTAGCGTACGCGTGCGAGCAAAGTCTTGGTATAGATGGCTCACCGCGTCAACGACAAAGCCTATCCGGGTGCGTTTATCGTGCACGTCGAGGGGGTTAAAGTCGGTCATGCAGTGCTGCGCCTGCTCCAGAAGGGACATGTCCCTCAACACGAGGGGTGCCGGCGCCGCACCGGTGGAATGTCCATCTTGCTGCTGCCATAGTCGCCAAGGTTCCACAGCTCGGACCCGGCCGTTGAGTCGTTGGCCATGAGGTGGTCGATGATGGAAAAGTCAAGGGGAGAATCGAGCTGGATAGAAGAAACGTTTGTGCCCAGACTCTCGGGCGTCGTCGTCGCTGTGCTTGCGCTCGCACTTGATGCTCCCAGGTTGTTACTGTTGATATCAAAGCCCATATCAAAGTCGGGCACCTCGTTTGAAAGGTTGCTGTTGGATGTCGCTGTCACTCCTCCTCCGATATCCTCGTCGTGGAAGCTCGCCCCAGGTGGCAACCTCTGATAAACACAATCCAGGCCCTTGGCCGCGCAGCGTGTGCACCTTGGGATCTTCTTGTCGCACTTGCGTTTTCCTCTGACGCAGGCGTTGCAGCTCTTTTGTCTCGATGCTGCAGCGCGGTCCATCTTCCGCATCGCGAGCGGACTGAAAGAGTCCATCTTTTTGGGAGGGGCTTCTTAAGAGAGCAACGCCTCTTATGTGCAGAAATAGGGCGGTGACTGTGACCAGGCTCTCTTCCAACCAAGATTGTCCAAGAGTCGGAGTTCACAAACGGCGTCGGAGCATGCGGGACCTGCTTCAATAAGAAGGGACCAAAGTTGGCGGACTTTGATGCAATGCAGTAAGCATACGGGCCGGTCACAATGTTGCCCCGAACCCAGCATGTCTCCGGCCGAATCGGACCAAAAGCCTCCGTCCGTAAACTCCGCAACTCCGCAACTCCGCCGCCGCCCACCCCGAGACCGACTGCCCACGCGCTCTTCGCTTCCCCGGAGCAGTCCAGTCGTCTGGAGACGTCCATTGTGTAAGTTAGCATTAGCGTCCTGTCAATTGTGAGCTGTCAAATCCTTTCAAGATACGCTACATACATATCTTATCGGATCCTTTCTGGTGGAATGCCTATAAATACATACGTCATCACGACATCTCACTCTTCCTTTCGTCTCACGATCCGTCAACACAGCAAAACAAAAATGGACCCTCTGGAGTACTGTAACTCTTAATCACGTCTTATTGAATTCTCGTCTCCTACGGATTAATCCCCTTCCGAGGCAGAGACACCGACGCCGCACAACAAGCCCCTTTCCCTTCCCTTCCCTTCCCTTTCCCAGTCATCCTTAACCGTCCCCCATTCAAACCAGCTTGAACCGATCACTCGGTCTCCTTTAAACATCCATGACCTTCCTTACCTTCTTTAAAATGGGTATATACGCCCTGCAACACCCCCGCGCCACCCCAATCTCATCCCCCACCCGTCATCCATCTTAACCAGATGTCCGTACATTTCCTTTCCGGCCAACCCCATTGTACCCGTACGCGATTAATGGCCTCCGTATCCCGAATGAGCAACAAATAAAACTCCCAACAACCTCGTCTGTTGTCGAGGTGGCAGATGTAGAAATAAGACTAAAAATGACTGGAAAGGGCATCGACAAAATGACACACACAAGAAAAAAAAAGGCCCACAGTCCGTTTGCCGTGAGACACTGGCCTAGAGCAGTGCCGACCAGAGAACAGACAAAATAAGGAGAAATCTAATAGCACAGTGAGCTCGAGGCTCTGGGCGTCGGTGACGATGGCGGCGGCGGTTGTGACCGAGTCCAGCTATGGATCCATGTGCCGCATCTCGCGTGGGTATCTGGTGCCCAAGTATCATAACTTTTTCACCCTCATTCATTCGTTAAGTGGCTGACAAAAATAAAATGGTACACATCGTGTGTCGACGTCCATGAGTGGTTCATCAGCAAAGTGTAGTCAAGTCACTTGGCTCAGTACCTCTCCTGGCGGTAGCCGTTGACACGGGGGGTATCGTACTGGACCCCCGTCATCGAGTCTGGTCCGTTGTTAAGCGAACGGATAGGCGGCAGCTCCGGCCGCGTCGAACTGGCGTAGGGATCAGAAGGGTACGGTCCAGAGTGAGGTGCCGCCGGCGGAGGTGGAGGAGGGTGACCCGAGGATGTGTTGACATCTCCCCGTAGCTGCACTCCCTCCATCCGTAGAGCGTTGAGCTCTCGACGTAGTATCTCATTGTCTGCCATTACTGTGTTGTAGTGTGACTGCAACAGTCGGTTGTGATCGTTGAGTCTCTGGTGCTCGGCGATGGCTGTCTCTGTGTTAGCACCCCTGTCCCTGAAAGCCAGCAAAGACAAGATACTCACCCTTTGTCAAAATTTCCCACTTGGATGCTTTGGAGCCACGCTCTTGTGGCATTAGATCCCGCAGCTGATCGAACAGCTCCTTCATTTCCGTCCTCCTCTTTCGTTCTGCCAGCTTGTGGCTGACTCTCAGCTCAGGAGTTCTGCTGTAGGGCTGGGAGCCGGTGGGTCCATTGCCTTCCTCTGCTTGGAGATCGCTCAGTTGCTTGTGCTGCATCGAGTGGTGGTGAACTGGCAGGAAATCCGAGGCGTTGGACATACGTGAGAACTCGCTCTCGTTCAATCGTCGCTGGCCAGGCGGTAGGCGCGACTCTGTCGTGAATTGGCTGCTGGCAACCGACTCGGTAATACTACTACGCCTTGAATCATTATACGGAGGGGCGCCGACACGTTGAATTTCTTCCTCTGGGAAAGCCCATGCTTGACCTTTGGTAGGCTCTGCCGCTCGGGCGATATGCCCTGTCGCGGGACCAGTAATCGCGGGTGCAGTCTTGATCGTCTTGGGCTCGGGGTTTCGCTCTGCACTGGGCTGGTAACCGTTTGAGATGCGATGAACGGAAAGGTGATGCGGGTTCCGCTGTGTGTGAAGGGTATTCTGGATAGATGTGGTCGAAGGGTTGTTGGATGTATAGGGCGAATTGCCAAGTCGCATGTCACTGAAGCCCTGGTTAATGCGACTATCCACGCTTTCCCGTCGCAGGCCACCCATTCCCGGAGCCAGCGTCTCGCCCATCACATGGCCAGTCCCGTTGGACTCGATTGAGGTGGGCCGATCCCGACGCGGATCAAGGTTGCCAGGTGTGCTGGGAGATACCATGGCAGCAACGCTCATGTTGGTGGTCGAGGGCGACACGAGCGCATGAGGAACCATGTTGGAGGCGATCGGCGATGGAGTCTTGTCTTGCGATGACGATTGATAGCCAGAGCCACTTGGGCTCAGACCGTTGACGTTGAAGGAGGCTGCAGATGTGTCTAGACAGGTCAGTAAAGGAGCTGGGCCATTGGCGCAAACAACGACGAGCAGCGTACGCTTACTGGAGGCGTCTGCATTTGAGTAGAAGCCCGAATCTCGCATATGCGGAGGGCCGTTTGGAGCGGAAGCTGATGCGTGGTCGCTGTTGAGGATGCTGGTAAGTCCAGCTGACTTGGGAGCCGGTGGGCGTTGCTGGCTATGGGCATCCATGGTCGGCCGAGATTGAGGACGGGAATAACAAGGCCAACGCCAGCTTGGAATGAATACGGCAGGGCGATACTTGGACGGGTCGCGTGGAGGACAGGGTCAATCAGGTCGCCAGAAAAGCCAAGGGTTGTCTCCTGAATAAAATGGGGGGATCGGTTCGTCGCAGCCACGGCGAGACCGAAGCCGTACGGAGGAGGCGAGTAGGTAGCGGCGGTGCAGCGAGGCGATTGTCGAAAGCTGAGAGCTGGAATTCGGGGAGAGGAGCGCGACAGGGCAACGATTTAAGATGAGAGCCAGGCGTGTCAGCGCAAGAGCCCCAGGACAGGGTCGAAATACGATTATGGTGACAACAGCCGTCGAAAGGATGCGTGGTAGTAATGGCGGATTGTGAGGAAAAAGAAAAAGGAAAATTGCACACGAGACGGACCCTAGTGAAGGTGACGGAGGCGGGCGAGGAAGGGGAGGAGGAGGAGAAGGACTTGAGCATGGGTGTGGGCGTGGGTGTGACTTGTGGGAGAACGTGAGAAAAAGAGCCACCTCGAGTGAGGGAGAGTGTGCGAGCGAGCGAGTGGTTGGGAGGGGTCCCGTCTACTCTTGGGCCACCCGCGGAGAGAAGAGATGGGGAGGGATGGGATGGGATGGATCGAGGATGGACAAGACGGGACTGATGAATGACAGAGAGACTTGGGAAAGACATACGTGTGATACATGAGAGCAGCGACGACAGCGGTATAGCCAATGTCCCCCTGGATCCTCGCACAGCGAACGGCCTTCCTAACGCTGGCTGCCAGTGCGCGATGCCAAAACCCCAGTGGAAGCCGCAGGGGAGCTAGGGCCTGTGCAGCAGGCGGCCGCGGGCTGCCAGACTTCTCCCAGTGGGATCCATCCTCAGCAACTGGACGCCCCGTCCATCTCCAGCAAGTGCGGCAGGTAAGGTGAATTGCTGTGCTGTGCTCTCCTCTGCTCAATGTGTACCCCCTGTCCCCAGTCCTCGAGGTACCTGTGATAGCGTGGCCAAGTACAGCATCACTTCAAGTTCCCGCCCATGCCGTGCCCGGGGGGGCGGTCCCTGCTGGTCATGGTGCACTCGAATGCGTGGTCCGCGCGCGTGGACTCGCAGCCACAAGTACCTGGGGTCAATAAGCAACCGCTACTCGCGCGAGAAACCTTCAGCTGAAATACCCCCGTCTGCCGTACCCGAGACTCAACGGGAATCCAAGGATAGGCGCATCTGAAGGCTCACACGGGCGACCAAGTGCCCTGAACGGCGGTCCAATGCAGCCCTGAAACGCAGCCATGGGGGGACTCGGCCCGTATCATGTACCTGTCTCTTTCGTAGCCCCCACAGGGATACGGCTCCATGTGTCAAAGTACCCGGCCACGACTCAATACCCCCGACCGGCAGCACGCTATTCTTGGGAGTGTCGCCAGCTTCAGCGACTGATGGACTGCTGGGGTGTGCGGTCCCACGACCTGTGAAGCCACCCTCCACCCGTGGTGCCCTTGTTCATTCCCCTCTGGCTCCCCCCGAAAACCTTGTTCTGCCACGGCCTTCAAGACGTGGAGGTGCGGAGAGCTTTGGATGCAAATCGTGGAGGCGCTTCCCACCGGGCAGAAGACGGAAGAGGGCACCATCAAGGCGCCGTATTGGCCTCCTCTCCTCTCACCTCAGCCAGCCTCAGGTACTGTACAGTGCGATATGCAACTGGTCTCTACTTCCGGCCAAGGTCGCTTCCTCGGACGACATGAAGCACGGCCCAAAACGAGTGGCGATGGACGGGTTCTGGCATCATGCCCATCTCAATGCCAAGGCTGAATCTCCGAAACGCTGCACTGAAAGACATATGGCAGTCCCGGGCGGAGGAGATGACGGGATACATCAGTGAAGGGATGCAGCTCAGACCCTGTTATTCCCTTCGTCCAGCCGCTCAGATGGGAACATCTGCGAAAGAGGGGAAACTTGCAATTGTTTGCATGCAACGGACCGAGGAGCGGACTCCATGATGTCTGTGCAATACTGCCTGCAGTAAGCAAGGCAACTAGCCACTTGTCATGTACATTTTGTAGAGTGAAGTTATTCCCTTGACCTCGGACAATCTCCAAGGTAGTTAGTTGTTCTTGATCGAAGCCGCAATGGTGGCGACACGGTCCTCTAGGAATGACCATTCTTGTCTTGCCTGTACGTCAGCATCTAGATAGTCGCCCGGTTAGAAGCATCGCAGTACAGTAGGCAGTTCACTAATGGCCTGCCAAACTACCTACCACGCGGGATGCCGTCACCCACATGCCACCTTCCGGTCGTCGTCACCAAAGGCCTGGTACAGTACAGATAGTCAAGGTGAAGCACGTTCCTGTTGCCGACATGTTTCCGCTGCGGAATAGCCAGGGTCCATTCCACGTCGCCTTTAGGGATGGGACGATGGGCGACGTACAAAGCAAGATTCAGCAAATCGAAGGGAACAGGACAACAACAAGAGAAAACTCTTCAAAGCCCATGTTCCCAGCAACTGGCAACATCCTGTCGGGCCACCACGAGGCCAGTGCCTGCGGGTTGCTGAGCTTGTGGTTGAGCAAGCTAGGATCCCTAGACCTCGGGAAGTTCGTGTGTGCTGTCTGTTTGCACTGCGTGGACGATTTCCGGGGTGCGCTGTGCAATGTTGAGATGGATGGATGGATGCTCGTCAGCCCAAGAAACGGGACTGGAAAACGTGTGGGTGTGTGGCTTGCACCGAGCCGGGGCACCTCGTGCGTCGTCGACTAGCGCATCCATGGTCCCATCAAAAAGCATGGACTTGGAGGCCCATGCCGTAAAGTCCAGGAATTGTCTAGGGACCCATGCCCTTTGTCTTGTACCGGACTGGCTCGTTTGGTGAAGCTTTGTTCCTCCTTCCGTCTCACCCCCGGTATTTTCCCCCGGCGCACCCCAGCTGGAACCTTCGCTTGGCTCGACCCCGTTGTTTGATGAGCGATGGGCGGAGCGACTAAACAACCCAGCACCACATGCGCGATCTTCCGCCGCCACGTGAGGCGCATCTTGTCGAGAGGATAGCGCCGCGAAGCAATTGGTTCCTTCGTTTGCCTGCAGAGTACGTACTGTCTCCATCCGGCCCTCATCTCTGTAAGATGTCGTTGGCATGTGCAAAGGTACCGCTGCCGCGCGGTGTTCGTGAGCTGCCATGTGGCATCGCCGAGGTACTCGATACTTTAAGGATACCTCGATGTGAGAGGCCATGGCTGTTGCCGTGCACTTGTCGCTCGCAGCGTGGTGTCGTACCTGATTTCTGGCAAAGCCATTTATTCAGCTGCTGCCCGCTATCAGCTTGAAACAGCACTATGAAAGTTGTGCAAGGGAGACTATGCCTGTGCAGGCTTCAATCTTGGGTCAATCGTTGCTGCTTGCGTCAACCCAGCGTCGGTCACCTTTGACTTTTCCTGCTCCCCGACACGTGCGCGGACACGGATGGAGGAAGCGCAAGCAAAAGATCTAGCCGCCCTGGTGACCGGCACGACCAGGGAGGGCGTCAATCTCGATGGGCCAAGCCGTCTCGGTGACAAGGATACCCTTCAAGCAACAAGGCTTACTTAATGTGGGTGTGCTGAGGTGGCCAGACGAAACAGAGAGACGAGAAAAAGAAAGGAAAGAAGGCCAGGCCAAAGCAAACAATTCGGGAAAAGAAACCACTCAAACAGAAAAACGGTCTGGTCTGGCGATTGATGAGATCGGCCGACAAGCACAATGTCAAAAATTCGAAGGACCAGCTCCTGATTACGAGCGAGAAGAATTGTGGATCAAGGTCAAGGTCCCTGTGCGGATACAGTGCGGTGTGCACCTCTTTCCGAAAACTCGGATTGACACTGTGCATGGTGCGAACCCATCGCTCTAGTTTACAGTGCGCAGTTATCTCTTAGTCCAGTGGGAGTAAGAGCGACCCCTGAGTTGCAATCTCTCGACATCACATCAGTCCATCCACGATCTCTTGCAGTACCAATACCTAGCCACTCACAACTTGAATCTATCTCCCCGATATCCCCCAGCAAACGAGGATGCAAGAGATTTATTTACCTTTCCGCCGAGACAGTGTTTCGACCCTCGTATCTCGCCAATGTGTCGTACCGCTCATGCCCAAGAGGTCATTAACCAGAGAATATGGTCAGAGTGGTCGTCCCTGTGGCCGTGACCAGCTTGCTTTTTGCACAATTTCGAACAAACATTCATCAGAATATCCGCACAACAACCCCTGGATTTCTCTTCGACGCCAAAACCGCCTGGCTGATCATGCATGGCAGCCAACTGTGCCGAGACATGGTGTAAACTCTGAACAACAGCCTCGAACTACCTTGTCGTCGTGCCGCCCACGCGGTGGCAGCAAGCCTGTCCAACCCAACCTCCTTGCTCGCACAGGTCAAGAAGATAGAGTGCCAGTTGGCGCTTCTAGCGATCCCACGGCGAGAAACCCCTCGCGTGCTTTTTCACGCCGGCCCCAAACCCTTGGACCCATGTGCCTGACTTGTCCCGACGGGGGATTCTTCCCGGGGATCCTCATTACCTCTCTCTCGACTAACACCACCCAAGCGCGCTCCCATCGGCGATCGGCGCCTCTTTTAGATGGCCGTGGCTGGGTGTAACTGAAAATGGGTTTCCGTACAGCAGGAGTGCGGTGCAGTGCGATTTACGTCAAAGCGCAATGAACTTTGTTGCGAATTCCAACACTTTTAACCTGATATGCATGGAGGGCACATCGTTCGGCGAGCCCCTGCATCTGAGCCTCCATAACTGCCGGTGGAGAAGCAACAGATTCCCCTTCCACGTGGTGATGAAGTGACAGCCAGTCAAACCTCACTCGAACAGTCATACCGAAACAGGAGGGTGCTCAAGAAACGCGGGTATGGCGACCACTCTCTGCCTGTACATGGATTCCACCAAACTGACCACGATAGTTCTCATCCGACTCCCGTCATTAGCACCCGTCGAATATATCTGAAAGCGCAGCATGGGCCGCCCCCCACACACCCGTGCGTTTGCTCTGTGCAACCTGAGCCTCGCCAAAGGGGCGGTTAGATCGCTGTGGCATGAGCATTGCTTGCACAAAAAGCGGGAGAAACATCCCCTTCTCTCCATGACCCGACAGCACTACCCACTCCGGCTCCATTACGGCTTCTCCCCGGCTTGTCTCGACGATGGACCCATCGGTTGAGCCACTGGCTCGGGCAATCAGCTATCCGTCATGCCTTGGCCCAACTTGCGAGTCTCACACACCCCTTACGGCGATATCTTCACCCTTGCCTTTCTGTCCCATCAATCAATCACCCGTCTATCAGATGAGACAGCCTGTCCAAGCTTCCGGTACATACTCGATCGATCCTTCATCCCGTGTATGACAACACCACGAAGCTCAACTAGACACTCACAAACCAACAGTCAAACTCCTGCGGTCAAGCTGGTTATGCTCATACTACGTAGTAGACGCTCAAAGTCGCCATCTTGTTTGAAGATTCAGGAATCAAATCGACCTCCCTTTTAGCTTCGCAAGCCTCTCAGCCCGATTTCAGATTTTGCTGACCTCAAACTTTGGCTGTAGCGCAACCCGCAGTTTTCGAACAGCAACAACCTTGGCGGTTTGTCTCGTTCGGTAACTCAAATGAGGACGGCCAAACCTGAGAAGGGCAAAAACAACGAAGGGTCCAGGAGCAGGTTTCATAGAGTGGTTTACAATGCCGCCATCTCCAAGATTGACAGCTGCACTTGCATTGCTGGCTGGTCCCTCGAGACCAACACATTGCCTATGGCATGAGTGATCGGCATGCACCCGTGTTTGTCAATCCTCGGCCCTTCTGTCAAACAGGTCCCTCATCATGTCAGATGAGCTGAAGTGAAAGATGGCGACCGTCATGTCTCGAAATCCGACTTGTCATGTGGGATTTCAACAGACACGCGCATTAGGGATGACTCGTTAATCGCTGTCGCCAGGGAGAGTAATGATTCGAGCTGTTGGGCAAGCCACCAGAGATTTTGCTGAAACTAGCGCAGAGCGGCGCATTATCACTGGGATACGATTCGACGAAGTATCGTCCAGCAAGGCATTGTCGAGTCCAGGGCCGTTGTTCGTTTTATCCCATCATGGATATCTCCAATCCGCAGCTTCGCTCGGCGCCATCTTCAAGATTTGCCCCGTCAGCAAGACGCAATAGATCATGCCAAGACTCTCCTAATCTCTTTCCATGTTTCCTGGGTCGGTATTCGAGGTTGAACCGACCAGCCCTGGCAATCAAATGTCTAGTCGCGTCTTATGCATGGGTTCTTGAGGCGTCGTGTTACTTCACCATGTTGCACTACTACCAATGCTATCACAGTGCATACACCGCTCGTGAGACCATACAACTCGCACAACAGCGGCACAAACTCGCATTCTTACACACAACTTCGCTTGTTGTTGGCTATACATTGCGTTCCCAACGTATCAAACGATTTGTCCGCTCGGGGGGTAATCCAGGCAGCACGTCGACGGGTCTGTGTCCTCCGCCGTGCTATTTCCATGCCCATCATGTTGGACTTCACCCTCATCACCTTGGCATCAGATTGGCGCTGCGCACTGACACGATGGTGGGTACAACCTCGCCAGAACCGGACAGGGAAGGACGGGATGGCTGGAAGCCCAGGCGCCCAGGCAGATGGCCCTTTCTCGATCCTGCGGGACAAGAGACTCGAGATCTGGAGCGTGTTCAGCTTTCCATGGTCGCACAAAGTACCGCCTGTTTGTCTCCATCAGAAGAGGGGGGCCTCAGATTCCACCAATCTCGCTCAGCAACCCTCATCCACAGCGGGGAGCCGGCTGCGGGCACAAACTCTCTTTTTTGTTGAAGCAATACACCCTGGTCAACGACTATCACGTCTATTCGTTTACGGAAGGCGAAGTACTGTACCCTCTACAGTACGGGCGCACGGTTCCCTCAGTGTGAAGGGTGGAATGGTCTCTTGGATCCAGATGCTCGGGATGCCTGATCTGTGAGTGGACTCGCACTCGGAAGCTCACCCGGGCTTGGTTGAAGACGTATCTTGAGGACTAGCCTGAGGCAGGCACGTCCTGAAAGATTTCGGCAGGTCTTCATGGCTCGGTCTCGAGCTTTGACTTGGCGTCCGTTGAAGAAACGGGATGGAATCTTCCAGTGGTAATGCCATGGAATGACTGCAGAGGATGAATGAGGACGCGGGGCCCGACAGGTTTCGGGGAACGAGAGGCATAGTGAAGAACTGACTGTCCGCCAGGCGCTGAAGGGATATCTATCACGCTGCAGGCTGGCTGTTAGTTAGCTGGCGTGTGGTGGAGAGATGTCTCATCGAAGGCGTAGCATCTCCTGACTACATCGGTCAAAGCAAAGATATGTCGCGGGGCAAGGGGATCAATATCTAAATACCGTCTCAAGGCGGACCGAGTCTTTAACACAAGACGCCGAGACAAGAGGACTTGACTGTATCGTCTCAACCAACGTCTCCCAGCAGACAAGCTTCATAAGTTCGATATACCCGCCCATGGGAGGCATGCATTTCCTTCTCTTGCTTGATGAACGGGCGGCAGTTCTGGTCACCGAGCAAGCATGAATCAACAGCACAGCACAGCACGACATCGATGTCGATCATACTCGACAGGGTCAAGAAAGCAGCACAGTATCCTACCCCGGACTTTCCTGAACAGTTTACGCGATGGGCTAGTCAGCATCATATCCGCCACTCGATCAAGCACTTGGGAACCAAACCAAGCCCCCCTGGCCCCAAGATGACTAGCTCAACGCCCTCTGTCTCCACCAACATACCTCGGAGAGCCGTCTGTTTCTACCCACCTTGTTCCCCTCATGGCGTCAAGATGTCTTGATGGTGCTCTCTCATCCCTCTTCTGTATGTCCGTCAGGTTCGACTTTTGAAGTTTTTGCGCCGACCCGAGGACCCGGCCGTTGGGGGATCGCCGTCAGCCAAACCCAATCGAAGCCTCAAGCGTCCAGATATGATATGCTGCGGAAGAGCCTGGTTGCAGGACTGCACATTATCTGGTAAAGAAGGCTTCAAACAGATGAGGATGTGCACCCCCAAGAGACGTCACGACACCCTCTCGAGTGTATGTGCTCGGTACCTACTTGTACTGTACTCCATACACCACCAGCATCGACGATGGGGACGGCACTCACCGTTCCAACAAAGCAACATTTATGCATCTAGCCTGGTTTGGGAGAATTCAATCCATCCCGTGGTACAGTACACCATATTGTCTCTGGCAAGTTTGATCAGGCCCAATCAAACCGGCCGAGTGCCTGAGACGACTGTGATCTCACTCAGACGATGCCGCAATATCACAGCCTAGCCCTACTGTAGCTTCGCTGTTCCGCTCTGTTGTCTCACTCACTTTACTTTTCTCAACTGCTTTCCGTCCTGTTTGTTGCTTTTCACTCGCCTCGTCTACCTCTCCCCTTGCGTCTCTTCAGCCCCATTACTCCACAGCCGAGGGGAAGAGAGAGGGGTATTATGCTCTCAAGCCTACGGCACTCGGGGCCAGTATTCCCTTTGCCGCGAGACCATCCAGTTTCTATAGCGCCCGCATGGGATGGGGCCTCTGTTGCGAGACATGCATCTCCTCTGGCGATGGCGCACGTCGCGGTAGCAAACGGGCCTAGGGCTGGCCAAGGATGGATGCCTTGACGAGAAGAGACGCGCAAGAGATCATCCACCACGGGAAGCTCCTCGTCCTCCACGCCCGGCGAACAAGTGCCGTACCAAGGTGACCGGCGAGAGTCTGCGTCTGCTTACTGCCGAGGTCAGCTAATTAGCGGCGAGGGGAAAGAAATAAGAGAAGCCGCCCGGGCTTGCAGGGAATAACGGGGGAATTGCAACACGCCATGACACCCTCTTGGCTGTAGTCGTGAGGCCAGGGATTCAATCTGCAAGCCTCTCTTCCCAGCGTCTGACTCGCGACACATAGTCGGTCAGCCGTGATACAGACATTATTAAGCTCTCGTCCGAGAGCGACAGGCGTCGGGTAACATTTCCCACATCACTAGAGGATAGGAACTGTTGGTGCGTGCCTTAGTCTCGGTGGAAGACTACAACCTATACCCGGGAGGCTTCGGGGTACGCTAGCCGTTTGACTCCATCTCCGTGTCGATGCTTATTTACAACTGACTCGATCATATAACGCTTATTGTCACCTCGGGCGTACTATGAGCGGCTGGCTCATGTCGATGCCCGACTGGTTGACCGAGAACTAATCACTAGCCACAGCTAATCACGGAGATGTAGACAACTGCAGACAACTTTCCGGGGGAGACAACACGAAGACGCAGGACCAACATTTGAGGGGGAGCATATCAAGTTACCCAGAACAGGTGCCGCTACCAGAGACAATAGTCTCTGTGTTGCATAATATATTCGTCAATGACCTGCAAGGTCATGTATGTCTCTCATATGTCACATCCCAGCCTGATCCGATACAAGCAAAAGTCCCAACAATACATCACAAGTAAATAACCAACGGCGGCATCCTCTTCAACGTGGACGTACTCCTCTTTAATTCCAAATATCCGCTCTAGCCTCAGAACTCAAACTCTGGTCGGAAGACGTCCGGATCTACACCAGCAACTGTCTTCTCGGCCAGATCTCTGCGACCCATCTGGGTAAAGACACGGCGGAGCGTATCGTACAGAGTGCTGCTTCTATTCTGCGCCGACATGCGGTCGAGCGCCTCGTCGACGTTGCCAGCGTTGTCGCCTAAAATCTCGTAGGCCTTGCTGCGGCCAGACTTCTCAATGGCCTTGTGCATCTCCAGGGCCGCCAGGAAGTGACAGGCGGCCTCGTGGTGGCAGTGGATGTTGATGCAGCTGACACCCAGGTTGTAACGGGCACGCACAAAGTTAGGAGCGATGGCCAGAGCTTCCTGATAAGCTGCGATGGCCTCCTCGGATCGTCCACTATTGGCGAGCGTCGCGCCCAGTCGGTTCCAGAGGAGGTGAAGCTGCTCCTGCTGGTTCGAGCTGCCAAGCTCTGAGGAGTGGAGAGCTGACTGGAAGCAGTCAACGGCCTTGTCATAATCCTCTGCGCCATAGAAGAGGACACCCAGGCCGACTTGCACATCAGGGTCCATGTGCTCTCCGTCAGGACTCAGCTGTGCTGCCTTGATGAAGAGATTCGTCACCTTGTCGTGTAGCTGCTGTCGATCCGTAAAGCCCATCTCGGCAGGGGGGTGCAAGTCCTTGGGGTCCAGGATATTGGGATACTTAACTGACAACCACCGTTCAAGGGTGCGATATGCTGTGCTGTCGTAGCCCTCGTTAGTGTACGATACGGCGAGACCCATCAGGGCTGCCAAGTTGTTGGGGTCGAGCTTGAGGGCATGCTCAAGGGCCCGAATTGCTGCTGTCTCCTTCTCGTTCTGCGCCTGGGCCGTTCCCAGATACACCCAGGCCTCGGTATGGCTGGCGTTTTGTTGGACAGCTGCTTCAAAGGCCAGGGCGGCCAGCGAGAGGTTGCCGCCCTCCTTCATGATGCGCACACCCTCCTCGAAAGCGTTCTTCTCGTCGCGGAAGAAGTTGTCCTCCTCGAACAGGTAGTTCTCGACAGCCGGATCGCCGAGGCGGCCCCAGTCGCCCATGCCTTCGAAGTCGGGCATCATGTTGTTGCTCCACTCGGTATCGAATTGGTCGAACATCTCGTCGTTGACCATGGATCTATTGGTAGCGGTCTCAGCTTGGATTCCTTTCCAAATGGATTCAAAGTCACCGAACTCATTAGTTTCGGACGTCAAGCCCTTGTCCATTTCATTGAGCTCCCGCTCTGCGGCGGTCGCTTCCTCCTGCTCCTTCTCCTTGCCCTTGTCCTGCAGCTCCATTTCGGCGAACTGCTCCTCCCACTTGTGGTCGTCGAGTTCTACGAGACGGCCCTTGCCCTTGACGTCTTGCTGGGGTTGTTGTTGCATAGGCTGGTGGTTCTGGTACATGGGCTGGAACATGGGTTGATAACCCATGGGTCGGTTCATCATGCCGCTCATCATGGGTCGTTGTTGGTTCATCTGATTTGGAACGTTGCTCTGCATGGGACTCGCTCTTGAGGAAGAACTTTGTCCGTTAAGCTGCTGGAAACGGGCAAACTCGTCAGTGTTGAAATGCGCCGCTGCGGCAGGCGGCGGCTTGAAGGCCGACTCCATGGCGGCCTGGCCATTGAAGTCGGGGGCCCATGTTGGCGATGCTGAGTTGGCGCGCATGTGACTCTGGGCTGGGCCAAGCGGCATCTGACCTGGCTGCATAGGAAACTCTTGCTGAAGGCTGGGGCCCTGGTTGAGGAAGCCATTCATCATCTATCAAGTCAAGGGCATGTGCATTAGTAATTCGTCCATTGGCCCTTTTCGAGGGCATACCTCATCTTGAGGAGCGTTTGCGCTCTGGCTTCTGAATCCATTTAATTGACCACCAGGGCCTCGACCAACAAGTCGGTCTTGCTGAAGGGTTCTGTCATTTTGTGTATGCTTGTGAAGCTGACTGAGAGGGTTCGCAGAGGAAGAGCACTCGGCACCACCGCTCAGGAACGACATGGCGCTGGCAATATGTAGAATTGATTTCGGTGGTTCGGACGAATCGGAGAGGAATGATACGCGATGGAAGAGTCGATGGCGACGGTTGGCGACGATGCTCCTGATATGCGCGGAGGGGGGAGACGTCGATGCAGGTTGGGTCGTTTACAAATCGAAGTTGATCGAAGTCTTGGGCCTGGAGAAGGTGGCACCGTTTGGCGGGGAAAATGCCGAGGCTCCGCCGGATGCCATGTTCGGAAAGACAGGCAGGCCATGCCGATCAACATGGCAAAGGTCCCTTCGGCATCGCACGTGACTGCGGGGGAAAGTATTGCCAAATTGGGCAAGCGGCATGTGCAGTGCTTTCACCAAAGTTGGGAAGGATCGCTCCTCCTCGGTGAGCAGCAGGCTTATCGATAAGGATTTTTTTTTTTCTCGTCCTGTTCTACGAGACGTTGCAGCCAGCCAACCTCCTCAAGAAAGCTTCGTTATACCAGGACATCTTTCACCACAACACTTCAAGATGCTCCGTCAAGTGTATGCTCAATCGCTTCCCTTTTAAGTATCTCGCAAGCTAATTCACTCCCCCCAGCAAACCTCGCAATGCCCGCTCCAAGCGGGCGCTGGAGAAGCGCGAGTCCAAGGTCAACGAGAACCCCAAGATGTGCCTCTTCCTCCGCGGAACGACGTGCTCGCAGATCGTCCAGGACGCCCTCAACGACCTGCACCAGATGCGCCAGCCCCTGGCAAAGAAGTTCACCAAGAAGAACGCAATCCACCCCTTTGACGACGCCGCTTCGCTCGAGTTCTTCTCGGAGAAGAACGACGCCAGCCTGATGCTCTTTGGTAGCAGCCAGAAGAAGCGCCCGCATACCCTGACCTTTATCCGCACCTTTGCGTACAAGACCCTCGACATGCTCGAGCTCTACCTCGACCCCGAGAGCTTCCGCACCATTGCCCAATTCAAGACGAAAAAGTTCGCCATCGGCCTGCGCCCCATGCTGCTGTTTGCCGGCACGGTCTTTGAGAGTCCCGTTTCCAACGAGTTCACCCTCGCGAAGAGCATGTTTATCGACTTTTTCAAGGGCGAGCCCAGCGACAAGATCGATGTTGAGGGTCTCCAGTACATCGTCTCCATCAGCGCCGAGGAGAGCACCGGCGAAGGCGACGCCAAGCCTGTCATCCACCTGCGCGTCTACACCATCAGCACCAAGCGAAGCGGTCAGCGCCTGCCGCGCGTCGAGGTCGAGGAGATTGGTCCCCGTATGGACTTCCGCGTCGGCCGCGTCCGGGAGGCTGACGAGTCGATGCTCAAGGAGGCCATGAAGAAGCCCCGCGGCATTGAGGAGCGCACCAAGAAGAACATCACGACCGACGCCATGGGTGACAAGATTGGTCGCGTGCACCTGGGCAAGCAGGACCTGAGCGAGCTGCAGCTCCGCAAGATGAAGGGCCTGAAGCGCAGCCGCAAGGAGAAGGAGGAAGAGGAAGAGGACGTGGTTGAGGAGGATGAGGAGGATGCCAAGAGGATAAAGCAATAGATGTGCGGCATTGCGGGCTCGGAGTTGGGCGTCTGGGAAAAGGTCCTACCTAGGAAGGCCGTGTCGATTTATTATGTACGAGCGACAACTCGTCATTACTATTCTTGTCTCTTGTATCTATCATCTAGCTGCGACGACACAAAGATCATGTCTTTTGGCGATTCGGCATGTTATTGCCTCATATTCCCAATATCTTGTGTGCCTGTTCCACAAGACGTAGTCCCTTGCCGTGCAATTGTAGCAAGACAGAGAGTAACAAGAGCAAGCTATCAAGATATTCTAGCCTGTGACTCCAGAAGCATGCTGAAAAAGGGCCAGCAAGCCCATAAAAGTACTATGCATTATGTCCATGGTATCTCGTCTAGTAACGTGCTATATGACATGACTCGACGATGGGTATGGGATCCGTCTCCGTCTATAGGCATATACATAATGTGTAAATGTTCGCCCCAGTGTTCCGAGTAAAGAGCTATTCCATGGCGAGACCTCGGACTCGCCTGGAAGCTCGTAGAGGTCATGACGAGGACGATGAGATGATGAGCTGTGACCTAGGCTTTTCAGCCTAAGAGTCCAGCTTGCTCCAAGATATTGGCCCCATGCTGACGCACAAGGCCTCTCTCAATGGAGGAAGCATCCTCGTCCCAACGCACCAGAAAAACGCCTTCACCGCATCTTCTAGCCCAGGGCCGTATCCGTTCCCAGACGAAGAGGGAAATGATCCCAAGAAGCGCCATGACCCAGGTACCGTACACCCCCTCGTTAGTTCACGATTCTGATAAAACTCCACACCAATGCACCAGTATCCCCATCTAGGGCATAATCCGGGTGAATATAAACGAAAGAAGAGATAGCCGTGAGTCGTAAAAACGTTGAATTTGAAGAGTTTCCGTCGGCTCCCACCAGAGTTGAAGCCTGGGTAGGCCGTTCAGAACAGTATCCGCTGCGCTCATTATTAAAAAGAAAATATGTTGCAAGACTGCCGATCTGATCTGCTGGACGGGGCTCAAGACCAGCTTCAGTCCCCAGAGCCCCTGTCTTGGCCTCGTGAGCCCACCCCCTCAGTCCGGGGAGTCGGGCACGATAAGATCCTCGTCTGGGATTGGAATAGGAGGCTGCACGTGTGATTGGTTCAGCATCCCAGCAAATAGCTCGATGTGCTGCACCATGGAGCCAACAACCTCTGACTGATCCGGAGCCTGCTCCTCCAACTCGGTGCCCCAGATGTCTTGTGGTATTGTGCTGCCGTCAAGCAGAGCAATGCGGATGGGCCATTCGAGATGGCGCCACCACTTGGAACCAGGCTCAAACAGGCCCACCAGGCCCATAACCTCTCTCCGAGATACATCTTGTAGCCACCAGACATTGTCCATTCGTTTTAGAAGGGCAAAGAAGCAGGCAAGGATGGCGAGGGCACGTGGCCGCTTGGCATCCACCAGGTCGACATATCTCCTCGAAACTGTTGCAGGAAAAGCCAGCGCAGCAGCTGCGTGGTAGTTCTTGTGAGCCCAGTTGAGGACACTGACGGCATGCGAGTATGCCTGAGTGGTAGCAGCAACGAGGCGGGGGTCTTCGTTCATGAGCTCGTCTGCCAACCCTTCAAGCATGTGTCCAAAGTAAGAATCGGGTGAGCGCGGATTTAGGTTGAGCTGGAAACTTGGCTGAGAATCGATCACCACTTTGACGATATCGCTATGGCAAATCCACTGCCAGGAACTTGCGACCACAGTCTTGACGCCTTGAAAGGCGTGAAACCAAGAAAGGGGTGGTGTGTATCTGCTTATCGAGTCATTGGGGTCGGTATCTCCGTCGTCCTTTATGAAGAGGCGAGAAGCACTCGCTTGGAAGGCAATAAGAGTCGCGGTAAGGAAAAGAGCTTCGGCATTGTCGGCGGTGATTCCAGCTTCCAGAGATGCGCAGTAAGCGGAAAGGGAAGATGCTGAATAGGCATGCGAGGCGCGCACCAAGCACTTGTCGTCAGGGGCCATGGAGCGCAGGTGAAGTGCAGCGACCGAGAGAATAGCGTCGGCGAGATAGGTCTTGCCATTGCCCGAGAATGCCATCTGAGGCACAGCACGCTGCCAGATATCCTCGGCGGCAGGGGAGTTGGTCAGGAGGGTTTTTGACGTGACGTTTGTGTAGTGGTGCATGAGGCGCAACTCGAGCATTCTGTCGCCATTATTTGGATCCGATGTCGCCGAACTTATTGACGGTTGCGAGTATACAGAAGTTGGAGGAGAAGGGTTTGGCCTTGGAACCCTCACCGGACTTGAGGGGGCACGTGGACGCGTCAAAGGAGTCCTGGGAGCGTTGATTGTTGCCGAAGGTGAAGGAGTTGGAGCGCCGATGCTGTTCTCAGCGCTCACAGTGGGCGTCGCGGCAGTGAGCTGTTCGAGAACATCGGGATTGCTGAAGTCGCATGGGACGCCATGTTTGGCGCAGTTGCCGCATCGCGGGTGGACTTCATCGCACTATTTCAGCACAACATTTGCTGTCAGCCCAGATGTAAACAAGCGGAGCCCGGATGGATACTGAAGGTTTGAGGGATAAGCATGAGTCCTAGAGTCAACGACATACCTTGATTTTCCTGTTCTTGCACCTGCGACAGCCCGCGCGAGACTTTTTGTGAGAGCGACGAGGCGGCATGGTTGGTGATCTTGAAGTGGACGGGATGAGTTCAAAGGGGGGGTAGGGGGGTATGAGATTTCACGTGTCGTCACCTAGAGCTCAGGAAACAACACACAGACTGGACCCTAGATATTGAGCTCAGTCGCAGCATGGCCGCAGAGGCAGGAGGCCTCGGGTGCGGTTAGCTGAGATGAAAGGGGAGGAAGCAATTGTGTGTTGAAATTATTCAAGTGAGAGTTCCATGACGCGCACGCAAATAGTTAAGAAAAAAATGGAAGGTAGAAGAGACAAAAGAGAGAAAAAGCGTCGTAGGCGAGAAGGCGTGGTTGAGCACGGTTGTTTCTGCCTGCGTGCGCTGAACTGACTGAGCGAGCTGCGGTGAAGGGGGAGATCGGGTGTTGGCACTGTCAAGTCAAAGATGAATGGATTACAAGTTGAGGATGGCACGCATGGATGGGGATGGGATGGGGATGCGCATGGAGGGGCGGTCGGCAGGGCAGCCAGTGAGGGAGCGAATGGGAGAGAGGCTGCACTGCCACAGCAGGGGTACTCGCAACGCAGAACGGACGAGTCGGTGTCCATAATGTTGACGACTTCGGCGCCGGAGCATCCATGTGGAGCTGGAAATTGATGCTGGTGCTGCTTGTGCCCTTGTAAGCCCTTGTGTGTCCGGGTCTGCGTTAACCACGTAGACGACCAGGTGGACTGATGGGAGCAGCAAGCGGGAGACCGGGCCGACAGGAAATGTTGAGCATCAGAGCATTAGAAAGCGAAGGAGCAAAAAACGCAGAGGGAATAACAAAAAAGACTGTCGGATATATTGTACGCCAACAATGCGCAGGGCCGTCCGGGGGTGGCCCACGGGCGGCTCCTCAAACCATGACATGACAGCTCAAGGGACCCTCGAGCTCCGGGTCCCTGCTGCCCAGAGGACGGCAATTGCACACAATGGAGTTGTAGCGATTGGATGGGATGGATGGATGGATAGATTTGAGAATTGCCACGAGGACAACCGACGTGAAACTGGGCTCTTACCCTCCGCATTGAGGCGTCCTCTCCCTTTGTCGGATATTGCGTGGTCCGAATCGTATCATGAGGTCTCTCTTTTTGGAAGACTCTAGGGCAGCCAATCAGAGGGGGGCATCTCGCCAAATCTGTTACGCCGCCGGGTCCATATTTGTTCCGATCCGTTCTGTCTGCACCCCCACCTTGAGGTCCTGGTCATCTGGAGCTTACTGTGTTGCTAGCACACTCCATCGAGCAGGCTCGAGAGGCTCCATATTCATCGTAAGCTGTGTGTCCTCTTCTTCTCACCTTTCCCTCACCTCAGCTCTCAATACATTCACCTCACCGTACTATCCTATCCTATCTACGCAAGACCTATCTCCGTAGAATGGACGGCAAGATCATCGCTGCTTCGGAGAAGCATCCTATTGTGCCTAACCATACTTACAAGTATGGCACTGCGGGGTTCCGCATGAAGGCTGACCTTCTTGATGGCGTCGCCTTCCGTGTCGGCCTCCTGTCGGGCCTGCGCAGCCGCAAGCTCAATGGCCAGGCCATTGGCGTCATGATCACCGCCAGCCACAACCCGGCCGTTGACAACGGTGTCAAGATCGTCGACCCCATGGGCGAGATGCTTGAGCAGGAGTGGGAGGCTTATGCTACCCGTCTTGTCAACTGCCCCTCCGACCAGGAGCTTCTCGACACCTACAAGGCCCTCGCTGAGCAGCTCAAGATCGATCTCTCTGCTCCTGGCCGCGTCGTCTACGGTCGTGATACCCGTCCCTCGGGCCACTCCCTTGTCGCTGCCCTCGCCGATGCCTTCGAGGCCACCTCGACCGAGTACACCGACTACAAGATCCTCACCACCCCTCAGCTTCACTACCTGACCCGCTGCGTCAACACCGAGGGTACCCCCAAGGCCTACGGAAAGGTCAGCGAGGCTGGTTACTACGAGAAGCTCTCCGAGGCCTTTGTCCGCGCTCTTCGCGGCAAGAAGCCCCAGGGCCAGCTCATTGTCGACTGCGCCAACGGCGTCGGAGGCCCCAAGCTTACAGAGCTGCTCAAGGTCTTTCCCCAGGACGTGATCGACATCAAGGTCGTCAATGACGATGTGCTCCGCCCCGAGGTTCTCAACCTCGATGTAAGCCTAGCTTTAGCTTGGGTACAGATCACAAATGCTAACAGTCTCAGGCCGGTGCCGACTACGTCAAGACCAAGCAGCGAGCTCCTCCCAGCCCCAAGCCCATTCCCGGTGTTCGATGCTGCTCACTCGATGGTGATGCTGACCGTCTGATCTACTACTGGATCGACCCTGACACGGGCTTCTTCATGCTCGACGGCGACCGTATCTCGTCCCTCAACGCCTCCTTCATCGGTGACCTCGTCCGCTCTGCTGGCCTCGCCGATGACCTCCGCATCGGTGTCGTCCAGACCGCCTACGCCAACGGTGCCAGCACCAACTACATTGAGAAGCATCTCCAGCTCCCTGTGGTCTGCACCCCCACCGGTGTTAAGCACCTGCACCACGTCGCCTGCCAGTTCGACGTCGGCGTCTACTTTGAGGCTAACGGCCACGGCACCGTTGTCTTCTCCCAGGAGGCCATTCGGGCTTTCCGCGAGACGGAGCCCCAGTCGCCTGCGCAGAAAGACGCGCTTGAGACGCTGGCGGCTGTCAGCGACCTCATCAACCAGACGGTCGGCGACGCTATCTCGGACATGCTCATGGTGGAGGTCATTCTCGCTCACAAGGGATGGACTCTTAAGGATTGGGCCATGACCTACACCGACCTCCCCAACCGTCTCGTCCGCGTCGAGGTCGGCAACAAGGACCTCTTCCAGACGACGGATGCCGAGCGCCGGCTCAGCGAGCCCGCCGGTGCCCAGGATGAGATTGACCAGTGTGTTAGGAAGTACACCAATGCCCGTTCCTTTGCCCGCGCCAGTGGCACTGAGAACGCATGCCGTGTGTACGCCGAGGCTGCCACCCGCTCCGAGGCTGATGAGCTCGCCAACAAGGTTGCTCAGATTGTGAAGCAGTTTGGCTCTTGAGCGGACTAGCCTCGCCTCGTAGAGTGGGCATGAATTATGACTGAACTGCTGTAGACGAATAAATGAAGAAAAAAAAGGGTGCAGTTGGGCTCCACGCGCAGACCCAAGTTTCCACAGTCACTCTCGGATAAGGCAGAAAAAAGCGCAAGGATAAGGCATCAAAGCGTCAAGTAAAGGAAAGGCGCATCGCATCGCATCGCATTGTGTGCAAGCAAGCAAGTAAATCCGGGGAACGTTGGACCTCGATCCATATGTCTCATGTCCAATCTGTGTTGTGATAAGAAAGGAAGGGCCTCGTTTAAAAAAGCAACAATCTCATTTTAGATAGACCAGCCGCCATGTTTGTTTGTTCTAGAATTTCATCCGGTCTCCGACTTGTCCATTAAGGGAAGCCGAGCAACCCTCAGATCTGCTGACCCGACACTATGACGGCGACTCGCCTCTCCCTTGACGACACGAGCAATCACGACATCGATCTGCAAGGAACCGGTGCTCCCTCTTTTGGCAGCTTTACCTCGGGCGTCTGAGTTTTGCGGGGGGAGTCAGAAAAAAAAAAGAATACAAAGAGTACTCGTTTATTCATCATGCTGCTTGTTGTACTCCCACACTCTGACGGAGGTTGTTCACACCACCCATTGACATTCCCTGCACGGGAAGTCGCTCGTGGATTCTATTTGCGGATTGCCCGACCAGGCCCGTATCGCTTCCATGCCATCCATGATTTCAAAGCCAATTTGCTGCTCGGGCTGTGACGAGAATAAACTCGCAGATCTACAACAGACGTCAGTGTAGCAGGATACAGTAGTAGGGCTACGCAAGGGCGTGAGCTACAGTACCTAGACACTGTAATGGAAACCTCCCGAGGTTCAACTGTCCTGCGTAGATTCCCATCTATGATACGAGGCACACACGCATGGTACATCTAGGTACCGATGCCTCTCTCTCTCACCGATCAAAAGCTGGCGTATTATCTGCCTTGTTCTTACATAACAAGGCCGACCTTAGTAATGCAAGTCCAGCTCTCTTCTCCTCCAACATTCCCCTCGTGGCTATCCGCCTCAGAGAAGCTCGCTCTCTTACAGATAGACTATGCATCCCATGGGATTCGGAGGTACTGAACTGTGTGTATTTTACACGCCCCCTCCACCATTAGCCCGAATGAGCCGCTTCTGCCCGCCACCAAACGGACGGTTTGCTTGTATTTTGCGCAGGTCAGGTCAGGTTTGGTTCCGCAAGGACCCTTTGGATGAATGAGCCTAGGTTACTTACTACCTACTACTACAAATGTACTCGTGCCCGGCAAGGACGGTGAGGCGGTACAAGCCCTGTTTACTTGGCGTGTAAAATAAGTAAGCAGCTACAAGAAAGTGGCATTTGTCATTGAGTCGAATTGAGCGACGGACTCGTGCCGCCGCCGTCATGTGTGTGTGTGTGTGTGTGTCGATTCATTGATTTTTCTTACGCCCATTCACCTGATGGCGGCTGGAAGCATCATGGTGGATATTTCTTTCCCTCGGCCGTTTTCCCCCCCTAAATCCGCACACCCCTCATGACGCCAGCGAACGAATGACGAACTTTTAATGAGGCGCGCGCCCATCGAGCCATCCAGACCGTACTCTTGCCATGTACCTCTAATCTCTCTCTGCAGGGGAGTGTGTGTGTGAACCCCGAATGGACGGTGAGATCTTTGTTGAGGTTGCGCCGGCGGATGGTGACTTTTTTTTTTTTCTGGCTCGGCGCCGGGGTAGGAGGAGTCATCAGCCTCTCTTTCCGACTTACAAATTGGTTGTAGACATGGGAAGAAGGAATGGGAAGAAGACAATGGATTCAATTGTGTAATCAATCATACGTAAATCAACTATTTAGACACACGAGAACCCAGTTTTTTTCTTTCTTTCGTGGACCCTTCCATGAATGATTCCACAATCTATGAGCCATCTCTTCTCTCAGATCCGTAATCCGATACAACCACCACCATCCAGGTTTATTCGAGTGTACTTGGATACACCGAGAGCCGATAACCGACGATAGTCCAGCACCTCATTTTTCAGCGCCTGAGTCGCCAAATAATTTTACTTTTTTTTTCTTCTTCTTTCCTCCTGCATTGTCATCTCTCTCTTTTCTTTTTCCTACTCGGCTACTCATCCCTCGCTGCAGAAGAAAGAAAAAAAAAAAAAAAAGGGCGCTCGTTGACGTGATCGTCAAGGTTTAAGAATTGAAACCTTTTTCCCGACGACGAACGAACGAACCGCTCACCTCCCTCCCCCGTGTGTGTGTGCCTCTGGAACTCGGACCCCCTCGCTCCGTTAACCGCCTTTTGCGCATCATCTCGACCCTGGATCGCGTCAAACCGAGAGAGAAAACAAAGGAACCCGCTTGTTTTGCTTTGCAATTGAGCGTGACTTGGCCGCATTAAGAAGCTGCTTCTTGGCTCCTTGATATCCATTCCCGCCTCCGCCAGCCCTCTTTGATTCCCGACAGGGGTGAGGAAACACGGCATAGCAATCCAATCCATACAAGTTTTCCTACTGAGCCCCGCTACACTCCTCCACTTACCCCCGGCGCTCTCTTGCTCTCGTCGAGTTCATATATAACAGCCGGTCCATCAACTCAGCCCTCTGTTCCTGTTCCTATTCCTCTTGCCTCTTCACCTCCTCTCCTCTTCAACCGACATACATCTACCTCCTTCAAACAACAACATCATGTCCGCCATCCCTCTCAACTCGGACCCCGTGGCTACCCCGCCTCGCCCGCCGTCCCCCGTCCACGCTTTCGGCACCCTCGCCGTCCACGCCGGCTCCCCACACGACCCCGCTACCGGCGCCGTCATCGAGCCCATCTCCCTCTCCACCACTTTTGCCCAGACTGCCGTTGGCAAACCCGTCGGCGAGTACGAGTACTCCCGCTCCGCGAACCCCAACCGCACCAACTTCGAGGCTGCCGTCGCTGCTCTCGAGCACGCCAAGTACGCCCTTGCTTTCTCATCCGGCTCTGCCACCACTGCCACCATCCTCCAGAGCTTGGCTGCCGGCAGCCATGTCATTTCAGTCTCTGACGTCTACGGTGGCACCCACCGTTACTTCACCCAGGTCGCCAAGGCCCACGGCGTCAAGGTCACTTTTACCCCTGAGATCGAGGTCGACATCAGCGAGCACATCACCGACCAGACCCGCTTGATTTGGATCGAGAGCCCTAGCAACCCGACTCTCCGTCTCGTCGATATCCGTGCCGTCGTCTCCGAGGCCCACAAGCACGGTGTCCTCGTTGTCGTTGACAACACCTTCCTCTCTCCATATGTCCAGAACCCCCTCGACCTTGGCGCCGACATTGTCGTCCACAGCGTGACAAAGTACATCAACGGCCACAGTGATGTCGTCATGGGTGTTGCCGCCTTCAACAGCGACGAGCTCAAGGCCCGTCTGGGCTTCCTCCAGAACGCCATTGGTGCCGTTCCCTCTGCTTTCGACAGCTGGCTCGCCCACCGTGGTCTCAAGACCCTGCACCTGCGAGCTCGCGAGGCCAGCCACAACGCGACCGCTGTTGCCACGGCCCTCGAGGCCTCACCACTCGTCATCGCC
The DNA here is from genome assembly GCA_003946995.1 of Fusarium oligoseptatum. Taxonomy (NCBI): domain Eukaryota; kingdom Fungi; phylum Ascomycota; class Sordariomycetes; order Hypocreales; family Nectriaceae; genus Fusarium; species Fusarium oligoseptatum. The sequence goes on from NKCK01000001.1 coordinate 742,137, forward strand.
GTCAACTACCCCGGCCTCGATTCTCACCCCCACCGACACATCGCCAAGAAGCAGCACCGCGATGGCATGGGCGGCGGTATGCTCTCCTTCCGCATCCAGGGTGGCCACGCTGCGGCCGAGCGCTTCTGCCAGGTGACAAAGATCTTCACCCTCGCCGAGAGTCTGGGTGGTGTCGAGAGTCTGGTCGAGGTCCCCAGCAGCATGACCCACGCCGGTATTCCCAGGGATCAGCGTGAGGCAGTGGGCATCTTTGACGACCTTGTCCGCATCAGCTGCGGTGTCGAGGACGCCCAGGATCTCAAGAATGACGTGTTGCAGGCCCTCGAGAAGGCTGTCGCGGAAACCAAGACCAACGGTGTCAACGGCGTTAACGGTTCCAACGGGCACTAAGCGTGTGTGTGCTCGGTATTTTTGGAGTTCTGCTTCTTTAGATGACCTATGACGACATTTGATGAGATTTGTTTCTTTTTGTTTGAAGATGCTATGAGGCATTGAACCCAAAAAAGAGGGTGATGGGCTTTCAACAAAGTCCTGTGAGAGCGGGCATTCATATAGCGACAAGGGTTAAAAAACGGTGCGAATTGCATCATTTCTGGTATTGGTGCTTGATAATGGCAAGCTACCTAATATTATCATTCAACTTGACAATCGTCTATAAGTAAGCCAAGGTATTTGAACTTGCCAACCGTGTAACTCTATACAATCATGTGTGCGTCTGTGTATGTGAGCTGTGAAGCTCTCGTCGTCAAATCGTATCTTCCTGCTGCTCGTCTACCGCAGGGATGCTGAAAAGGTTCTCTGTGAACTCGTTGGCCATGCTACTCTCGGTGGACCACTCGTTGCGCCGTTGGTGTATCTCGTTCATGCCCTGGCACGCTGTCTCTGCGATGTAGTGTAGCTCGTCGAGCGTATTCGAGTTGCAGTTGGGGAAGACGCCGTCGATGCTCCGCTGCCACTCCGACGTCGGATTCGCGACGGCCGTTTGATACGCATTTGCATCATATTCAACCACTCCAAGTGCATGGGTTCGAACTCGAAGGTCATTCGCAAGGCTGTCATAGTGAGCGTCCGCAGGAAGATATTCGACAGGATCCTTAGTAGCTGTCGTGGGCTGGCGGATGCCCATCACAACCTCGACAAAACGCTGAGAGATGCTTCTGCCAAGGCCACAGGGGTCAATGAGGTCAAACTCGGGGTTGGCAGGCATGTCCTCTCTGAGGTAGTGATCGTAGGCCAGGAAAGATGCTCGACAAACCCTCAGCTGTGGCGTGGCGCATCTCAGTGCCATGGCGATCCAATGGCAATCCTCTCCGGGTCGTTGGTTCGGCATTCCCACCCAGAGGACCTTTTTAGAGTCCTCGTTCCAATCTCTCGACTGCTCAACTTTGAGGTACACCTCGTTCAGGTATAGCTCTTGAAGCGTGGGCCCAAAGTTCTCTGCTGTCCGAATGAAAACCTCTGGGCAAACCTCAACTCTCTTGAGCTCCAGACATGTCAAGTTGGAGAGAATGATGTAGGGGGCTGGCAGCGATTTAGCAAGCCACTCCTCGACAGGCATCTGCCAGAATTTGGTCTGCTTTAGTCCTCGTGGTGGTCGGTCGTCGTGGTCCATGCCTATCAAGCACAGGCTCTTGAGTTCCGCTGCATTCTCAACCAAGTTCCAGAGGCACGATCCGAATAGACCTACACGCTGCGGGTCGTTTTCGTGTCGCCGCAACGTCAAGACGAGATGTTCCAGCACCTCCAACACTCTGATGATGTTCATGACATCACTTGGGTTCATCCATAGGTGGCATATCGCGACATCGGTCACGTTTTCTATGACCAGGGTATTGAGCTTGGCTGAATCTTCTTCGCATCGCTGAGCAAATGCCTTGAGGGTGTTGGCCAGGATCATGGTGGCGGCATTGCAGTGGCGTCCAACGAGCTGAAAGGGGAGGTTGAGACGTAGGCGGTCGACGTCGCGGCAGTAGAAGAGCATCTCTTCCACGGTGCGGTAGTAGTCTATTTCGGTGAATGACGTCTCGTTCATGCAGTACTTTTTGTGTAGCGTTCGACAGAAGTCGGTCATGGACGGGACCCGCGCGAAAACTGTATCAAGGAACTCAACTTCGACTAGCCAATCATCCATGTCAGCGGCTGCACATTCAAGGATACGACGGCATAAGCTTACGATCATCTCGTAGGACCATCAAGTCAATGTAGAGACTCTTGCAGTGGTATCCGACCGTCTGGAGCGCATCCATCTGTGGATGCGGCATGCCGCTCGTCTTGCTCAGGCGCGAGAAATCCAGGTCGAGGGTTCGGCAAGCAAAGGGTTTGAGGATCTGGTCGAAGACGCGACAAACGAGGCGGAGCGATAGGACTTTGTTCTTTGGACCGAGGAATACACATTGTTGGAGGATGGCATCGATGAGCTCTCGAGGTAGTTGATCCATGATGAAGGCGTCGGTGAGGTTCGTGGGGAAACACGAGATCCAAAGGTGAGAACGAGAACGGAGGGGTTAGCGGCAGTCGCAGTGCATTGAGGGCCAGCTTATGACGGCGGAATCATGTGGTTCCGGATGAACGTTTCTCGAGTAGCTGAGCGATCTGAGCTGTTTGACGGTGGATGGATGTCGTTGATAAGCAACACTGGCTACTGGGCGCCGCGTTTGTGGAGTTGTTGGCTTGGAGGTGCTTGATTAACCATGGATCGTCCCGCTCTTGGATGCAGGGACCTGGTTGTCTTGAGAACCCCCACCCCCGCTGATCCTGACCTTTTAGGGTGCTGACTTCCACTTAGCTACCCTACACCGACCTTGAAGTGCTGAATTTCGAGTGAATCCTCTGCAGTAGGTTTTATTCTTCTGGTTAATTTGTAACCTGTTTACCACCGGTATTTTGCTCCAGCCATGGTCTCGTTCAGTGTTCTCGTAAAAAGGGCCTCAAACGTGTTACCTGCCCGATTATCACCATGTGGACGACCAGTAGGGCTGGCACCTTCAGCCACCAACCGTGGTGCTAAGACAAGAAAACTCCATACCAAACAGATAGACCTCGATCAATATATAAAAATTAGGCAAACGAATGTATTCCAACTAGGATTCACAGCACAGTGTTAAATATTACACCAGAAAGTCAGCACCGGGCCTGGTCACTTGGTCCATCCGCGACACTCAATGACGCCAAAAAACACGACTGCAATCATGACTATGCCTGCACATCCATAGTATCGACCTTGGAGTCCAATACCACAGAACTACACCAAACGCCTGTGGTCGTGCTGGATGTCTGTACAGGGCTGGCATGCAGCGAGCAGAATTTTACGGCGATGACCCTTTGTTATGGACAACCAAGAAGGAGGATCTATATCGCCAACAAAAGGGCGATATGTCATCACTGGGCATTCGTAGCTAGACCCAATCGCAGCTGTCCCGAGACAACCTCATCCCTCCACACGTGGAACAAAAAGAAGGCAGAGAGCCCTGCAACATGACGGATACGTAAGGGGCGCCAGTGAGACACCATTGAGCCCCTTTTCACAATGACGAGGTCTCACTGCTCACTGCGAGAGGGAGGGAAAAGGTTGATAGGAGGCCATATCCCAAAAACAGTCAACGCAGATCGGAAGACGTTGCCGGGCTAGCGGGGAATGTAACAAGATTAACAACGAATAACGAGCCTAGTGACGGAGAAGTCGGCAGCGTTCACTCTCCATAGGCAATGTAAAGACCACTTGACGGAGTATCGGCACGGCAAAATGGCAACTTGCACACGATCCGACCTTCAAGTAAACTTGAGCTTTACCAGTCTCGAAGGGCCCTCAGACGTGGCCGCGCGGCTTATGGAGGCTCTCTGATCGACACATTTGGGATTAGACGCAAGCGGCTGTTGTGCATCTCGGGGAAACTCGAAAATGACCATGAAATAGCGTCTCAAACTTTGCCAGTTGCAATATCATCAATGATATCAAGGGCTTGAGTGGATCATGAGGACGAGGCCGAAAGATCGCCAGTCAAACAACTCCTACGGCTCAGCCCACAACGACATCTCAACAGGTTCAAACAAACCTTGAACAACATCCTATCATTAGCAAGCCCAATCCGTACAACGCGCTTAACCCATTGCGCGACAGAGCTAGAGAACGCACGGTTGTGGCACGAGAGGCAGTCAAACAAGAAAGCCCGAGGGGTTGGGAACTGATCGATCGCCAGTCGGTAGTACGGGTATCGCGCGTGTGGAGGTGCCTCTGCAGCCCTAACTCACAGAAAGTGCTCCATAGAGGGGATAGACTCGGGTCGCCCAGCCTCCCCGCGTGTCATGGAGAAGAGGCCAAAACTGAGTGGTTGGAGTATTGGAGATTCGAGGTCAAACACATGATAGGTGCTCCGCAAGGCGGCTATCATGACCTCTCATGTTGGCTGATCTGCAAAGCTAAGCATGTGGCGCCGTTGTGTTGCTGTCTCGCTGACCTGGCGACTGAGACGCGCGGTGTTACTCAAGTTCAGACTGGCGTCTCATTCGACCCTCGGTCTGGGGCGCTGGTTTGATGATATGATTGGCGGGAGCTCACAGGAGCTTGTCGCAGCATTGTCGCGATAGCTCCCGGGTCTCGTCGAAGGCCTCCTTCGTTTCAAACCCCGTTATCGAGCAACAGCGAATGGCTCCGAGGCACAGTTCGGTCCAATTTGACTGCCGCTGGCCACAATCAAACTTGATACATGACCAGAAATTGCAATATGGATGATAGGCAAAGCAAGACCAGTTCAGTCTAGCCGGAGGGACGGGGGAATGGGCAGATTAGCTTGCGAGGGGGATAAAAGTGACGCATTCTGAATGGGACGAGACAAGGAAGATGGGGCCGGGTGGAGACAATCGCGCGGGACAAGCTGGCAGCTGCATGCTAGCTTGTCTTGTCCTCCTCCAAAAAGGTCATCCACTTGATGTAAAAATTTCCAGATGGCATCTTGAGCATGGTGAATCTCCGTGGGACCGGCAGCTGTACAGCTGTAGATGCGATGACAGCTGCTGCATGGGTCGCACAGAGGCAAAATGTGTATCTGTGTCTGTCCGTGATACTGCGTGCGCAGCATGGACATGGGTAAAATTGAGATAACCCAACATGGGCAAAAGGACCGGGCGTTTGATACATCCGGGTTGGGATGCCATCGATGATACCCGGCCTGTTGGAGAAAGATTGACGTCTTGGCGTCCCTGCCTGTGATGAGCCAAATGGAAGTGGAAGATGGATGGACTTTTTCCCTTTCCACTTTCCGGTTATCCCGTCTGTTCCGGAGATGGCGCCGTCGAGCAGATGTCTAGTTGCAGCTCCAACCTCGCGCCAAGAACCGAGTGCTTGACGTCGACGTGGAGATGACATCGCCGAGGCCCAAAGCGTTCAAGTTTGAGATCAAACCACAAGGACAACAGTCTGTGGCCATCGTGCCCATTTTGTGAGGAACGGAGCTCTGATGAGGCAATACAGATGGTCGCCAAGGTGGCCCGTGTCAAATATTAGAGACAATGGTGATTCAAGGTCCTCGAGGTTATTGGCTCGTCTCAGATATGGACCCTCGGCATCGGATGGAGCTCTCGCTTGTTGAGCCGGCATCTCCAGCTGGCAAAAACTTGTGCTGGCTAGATTGGGCTCCATGCTGGGGCCCAGGTTCAACACGAGCGAGAGTGACGAGAGGAGATGGTGCTAGCGTGATGCCGAGACTTTGCAACCAGGCCACCGATTGTCTATCGAGGTGCGTCTAATCCTGGTTGTGCGCAACAAGTCGTCGGCTGCCGCCTCTCCCATGGGCCCAACCTCTTTTCCGGACCTCGTGGACCCGGTTATTTCCCTCGATAGGTTCAAGCATGGCGGCCCCCGGCCCTGGTCTTGGTGTCTTGGTGTCTTGGTGTCTTGGGGTCTTGGTCAGCGGCAGAATCTAGATGGCCATTTCAGGAAGTTGCAGCAGTGAATGCCATGGATGGGGATGGATGGGATGGTTCCTGGCGCGGAGCAATGATGGTGGTGGTAGTCATGACGACTGAACGGAAATGGCGCCGGCAAGGGCGAGCAAGGGCATGTCGTGAGTGGCTGCAAGCGGGCGCCGGGCAAGGGGTGGATACGATGCGATGCGACCTCTAGCTGGCTTGTTCCTGTGCGTCGTTGCCCTTGAGAGTTTGGAGTGAGGGGAGCTGGCGGGAAGCTAGCAGCTACTCATGCGCGGCTGGACTGATAGGTCCGGAGCTTCATGTTGGCTCATGGGGCCTCATGATGTGGGTTTTGTTGGATCCATGGGCCGCGTGGGTAGGTATCCATTGTGTATCCTGTCTGTCTGTAGGTTACGGATTGTGGGTGCGTGCCGGCCGATTTGGACCGACAAGGTCTGGAAGCATCGTCTGTCGCAAAACGTTAATCAAACCGAGGCCACTGGCACTGGCACAACACTGCGCAGCACCGCACCTGCCCAGACCAAATCCGATCATCGCTTCCTTTTTTTCTGCTCCCTCGTTTAAAACCCAACGCACCTGCCCTTGAACCTCCGCGTTTGGTCCGCTCCCCCTCTCCTTCCCCCCGTCCCTGTTTGCATCAAGCTTCCCGTTTCTGGGTCAAGATAAATAGGTCGCACTCCGCCTGCTTCACCACCCCCAAGCGAAAACAACAACAACAACACCACCACCCCGGAACATTCATCAATCAACATCATCATACCACCTGGTGATCTTCGACCTTGATTGTCGCACCGTCTTCTCATCGCACACCTCGGTATTCGTCTCAATTCATCCGTAACATCAAACATCATCCAAAAATGCGATCCACACTCGCCTTTTTCGCCCTCGCCGTTTCGGCCGTCACGGCTCAGACTACTGTCCAAGACTACGACAGCTCCCTGAACATGACCATCGACGCAGGCACTGTTGAGTTCGGAACGCGAGGTATGTACTAAATCCGTCGAGCAAGGTCAGAAAAAACGGAGTGTGATACTGACTGCATGTTTTATTTTAGCTGGCTGGTGCAATGCTCAGCAGGACACCTGCGATACCCTCTGCGGTGACGACACCGAGGAGAACGACTGCACTGCGGTACGTGCGCTGTTCAACACACCCGTTTGTATGACCATGAAAGCTAATACCGCTATTAGGAAACCCTCAAGTGGGAATGCGCCTGCAGTTCCAACAGCTCCACTCCCGGTCTCCAGTACTACACGCAGACCATGCCCACCTTTATCTGTCAGGAGCTCTTCGCCCAGTGCATTTCGCAGAACGCTGGCAGCCAGAGTGGCCAGCGACAATGCAAGCAGAAGATCCAGGCCCTCTGCGCGACTCAATCCCCTCCTAAGAACGCTGCCAGCGACGACGATGATGATGACGACGACGACGACGCCACGACCACCCTTTCGTCTGCCACCCGTTCGGCCACTCAGTCGGCAGCCAGCGCCTCTGCTACCGAAGAGACCGTAACCTCAACCAGCTCCGATGGCTTTGCCGCCCCTACTATGGCGCCAGCGGGTAAGGGTGCTGCAGCAGCTGTTGCTCTCGGAATGCTGGCCTATCTGCTCTAATGAGCGAATGAGGTCTACGTATGTGGTGCTCTATTGGCAGCGCCACGACACAGGTTCCAGCACAAACACGTGCTGGACCGATGGGTGCCAGGTTAACGTCGTTTCCTCGAACGCCTGTTTTCACTTCTCGTACCCATTTTTGTTACCAAGTACACACTTTTTTCAGACATGCAACGCGATACCTTTGACGAGTAAAGACCCGACGATGGAGGCTTCCCTCGAGGCTTGGACGAGGTAATGACACGCTCAGGCGTATTGGACTGATGGTTGACGGATTGAATGCTTCATGCTGCGGCAGTGAGACTTTCTACTTTGTATTGTCCTGTGGGCCACAACAAAGAGAAAGTCGCACTTTGGGGTGGTGGATGTTTGTGCTTTATTTTTTTCCAATTCAATCATAGCAAGAGGCGAAAGGGAGTAGGAAAACTTCATATTGAACAAAGAACAAAGAAACCTTTGGCTTTCAGTCTTCTCTTCCCCTTGATGCCCCGATCGGTGAAGGCCTTGTTTGTTCAAGGCTACGGTTGCCCCAATTATGATTGTAACTCCGTCCCATCATGCTCAGTACTCGGCAAACGATGGCAAACAAAGCCCATGGTGGTTGATGAACGGCTAGGTTCAGTGGACAAGCTGACGATGGAGAACAGATGTCGCAGAAACCCTCGATGCTAAAATGTTATATATTCCGATGTGTCCCTCCAGAGAGTGTAATGCAGTTGGACAAGGCTCACTCCACTCACTCAACAGACCACTTTTTGGATATTCTCAACAGTTAACCAGGTTTCCAGATAACAAACATCCTGACCAACATCTTGCATCATCAACATGAACACCAACAATCAAGGCATGGCGTCCTCCAAAAGACCACAACCTACTCTGCAAGGCGAGTCTTCAAAGACAGGCGGGCAGGACAAGCACACACGTCCTCCGAGGGTCAGCTTCGGCGTCGAGCTAGAATTTCTTGTCCTTAATCGAACGACTGGTGTTGACGACGAAAGTGTAGCCGGCCTCCCATCTATAGAAGTCGGCTATATACCGGTTGAAGATAGGATAGCTCAGACGCTGAGGGCGCACGGCTTAGATGCCTATACAAGAGACGAACGCGAAAAATGACAGATCCAGAAGAACCTTTGGGTGGTTTGTCGACTACGATGGCTCGGTCACTGAACACAGCGCTCCTTTGGGTGCCGCTTGGGAGACGATCGAGCTCAATAGTCCGCCGATGTATTCCTGCGATGAGGCTTTCAGGCTTCTCGAGGTCGTGGTAAGGATATTGACGACCAACTTCAGGCTCCGGGTGAATCAGACATGCGGAGTACATGTGCACGTTGGCAATGGCCCTCACCATTTAGACATGAGGGCCGCAAGGAACTACGCTGCTCTTCTTTGGGCGTCGGACAGTGTTTTGTCCACCCTGCATTGCCCAGGCAGGAGTGTGTGTAAGTACTCCAACTCGAACCGCCGCATTGCCTATACCGATCTGTCAAGGGGTATGAATGCCAAGCAGGCTCACGACAGGGCTGCTAAGGCGTCGACCTGGATTCCTCGATACCTCGGGCGAGCGAGGAAGTTGGGAGAGTCCCCCATTGTATCACGTCAAAAACTTCGCCAACATCTCTTGGAACAGGAACATAATGCGGATGGGGAGATGAAAGCCTTGGATCCCGAGTGCAGCAGTGATGATTCAAACTGGGAAAAGGCTGATAGCAAGCCCTTTTTCCGGCCTAAGAAGCAGCCGCATTCTCAGGCGCATAGACAGAGGCGGATGGTAATAGATCACCAGCAACTGGATATAAAGGAGGAGGAGGAAGCGCGAATTGAAAATGAGTCCATCAAGCGCGAGCTACCGCCTCAGGTTAACTTTGACCTTGTCGACCTGGATCCTCCACCTCCCCCTGAGCCCGGTTCAACACTGAAGCCGTTCCTAGAAGAAGAGCGCCCTAGGAAGAAACAAGTCGACGTAGAGGAGATTCTGAAGGACAAGAAGATCATGGATCGGTATGATCAGCCGACACATTACCCAGCCGCAGAGTCGTGGAAGCCCACCTGGCCGGGTGTCAAGGAGCTTCTTTCCTGTGACGCCGGCGTGCATCAAGTTGCACTGTTGATGAGCAGGAATGAACCAGGTGACTGGTATGCCCGGTATACCAGCAGCAACTGGGCGGTAAACACGCCCGGGGCCATGCTCCCAGGCGACCCGCGCTCCCGAGACGGTCGGCGTACCGTCGAGAGCCGACTTGCCAGCGGCAGCCTGGATGCGAAATGGATCGTTACCTGGGCAAAGATCCAATGCCGTATGCTCGAGTGGGCACGCGACGCAGAGCCTTCGGCCTTTATGGAAGTCCTCTGCAAGCTGGCCAGAGACGACCGCTCGGACGAGTGTACGTACGACGTCCTGGACCTGCTTCGGGACCTTGGCTTGTATACTGAGATCAAGATTTGCCAGGAGCGTCTTGAAAGGGCCGAAGAGGCCTGGTATCAGTGTATACTCTTCGAAAAAGGTGAAGATTGAAGCGTGCTACCCCAATACCAGTGGGAATGATGCTTCCTCTAGAGCTGGCGATCAGGGTGACACTTCCCTCAACAACACGGATGATAAGACTTCCTCTGATGTTGTCAGTTGGGATGACCCTGAGGACATCTATGACGCGAACTAGACTGGGGGACGTTTTTCAATGCAGTTTAATGGATTGGGGGCGAGTGTCTCTTGGATAATAACAGGTGTTGTTGAAGGATAGAGGTTGATATTTTGAGCAAGGGGCGTCAAGTGACATTGGGTGCCTTTAGTAAGAATTCATTAATATTTTTCTCTTTTTTTTTTTTTTTTTTCATTTCATTATCTTTAGAGTAAATCTAGTGGGTTGTATTTCTTCCTTTGCCATTTTTATAATCTTGTTAACAGCTGATGTTGAACGTGAGTGCATTTAGACCCCTTGCCATGTGTGTGACAAACCCCTACCTGTGCAGTGAGTTTGACGGTAGGTGGTGCAGCAGGACTGGGTGCGCCTCGGTTTTGGAATACTCTGACTACTGTACGTTGAAGCAGGACGGCCTCCAAACTCTTCCGATGGGTATCTTAAGTATCGTGGTCGACTCCGCGAGCAGCCAGGGGTCGTGAGTTGATGGGGTTCTTTTTCACGGGAGTAGCATATCCTTGATACACATCAACTCCATTAGAAGCGTGTTCTAATTATTCGCCCTGTGTGTGCCATCGTACTTACCTGCTTATGTATTGCACCATGTTCGGTGATATCCGAATGGCTATAGGCAAGCTGGGGACGGTGGGAAGGGTCTCCTGAACTTGTATATGACCATTTCTGCTGGGCGTTCAGTATGAACATATACCATATAATCAATTCACATCTTGGAGCACTCGCCCTGTTGCTGGATGAGTAATTTAGTGGGTTATTGAGGAAAATATGGTTGAGTTCCAGCTTCGTCATGTTCATTCGGGCTCCAAGGCGATGTTTTCCCTGTGCGATTGCCACCCTTGGTTCACCCACCCACGAGTGTTTCTTTACAAGAATTTGACTTCAGACGTAGCCCCCCAGGACACATTCACACACTCGGTCATATTGATTCTTGATCAACCCCATATGTTTGCCATTAACATCAAACCTACCTAGGTACTCTCACAAAGCTATCTACCCTATGCCTCGGGGGAGAACCAGGCAAATCTCACCGCCCTTTGACTCCTCACGATCCATTCCTCTCTGAAACGAGACCATGAAGCCTGTTCCTAGAAAGAAAAAAAATCACATGCCTTGGCATCATCGACTTCCTCGGGCTATGCACGGTAATGACACAGCAAAGTGGACTCGAGCCGTTAGCACTTCAAGCCGGCGAGTCAGTTTGATGGGGGGGAGAGTTAATGCGAGGAACTATAGCTTAACATGAGGACCATTAAGAAGATAAACCGGTTTTTTTCTTTAGGTCACGTTAGTGTTAGTTTGCCTGGCAGCTAATTCGAGGTGGTTGGTTTGATGCGTGGCATTTGCTTGCTTGCAGGAACTTGGAGCTGCACGACTAAACTGCAGGATGATACTCGCATTAGTTAGTCTCCAACGTCCAGAAAGTTCTCTCACAATGCTATCATCGTGTAGTATCGTGAGCACATGTTATAGATGACACTCTATAGTACCTGAGTCGGCGTGTAACCCTCCAAAGCAGCCTTTGCCACCAAAGATCGAGAACAAGACATCATAATGAGTGAATTAACGTTTCCAACGGCCAAGAAAAAAATCCCCGCGCATCCGGAGGAAAAAAACCGTTGGATGGCCGGTGACACACGTGTATAGTCGTGCTGCGGGTAAGAGGAAAAAAAAAAAAAAAATCGTGAAACGCGCTTATTTGGAGCCAAAGTGAGAGCTAGCATTGGGTGCATTATCATCAATTGAAGTGGCTGTCAAACTACAATTCGGCTACAATAGTCCCGGTTGTAATTGACGAACTAGAAAAAGAGTGAAAAAAAGAGGCATTTTTTTTTCTTCTGGGTTGTCATTGATTGGATTTTAGGAGCTTGGTGCCTGAGCAAGCTTGAAGCTATCCGCATGCCACGTTCTATGCGGCCAAATGTGCGGCCACCTCTCCTTTGAGGAACGACAGCCAGCCAACGGATTACACTGTACCTGAAAGTTCGTACATGCGGCCAGTTCTCGAGACCCAAATCAGCCCTAAACAAGAAAAAAAAAAAAAAGCCAGCAACCCGAGGCCCTGGAAGGGGGGAGATGACAGGATGTGACGCCCAGAGGGCCGCAGGGCTCTTCCATGCAGTCATACGCTGGCACCACAGGCGGCTTGTATTTGGGGTTTGCCGTCGTGATTTGCTGAGGTATCCTTGTTTCGTCACGACGAAACTGTTACAGAAGGGAAAGCCTTTTTTTTTTTTTTTCAATTTCAATTTCTCACCACCCACTCGGATGGGAAGAGCCGCATCTTTCTTGTTAGCTGCCGACGGAGGGAGAGCCGAAGACGATAGCCGATGATGGGTGGTGGTAAAGAGGGAGTTTGGATAGTAAAAACTCTGCCTCACGCAAGTTGGGCAACTTACGGACTCGCCGCCTGCTTTTGTTTGCTGATGACGCATGATGCAGCTGTCGTCTTCTTTTTCGTGTTCACGGTTGGTGCATGTTGTGCGTGTGTGTCTTTGCTGGATTGGACAGCTTCGGTGTGCGTGAATGCGAGTCAGATCGTGAATGCCATGAGATGGAGTCGAGAAGCAAGCACGCACGGCAAACTGGCCCGCCTGAACGGCCTATTCCTGGTGTACTTCGCCGCAATGGTTTGTTTTGACTACGCTGTAGGTATAGAATTGGCCACCGTGAAGGCCCCCATGTGGAGAGAGAGCCGGATAACGAGTCGAGTCGAGGGACGTCTGTCTGGTGTATGTACCAGATGAGAAAGAAAAAAAAAATTGCTCGTGTAACATCTGCCAGTTGGTTCATGGATGAGACAGATTCCGCGAAACAGGTTTTTTCCATGCTCATGAGACAGACAATGCTAGTCCAGTCCAAAACAACCATCCCATCCATAATCGAGATCCCTCAATGCTATGCTGCTGCTGCTCTGCGGCTTTTCCACTGGAAAAATCTCAAACACAAGCTCCGGACCTTGTTCGCCAATCGATCACTCCCAGGCAGGGATACGCTTGTCTGATACCCCTGTATAGAATACAACCCCAGCCGCAGAAAAACGGGTTTGAAGAAAGGAGGAGAAAGGGAATAAAAAAAGAGCTGCTCTGCCACGCGACAAAAGATGGGTCTCTTGGCTCTCTGTGTTGCGAAGGGGGGGGGGGATAGTCCGGGGTTCATAGACAGCCGGACGCAATAGAGCGCCGTCATGCCGTGTAGCACAGGATAGGCAAAGTTGAGGAGGATTCGCTGTGGAGTGCAGAGTCGTTTGCGAACAACCTCTTGTTTCGAGTCCTGCAATGGCATCTCGGCTTACCGATATGCCCTCTCTTTGAGTCCGGGGCTTCCGTGAGCAGGCAGGGCAAAGCTCGGCTGTAGTAATCAAGTATCCATGAGGACATCTCCGATCCCTACAGCTGCGTAATACATAGTCAGGATAGTCTCCTGCGCTTGACTCGAAGCTGACCAGCAAGCCGCAGCGTCTCATCGCGCAGAGGGACCGGCCGCAGGCGAGAGGAAGATCGTCGTCTCAAAGGTCAAGATTAGAAATCCAAGACCGTTGCCCGTTGCCGTTCGCCGGTGCCCAGAGCCAAGACTCAAGGAGGAATTCCGAAGAGGGCGGAACGGGAGACCCAAAACGGTGTATGGATCCCGTTCATCCATCATCATCAACGTCGCGGGTCGGTGGAGAAGCAGCGTTTCAAACGGCGGGGGAGAAAGCAACGAACGTTGGGGCTCGTTGGAAACATCCAATGCATTGATATCCATTTGGCAAGTGGGTTATATCCGTAATGTGATATCGAGCCCGTGGTTGCTGCTGTACCATCCCCAACACACGGCCCCACAGATGCAGCGTAGCACGGTAGACGGAGACTGCTGCTGTTACTGCTGCTGCTCTTTTTGTGAGATGTGATGGGCTATGGAACGACAATCGCTGTCGGACGACGAGGCTGTGCAGCTTGGACGTGTGATCATTTGATGAGATGCGATGGACGTGTGGTGTGCATACTGGACGTCCTGGGGTTGGCTGGCAATGGCTCTAGGCCGTGATATGCCGCCCCCAATGTCACGTGTGCACCCCCTACTTGAACATTGTAAGCCATTGCACCGACCTGTGTCTTGGATCCGGCGTTCAAGAGCACTCTGAGCCGCCAAAGGCCGGGCAGACGGGATCTCCTCGTGCCCTGTATGCAACCACTTTGATAAATTGCTATCGACGGCTTAATCCACCATGCTGAGGCCATCAATATTGTCTCAACAAGAAGGAAAAAGAAAAAGAAACGCCTTTCATGAGATCATGTCTGTCTCTCACCTTCCCCGCTCGCCGGTCAACTCCATGGTTTCATGGCATCACCAGCTGCGGCGGGGGCCGGCAACTGGCGTTGGATGATGTGCGTCGTCTTGTTTGGCGGGGGTGGAAATTTGATGTATGCGAGATGGTGGGTTTTAGGTAACCCAAGTTAGGTAGGGTTTTTTTTGTTGCTCTTTCGAGTGAGTTGAGTGACAAACAGAGACAAGAAATAATTGCTTCTTCCTGCACGAGGCCAAGTTGTAATTAAACTTGTCCATGTCACGGGCTCAGCCTCGTGCCGCACTGGGACTAGAGGGAGGTATATTCTCAAGTGGATTGCTTGGTTGGGGGGGGAGGGGGATGCTACGACGGGCGCTGAGCTACTGATGCAAGTCATTCTTTGATGGTGTCGTCACGCAAAAGACACGGGACGATGATGGTTTCGAGAGAGGAGGGGAAAAAAGCCCTCTTCGGTGTAGTTCGGAATGGGGGAGGGGGGACCAACCATCAGCCGCTCTATATGCCCGTCTTACTGGACAAGGACCTTTACCCCTCGCAGCTCTCTTGAGATGATGATGAGGAGGTCTGCGTGCCTTGCAGCAGAAGCACGCACGCACGATCTTTGAGAGGGAGGGGAGGGGCCAAGCCAAGGCCAAGGCATGGGTTTCAGTGTCCCACCACCCACGAACTGCCAGTGCGAGTGCCAGTGAGGCCCACCACTGACTGTAGCAGCAAGAGACGGCAGAGGTGGTGATGGGTTGATGGCGGTGGTGGTTGGTGGTGTTGGTCCAATGGTGGACCTGCAGTACATAGCATCGGGGGCGACCGCTCAACTCTCAACTCTCAGAGCATCTATCATGCAAGACCCCATCTAAAGAACAGTCGGATCTCACCGTCCAGCTATCTCATGCAGTGTATACACACAAGGATAAATCAATTGGACCCTGAGGATGTGTGGATATGGTCTTGCAGACGGAGAATCTCATGTTCTCGTAGTCGTCATCTCCTAGTTTACCCATGATCGTGATCATGATCGTCGCCCGATCTACGTCCGCTCACCGTATCATTCAAAACGCAGACGAAACGGACGGACAAACATCAAGCCCGAGCGTTCCTGGATTGATTGAAAAAGCCACCCAGAGCCGGGGTCGAAACGGGCGGGACGAGCCTATCAGCGGGACGGCTCACAGTCCGATCTTTTTCGTCTAGCTCTGCTTCTGTTTGGTCAGCCCGGACTGTCCACACCCTCTCCCTCGGCCATGGTCCTTTGGTCCTAAGCCTCTTTTTGTCTCGCGCCGGTCTCAGAGGCCATTCCTGCTTCTAGCGCTGCATCCAAGAGCTAAAGGCTGCTTTTTTGTCAAGTTCGTGACCAGAAACTCTCGCTTCTTTTTTTTCCCGCAGGATCCACCAGTCTGCCGAACCATGCATCTCCACTCGTTAATGGCATCTGGTATTCCCCATCTATTGAAGTTTTCTAAGAGTACGTACAGTAATAGCAGACACCATGATGGTGCATCCTTCTCGCAAAAATGCTCATCGAGGGATCATCCCCGCGCGCGCCTAGCGGCTGATAAGACGCGTTAAGTGATTTTAGCCAGGATCAGGGAGACGAGGTTGTGGCCTCATGACCTCAAAAGGCTGGCAGACCAGACCAGGCTGAGCAAAAAGCCAACATCTGGACGGGATGAACCAGGGTTGAGGTTGAATGTGGAGAAGGAAAATCAGGGGCCCATGCCCCATGCTCCATGCCATGTCGTCGTGAACTCTTCCATCTCGTCTTCGTCCCTCTTACACCGCTTCTTTGACGGAACGGCAAAAAACCCAGCCCAGCCCAGCCTCTTCCTACAAGGCACTCAACGGCCGACCGACCAACCACGACCAAGGCACTAACACTAACACCACCACCGCTAGAAGCGAGGAAAAGCCCCCCCTCAACCCAAATCCACCACCCACCACCACCCACCACCACCACCGTTTTGTAGCTTGGTCGTGTTCGCAGAGAGGAGCTGATAAGAAGAGGACGGACCAGGTCTCCATGTGGAGTTGGTGTTTGTCCAAAGCCGGTGGCGTGACCAAGCCATGGGGGAGCCCAGGCCAGGAACCAGGAACAAGAAAGAGGATCCAGGAACAGGCACAAGGAACAGGAACAGTAGATTCCAGAGATCCCGAAGCCTTCGTCAGCACGTGCCCTTACTCAGCCTCTCATCAAAATCCATCCTACCGGCCGTGTCGATCACTGCCCTTGAAGGTATTCAGGTCTTCATCGCGGCTGACCTCCAACTTCTAGCCTCTTTGTCTCAAAATCTCACAGCGGCCGACGACGATGCCATAGCGGAGAAGGCGGTGACAGCTGGAACATGTAGCTGAAAAAAAAAGGGTCTGAGCCTGACAAGTTTGATCTCCAATGTCTTTGGCGTCGTTACCATTGAGAACTAGTCGTAGCATCCTCCTCCTCCACCACCCCCGAGAAAGCCAAGAGTTTCGAGAGAGGAACGCGGGATGTAGACGGTCAAAAACGACCAGGGTATCGCAGCTGAACGCCCATCTGGTCTCGCGGACTAGAGGATGAAGAAAAAAAAAACGCACGCGATGCGATAGGCTCGATCGTTAGATGGCCCTGCCCAAAGGGGCAAGTTAAGAGTCGGAGGTCGGGATATCCGTTCGGAGGTGGTATTGGATCAAGTTCTAGCCAGAGGGTAACTAATTGATGGCGTCGCCTCTTGACACGGCAGTTATTTCACCGTCTATCTGTCTGTTTTTGTGGCTGAATGGACGTATGCAATGCAAGTATTGAAGCCGTCCTGAGAGAGACAGCGTTAACTGCCGCATCGCATCGCATCGCAGCGTATCAAGTAGCGTCGACTCAGCTGATCTACGACAAACAGTTGTAAATGGCTCGCATTGCATCCCGTAGCCTCATCACGTCAAATGGCTCGCATAGATCCTCCCGTCTGTGATCGACTGCACAGTGACGGCAAAAAAGTAAAAGGCACCACCAACATCCCCATCCCATCACAGACACGGGTCATAAGAAGCAAACAAAAACATGCACTGAATCCCTGTGAATATGTATCGCGATAGCTTGATTCACGGCGCAACAAATGGGCATATCCTCTGTGACTCCGGTCCTTGGCAGGCACAACGACAAAGACCCGGGCCGGCCCAGGTGGTTCGTTTTTGGGGGAGGGCTCCATGTGACTAGTCACGGTCTTGACGAACCATGGCGAGAGCTTCAGAGAGATATAGCACCATGAATGGATACGGCATCTGGTACTATCGAAAAATGGCCCAACGGCTCCAGAAATGCACACGGCAGTCTTGTGCAGCTGCCACCGAGGCCCAACGTCGACCTGCCGAGCCGTGATTCCTTCAGGGTCCGGAGCTACTATACGTATTCGTTCAGAAGGGAGGGGGCTTGGAGATGGTGGAGAGGTGTTGAGTCTCGATAACCTGATTATCGCGCGCTCATTTCGCAGACCGCATCGTAGATAGAGAGAGAGCAAGACGAGACGAGACAGGGTGAGACAAAGGGCTTCACGTGCGGATCAACGGCAGAAGGAGCTGCCCAATTTCTTTGCATTCCGGGCTAAGTCAAGCCAGACCAGGCAAGGCAAGGCAAAAGCGAGGCCATCATGTAAGTCGCCTTCTCACCGACCCATCCTGTCTCCCTTGCAGCCTGTCGACCGACAGAAGCCTCGTCGCTCTGGACGTTGACGGGCTAGGAACCAACCGAGGGGCCCGAGCCGAGCCCAGTCCAGCGCAGCGCAGCATCTATTGTCTTTGCTTTTTTGATTGCGAGTTCTCTTTTGAGGTTGCTGCTGTACGTGGTGGCTGGGCTATCTAACTTGATTCTGAGTAGTCGTGTCTCTCCCTTTCTGGACAAGAGAATGCTCGGCCGCACACATGTCTTGGATGAAGCACATCTGGGCCTTGACCTAGACCCCTCAGATCAGATCAGATCAGGCCGTGTCTTGTAAGTTGCAGCGCAGCGCAGCACACATCACAGAGGCGAGGCACTCGGATGGGATGGGATGCGACGCGAGGGGGTGATATGGGCTTGATGGATGAATGGATGGGAATTGGCCAAAGCATGGTCCTTGAATAATTGTTACAGATGCCAATGGCACATCACATCCATTGGATCCATGTCGTGGACATTGTTTGGATCGATCGAGATGACAGCTGGCAGACAGGAGGGAGGAGGCAATGATGCCCAGCATGGGACGGCACACAGCCTGGTGCTGCTGCGCTGCAGCGATGCAAGCACAGGGCATCATGCTCACCGTAACCCGACCCGTCTCCTCTGCCGTCACCGTTTGAGAAGAAAGATGGAAGAACGGTCCCTGGCGGTGCCACGTTCCCTCGGCTGCTGGTCTTGCTGCTTGCTTCATTCATGGCGCCATGGCTTCAAGTGGAAGAACCCCCTGTCCCCCGCCTGGTGAGAGACGAGGCCGAAGACGAGGTCCCCTGTGGGAGAGAGGTGAAGTGGCGTGGCGCCCCTCCCAGTCTACCTACCTATGGAGCCCTTGGCTGGGGCTAGTCTTGGTCTCTAACGTGCCCCTAAAACGTTGGACCGTGTCCCGCCCCGCATCATCGTCCACGTCCATCCATCCATCGTCCAGCGCCGTCGCCGCAGGGGGTCTTGACTTGTTTGTCTGGTGGGAGGTCGATTGGCTCTTGACTCGACACAGCAGCATTCACATACACACACACACACACACACACACACACGCGGCGAGATGCAAGACGCAAGGCACGAGTCGGGTTGTATTGGTTCTCTGCGGGAATTATCCTTTCAAGGCCAGGCCGGACCAGTAGGTAGGCCTGACCAGCAGGTCTGACCAAACCAGAAAAACAAGGCCCCAAATTTGAAAGGGACTTTGGCCTGCGTTTCCCTCCTTGCATTTTCTTTTTACTCTCCTGGTCGCCTTGCCTGAGCTCGACGCCTCGCCCAGCTTAACCGTATGCAAGGCACATGCAGGAGCAAACAGGAGCAGGAGCAGGAGCAGGAGAGGAGTAGCCAAAAATATGTACATGTACCTGAACGAAACAGGAACTGGGCGCTCCTAAGCATAGCATCGTTGGTACCCTCTCTGTACTGGGCCCCAGCTTGCACACTCTGCGGATGGATTTAGTCCGCCAAGTATCTTTCATCAGACTTGAAAAGCGTCTGTCTGTATCAGCTTCTTTTTCTCCCTCACACCCTCGTTCGCTCGCTCCATCGCTCGTTTCTCCACACCCCTGCTTCAGAGCGTGAGGTCTCTGTCGCATTTGGATCCATCCCATGCTGCTCATGACGATCCAGGTCCATCCATCCCGTCCCTACCCATGACACGCCGCCGCTGCAACCCTGCACACCCACCCTTCCCACACCCCAGTTCCGCTCTTCTGCCTCGCTTCTCTGGAACTGAGAAAGGCCCCCAGTCCCTATATAGCTTCAAGCCTGCCCCGACCTGCCGCCCCTCGTCCTGTCTGTGCCATATACAGGGCGTCCAGTTCCTGGCCCGTTACCCCCCTCCCCCTTCGCCTCCTTCTACCTTACCGACGTCGACATTGGAAAACGGCGGCCGGATTTACGGGGTTCAACTTGTACCGTCTCATGAGTTGGTCGAATCGATTTGATCCAGCCTCACCTCAACTCTCGCCTTGAGTGTCGTCTTCACGTTGGTCTACCTACCCTTCCGATATACGAATCATCAGCATTGAATTCGATTCGAGTCACTTGCATGTCTGCGGCCCATCTTTCAGGGACAGCCTTGGCACTGCACTCACTCTTCGCCTCATGCTCATACCCTTGAACAACACAGCAACTGACCGCCTTTACCCTAGTTGGCGAGCTGCAAGCATTGCAAAGCAAAACTCCTGGCTGTCTGATGTCCCGTGGATATTTCCTCGGTAACCGTTGCCATTGAAAGGACTTCGCTCGTTCATCTTTCAGTTCTCAATCAATATTGGTCTGCGACTTATACGGCAGAGCCTCTTTTTTACGACATCTTTTCACCTCTCACCCTCACCCTCACCAACCACCTCATCATACTCGCTCACAGACTCGCGATGACAATGTCATTATGAACGACTCGGAAATCAAGATCCTCGTCATCGTCCTTGCGACTGTGGTCCCCTTGACCGCCATCACCGCTGTCGGATGCTTCCTCTACCGCCGAAGTCAACGCCAACGTCGCTTCCACTTCTTGAAGAGAGGCATCACCCCCATTGACGATGAAGAGATTGAGTCTTGGAGGACCGACAAGTCTCTCGAGAAGACACCCATCATCGAGGCCGCTTCCAGCCATGGACATGACATGGAGCAACAACTGCGACACCAGCGCCAGAAGAGCACATCTGTGAGCTCGGTCCGGAAACCGCCCAGTGTCATCATCTACAACAGCCCGAACCTCCACGAGGAGCTTTCTTCACCTCGATCCCTTCATCACAAGCGCAGCATCGATGTCCCTTCGACTCCTCTCCTCGCCCGTGCCCCCAACTCACGCCCAGGTCTCACCGATGAGGCCATCCAAGGCGACGATGCCTTCATCCCGCCTCTGAAGCGTCAGCCCTCGCGTCTGGCTAAGCTTCCCCCTTCAGCCTCCCGCCATGGTCGCACACGCAGCAGTCGCAGCAGCACCGTGAGTGCAATCTCACCTCACGATCCTTGGCACGGCCACTATCCCGATTCCGTCTTTGGTCCTCGCAGCTCTAGCGAGTACATTCCACGTGCCAACCGGTCTCTTGACATCCGAAGGCAACACCATCGGATGCACTCCATGATCAGCCCTTCAAGGATGTCATTTGATGACGAGGTGTTCCTGGGCGGGCTCTCACCCCGGCCGCTGATCCGCAAGTCGGAAATTGGCAGGGCTATCGGATGAGTTATATCACGGCAGACTCAATTTCGGTATTCCTACACCGGACGGTAACCCCGGTCTGGCTTGTTTGCCATGCAAGGTGAACAAAAAGCAACGGTTTCGGCGCCGGCTTGTTTCAACCCCCGTCGATCCCCGTTGTGCCGAGAAAGGCGGGGCCGATCATCTCGGACTGACTGCCTTGAAACCATCAGGGACAAGGGAATCAAAATGCGATGAATTGATGGATGGATTCTTGCATCAACAATGACTAGCAAGAGAGATTATCTCATTTCATTCGCTGGATCCCACCCGCAACTCTACGTTACAACACTATCCACCTACCTATCTGCCTATCCAAACAACAAAGCTTATGCTCACGTTCCTTTTTATGAAACAAATCAGAACCCCATCTTTTTCTTCTTCTTCTCACTCCTAGTCGGCAGAGATCGACTCATTTAATCCCTTTTCAACGCTTCAAGGGAGGATTACTTTACGTGCCGGCGCTTATAATGGCCGGGACACGGAGGCTTTTTGTGTATTTTTTATGATGGATATACCCCAGAACTTTCCTTTACTTTTTGACCACGTTATGACGACCAAAGCAAGCAGCATGACAGAACTATGAACAGTCTGCACATGAAGCAACAGCTCATGCTGGAGGGCCACAGCGCTCAGCATTATGAGAAGTGTCCTGTATAATCAGGAACGAGACAGATATACATGTCCATGACGGAAAGGGTACCAGCAGCCAGACGGCTAGCAAAAAATATATATATACATATATACTCGACTCAATTGATGAAACAGATTGAACTCATATTATTTCTTTTGTGTGAAGTGACTTGATTGTTGGGTGTTGAAGCTATTGGTCAAGTGTAGTAGTTGCTCGCCTCCATTGTATGGATCCCTTCTTGGAGCGGCACATGCAGGGTGCATCAAGAAGCCAATTGGTTCGTGTATTCTAATTCAAAGCAAAGTATAGTGTGATTGTAGTAATAATACTAGTCAAACTTTTTAAAAATTCTTGACAACTTTTTAATTTTGACCATGACATTGCAACTGCAAGAGCCATTCTTAGTCGTACCTGCCACTTTCATTGCCCGGCACCGGACCGCTACAACCACTTAACGCGTTGCTCAACCACTCACAGCGGGGCATCGCGTCGCCACCCACAGACGCGCGCTTCTTCAACTTTTGACATGACACAGACACCAACGTCGCTTGTCAAGACTTCTGAATATTCACTTTTCAACGACGAATCATTGCCATTACATCCTCGCATCCCTGGGAGGAAACTATAACACACACACTCTGAATCTCATTAAAGGAACGAACGCATCCATATCGAGGAATGAGAATCGGCTTCTGGTGACCTTCCCTCCCCCCATCGCGCTAGGATCTCGACGGAAAGGAGAGAGAGAGATATCACGGTAAAGACCAAGTGGTCGCTGTGCTTGGGCGATATCATCCATTCAATAGAGTTGCTTTATTGAAGTACTACTCTTTCTAATCTCCCTCACCACCGCATTACCCGGCCTCGCCAAACCTTCACCTCCACATTTCACCACCACTCACTCACTCACTCACTCCCAATGCCTCCGCGCAAGTCCAACCCGCGCAAGAGCGACACATCCACCGCCCGCTTCGTCCCCATGGACGACGCAACACCCACAGAGCCCAGCCCGGCCCCCACGCCAGCGGCTGCTGCCACTCCAGCTCCCGCACAGGCGTCGACTCCTGCGGCTGCTGCCGAGGCGGTCGACACCACCTCTCCATCAGCGGATAAGAAGGACAAGGACAAAGATAAGGACAGAGACCATAAGGATGCCGTGACTATCGAGGTGAGATATATGTATCCAGATGAAGTGGAAGATGGGCGGATGATTTGAGCACCAGCTAACTCTGCGACAGGACCTGACACTTCCCAAATCGATAATAACTCGCTTGGCCAAGGGCGTTCTCCCGCCCAACACTCAGATTCAGGCCAATGCCATCCTGGCCTTGAGTCAGAGCACTACAGTATTCATCAACTATCTGGCCTCGCAGTACGTTTACTTCTCTAACAGGCCTGTGTGCCAGATATCTGACATCCTGTTGCAGTGCCAACGAAAACACCATGAACGCTGGTAAAAAGACCATCGCCCCCGCAGACGTCTTCAAGGCCCTCGAGGACACCGAGTTCTCCTTCCTCCGCGCCCCCCTGGAAGCCGAGTTTGCTAGTACGTCTCGTCTCTAATCTTGATCTTCCCTCTAGACATGCTGACGCATCGCGACAGAGTTCAACGCCATCCAGACTGAGAAGCGCACATCTTACCGCCAAAAAGGTCCGCGCTAAGAAGACCGATGGACCTGACACGGATATGCCTGACACTTCCCACGTCGAGACTGACGTGGATCCTGACACGACCCTCGCCTCTGAGGCGTCGGGTCCTCGCACCAAGCGTGCCCGTGTCGACCCCGCCAGCGCCGGGGCTGCTGAAGTCGAGGAAGATGCTGAGACGGAGGAGGACGAACCTGTGCCTGAGGATGATGAGGATGATGAGGTTGAGGAGGAAGAAGAGGAAGAAGACGAGGCCGAAGCTAGTGGCGACGAGACCCAGGATGCCCTCGAGATCAAAGAAGGAAAGGAAGAAAGGGATGAAGCTTTGGATGGAGACGATAGTGATTAATGTGGCCTATTGGATAAGCCACACCCTCGGTAGCGGTACTATTACTCTAATCTTTGGCTACCTATCTAGCCTCCACCTCTCCAAGTCTCAAGAAGCACGTCGCAACTTGACAACCCCAGGCGGACCTATTGTTAGCATTCCCGATGCCGTGCAACCCATCACGTCTCGAAACTCTGCCCTCTCACAGGCACGCCAGCCTCGTAGGGCGTAGGCACTTGCCCCCGAGACAAACATCCCGACGGGTGCTACCACGCATGTCTACCTCGTGCGAGCCTCTCCTCCTGTAGGTATCCCGGACAGCCCGATTCGCTGGGTCGTCTTGAGACATTCTGTCAGGTCAGCGGGCGGCAAGGCGGGCAAGGGAATCGGGGCAAAGCAGGTCAAGCAGGGCCTTGTCATACAGCATGAGGGAATATATAGACAGGTTGGTGAGTTGGGTTGATAGTGATAATGTCCGCTTCACTTATCCTTCAAGCGTAGCCTCACTATCATTCGCCGAGCCAAAAGATGATATAGTTGCACAAGATCAAAATAAATCAATTCTCATTGCCAGATCCAACGACCCGCCCAATGCCGACCGCACTCGCGATGTACTAACCGGGGTGACAAAGATATATGCTCCCGTCCAGGCAGCAAAAAGTTACACGAGTAGAAACAGAAACCTCCCCAAGCGAGAAGAAGAGAACTCAACAACATCAAAACTCGGTAAACAAGCCAAGACCGACGTGCAGTACTTGGTCAAAAAGGTAGATAGACAGACAGACAGCAGCAACAACACCATCGCCACCACCACGTGTCGCATCAAACCCAGGCCGAAAACCTGCCTCAAGCCCTGAATCCTCCCAGATGCGACACCGCATGGTCTGCCCAGGTGGCTGCACGTCGTGCCCGCTCAACAACAAGAAACAATGCGTGTCTGCAGAAGAAGAAGAAGATGAACAAGATAAAGAACAAGAAATAGATAAAAATGGTGCTGGGAAGAACGAATCGAAGAGGTGACGTGGTATCAAAATGAAAGCCCGATAAAAAGTCTGCCTTGCCAACACAGAGCAACGGCTCCTAGGGACGCACAAGCGAACCGCCGATAGAACCTCCCTCCATCGTCCCAAAAAGACAAGACGCAAGCCAAGCCAAGCCAAACAAACTGACTTTCCAAACAGGAAAAACCCGAAAAATGCCTCCAAAACAAGATGAAAAACAAAATATGAAACCCATGAGTATCCAAGACCCCATCAACGGGAAGGACAAAATGTGTTGCGAGCCATGCATGTACCCCAGCCCTTCTGGATCCAACCAAACCGCCCAAGAATGACAAGATAGGAATGCCCGTGTTCTGTTCCTGAACAATCCCCTCGACTCCTCTATCCCACCCAGCCCAATCGCTATTTGCAATTCATCGAGCCAAATCAGCTCACAAAAGCACATAGCCTCCCCACCATGGTGTATGCGTGGTTGTCCAGGAATACTGAAGGAGTTTAGACCGAAGAGGAGATAGAAGTCTCTCCGTAAAAACATATATCCAAAAATAAGAATCCGACACAAAAACAATACCACACCAATTAAGTCGAATCTCCCAGTCTGTGAAACCAGGAGTATGTAGCTCATCGTAGGTCAAATCATTCCGTCATGTCGCGTCAGCACATGTCGTCACATCCCTCATTGTGGCTGCTGCCCAGGAGTCCACCACTGCTGCTGCTGCTGCGCCGGCGAATGCTGACCAGACCAGCCCTGAGTGACCGCCGGTCCTCCGGCTCCACCCTGGGGCATGTATTGCCGAGGCGTCTGATCTGTCGGGTACATGCTCTGACCCGCACCGTACTGCATGCTTGCCATACCGGGGAACTGCATATTGGTCTGCATCTGTCCCGAGCTCGACTGGCGCAGATGTGACGCAGGCGACTGCGACGGATGGGGCGCTTGAGACTGCGCCGTGTAACTGCCATACGTGTGTTGCTGCGTCTGAGCCTGCGGCCACATACTCTGGCCCGACTGGTAGTTGTAGCTTGGCGTTCCCTGCGACAGGGAGCTGGTCGAACCTGGCAGAGTAGGTGTTGGCCTTGTGC
The DNA here is from genome assembly GCA_003946995.1 of Fusarium oligoseptatum. NCBI lineage: Eukaryota > Fungi > Ascomycota > Sordariomycetes > Hypocreales > Nectriaceae > Fusarium > Fusarium oligoseptatum. The sequence goes on from NKCK01000001.1 coordinate 768,170, forward strand.
TCGACTGCGTTGGAGAGTGGGCCATACCTCTCATGGGCGCCTGAGTTAGGTTGCTCTGGGCGCTGATTGACTGAGAATACGGCGCCGTCGTCATCATCATCTGCGGGCTCTGCGTAGAAACCATTCCGGGTTGCTGGGAGATGGCCGTCGCTGTGGTATGCGGCGAGTGCGACGGTCTGCTGGTAGCAACCGATGTTGTGTCGGTCGAGGCCACGGGCTGCTGGGTCAGATTCGAGGATGGTTGTTCATGAGATCGTCGCCACATCCCTGTGAGGTATTCGTTGCGCATATCCCGCTGCTGGTTAACTGACCGGCTGAAGTCGGCGGCATGGTGAGCCTGGGCGTTCAGCTCTCCGAGAGGCGAGGGACGGGTCTGGTCTTGGTAAGCAGGGCCGGTGATCTCCTGTCGAGGTCCGCCTTTGAGGATTCCCGAGTAATCGCGTGGCCGGGAATCGTTGAGTTCTGATCCTAGTGTCAATCCAGGCATTCTGGTGGTGGTCCCGGGTGGTGGTCCGATCATACCTGGTTGGACGAGGTGCGGCTGCGGGGGGCCGGGGAAGGGTCCAGGGTTATTGCTGTACACGATCTCTGGGTGCGGGCCAGCCAACAAGACGTTATTCTGCTGGGCCTCAGCCGCTTCTCTGGCCTTGGTTGCGCCGGGACGCTTCTCTCCGGCAAGATCAGCCTCGGTGAAGCCTTGTTTCCGGGCCTTGGTTTCCCAATAGTCGTCCCGAACTCTTCGACCGTCGCGAATAACACGGCTTCCAAACTGTCGGAACATGGACCTGGCAGTGACAATGGCGATTTGTCTGGAGCGATATGAGAACGGGAGAATCTCCTGTTGGACCAGATCATCCTTTTCGGCCTGGGTTGCAATCATCTTGAAGAGGGACCTGTTCTTGTTGAACAAGAGGTACGAGTCTCGGTAGCCCAACACCCTTGCGCACTCGGTGGCAAGCATGAATAGCTTATCCCCTCTGTTAGGGACCAAGAAGGTCCGGCACTTGTACTCCCGATTTCCATTTAGTGTGCCATTGGGCTGCACCTTCTTCTCTCCAAATTCGTCGATCTCGCGCGGGAGGTATTCATCACCGGTCGCATTGAGCTGGTCGGTCGTATGATCTCGAACGGTTGGTAGCGCCTTGAGCGTTGACTTGGTCGGGGTGGTCTTGGGGGGCATCTGCGTCGGAGCGGGTGTGTACGCGGGACTGGCTTGCGGCAACGCTGTATTCTGAGACTGAGGTGTCTGCGGCGGGGGGATCGCCTGGGGGAGCGAGGCCGGAGCCTGTCCGGGAGCCTCGGAAATGCTCCCTGATGATCTCGCCTTCATCGGTCTTCCTCGTTTCCGAAGCGGCCTAGAATCACCTGGAAAGGTAGGAGTCAGCATGTTTTCCAACCTCTATCTCTAACATGACATATGATGTTGTGATGTATGTAGTAAAGGGCACGGCGCGGAGTCCAGAATCAAAGCGGAAGCAATTATCGCGAACGGATTGCGGCAGGAGGCCGGGCGCGGCAAGAGAAGTCCGGCGCCAAGCTGCTCCTTTCGCTTTATCCGACCCGACATACCGTCATTGCCAGGTTGCGGCGTGTCGTAGAGGTCCGGGGAGTGGCTGCGCTTAAGGTTGCGCAGTGGCGGGTGAGAGATACCTGTAATCAAGGCGAACGATTAGCATGATGAAGTGGTGAAAGCAAAGCGCAAGGCAGAGGCGGCGTTGAGCGCGCGCGCGCTCGGCCTATGTCGCAACCGCAGTTATGGAAAGAGCAAGTAGGAGAAGGTGGGGTGTTTCGATTTTTCAACATTATGTGAAGCACAAGACAGTGATGCTGAACTTGCGCGCGGACAGGACGGATGAACAAGAGGGGAAAGGCAGACCGCGGGGTGGTGTGAGGCGACAATTAGTACCAAGCAAATAACTAATAGACTTACCAGGCGAGTTGAGTGCGGCGGGATTGATCGTCGCGTTATCAGCGCCGCTTTGCTGGGCGGAGTACATGACCGAGCGGCTAGGCCAACAGGGAGCGACGAGGATAGCGACCACGGTGATGGCGATGGCAACGTGTCGTGAGATGTTTGGACTGGCGAGCTGAAGGGTTGGAGAAGATGCAGAGGGCAACGTCAGTCGCACGTGGTTGGCCGCCTGGAGGAGGCGCGTCGTTGGTTGCGAATGGCGAATCGCAGGTTATAAGCCGGGCCTTGAGGTGGGAAGCCTGCCTGACTGGCCTCGTCTTGTGATGAGACTCGGCCGACCAGGCCAAGGCTCGGAATCGTGGAGGGGAGGCTCAGGTGCAGGTGGATGCGCGGGCTGGGGCGCAAACTCCCAGAGGTAGGCATGGGCTAGCGATCCAAAGCGAGACAAGATAGGAATCCGGGAAACGGGCGCGGTTGCGGTTGCGGTTGCGGCGGCGGAGGCGGAGGCGGCGCGCTCCAGTCCAGATGGGCGTGCAAAGAAAAAGGCGAAGACGAGGCCAGATGACAAGACAAAACACAGGATGCAAGGCTGGAAGGGAGGGACGGGGCACAGAGAGGAAACGAGGAGCGGAACGGGATGCTGAATTACCTTTGTGTGGTGATGGGAACGGGATGCGGACGCGGAGCGCGTTGTGCGACGGCGGCGGCAACGACGTCAACGAGGCTCGCGGTTCTCAAATGGAGAGGACCAGGGCCGCAGGAGCAGCAGATGCGAAACAGACCAAACGGTGGTCGCGTAACGAAGCGGTGAGAAAATGCGCGTGCGTGCCTTGCAAAAAAAAACCTCGAAAAATGCGTGCGCTCGTTGATCAAAAGTTGGATGGTTAGACGATGCGATGGAGCGGGTGTATGCGTGCGTGCGTGCGTGTGTGTGTGTGATGGCGGAAGGCGGAGAAAATGGCGATGGTGGTGGTAATGGTAATGGTGGTGGTGGGATGGATGATGATGATGGATGGTGGGCGAGGTGGAGGGGACGGGATGGGATTGCACTGAACCTATGAATGGGGTGGGAGGGAAGGTGCAGTAGTAGTGCTTGCGCGAGCTAAAGTAGCGAGTTACTGGGGCCTGAGAGAGACTGTTGCAGTTGCAGTTGCAGTCAGTCGCACTTGCTTGCAGCGCAGTGAGGTGCAGTGGCGACTTTGAGACCCGGGAAGGAAGCTAGGTAAAAACCACTCCTCCGGGGGGCAGGAGCAAGGCCCTGGAAGGATCCAATCACCCGGCCAGGCAGGTGCGCAAAGATTGGTCCGAGCAGACAAGGCAAGGACCAGGACCCAGAAGTGACGACCAGGATCTGAGGGGACCTAGCAGTACCAAGCCAAAAAGCCTGGTGAAGGCGGAGGAGGCGGCGGCGGCGGCGCAGCGGGGGCGTCAGCGACGGTGAGTGACTCTGATTGAGGGTCCCGACGCGAGTGCGCGCGAGTGATAGCGTCGTATGAGATAATGCGACCGAGGAGGCGCGCGTGAATGTGGAGAAGAGAAACGAGCTTTTTGAAGCGGAGCTTGGCTAGTGCCTTTGTATCAACCGTAGCGCAGCAGCTGGGACCTCTGGTTCAAGGTTGATGATGAATGCGATGCGATGCGATTGCGCAGACAAGGACAGCGTGCCAGTCGCAATCAGTACGTGATGGAGAGAAACGGCAAACGAGATGCGAGTTGCGCGGGGCTGAGCGCAACAGAAAGGATCTTTGATGGAAAGGAATGGGTTTCATGAAAAAAAGGAACCGAGACTTGGTACGCTTCCCTGATGCTGCACAGGTTTGCGCGTGTTGCGCGCGCGGGCTGTGTCCCTCGAGTCCGAGAGACAATGGCAACCAGAGAAGGACGATGATGCGCTTCCGATGATGGGTAACTTCTGTTGCTGAAGTTGGTGGTGCTGTACAATGGAAGATGTGCCGGATAGGGCAGAGGGGATAGAAGCTGCTGGTCGTGATGGGTAATGCCGATATTGTTGTTGTTGATGATGCTCCCCGTGTCGTCGGTTGACTCCTTGATAGATGCTTGTGTGTAGATGGTATCCGTCCTCGGTAGATGGAGGAGGGAGGAGTGGGACGAAGAGGCTGCTGGGATAGCAGAGAAGGATGGAGTGGAGGGGGGAAGGGTTTACCGTTTGAAAGGCGGCGCGGATGGAGGGAGACGGATGACGAAGGATGGTTGGTTGAGATGGCGCAAGCCGGGGGAGGAGGGGGATGTGGTGGAGATGGAAGCCAAGGCAAAGACAGGAGCAAGGGTGGGTTGATTGAGCAGGGGAGACAATACCCTGGTTGGTCTCTGGGCTAGGAGAGGCGTGTGTATATCAGGGGTGAGACAGACAGTCAAAGAGGAGAAGGCCGGCCGAGGCGAGGTGGATATCCGACGGTGGTTGAAGATGGCGATGATGTTGTCAACAGCACCTAATAGATGGAGGAGTCCGGCGGAGGATGAGGAGTGTGGGTGGCTCGGGCGGGAAACAAGGAGGATGCCTTTCCAAGACGGTGAGACGGATGTTGTTGAAGATGGGAGGAGAGGGAAAAAGGAAAGTATCCGTAGAGTTGCCCAAAAAAGAAGAGAAAGAATGCAGCATCAGCATCAGCATCAGCAGCATCAGCATCAATCATGATCCTCCAATAGACCAGACCAGACCAGAGCCCGGAAGACCAGTGAGATGTCACTGCGCAAGGTAGGTTCCCATTATTGAAAGCCTGCGCCAAAAAAGAAAGCAGAAACCCAAACCCAAACCAGGGAATGGGATAACGGCTGAAGCCTCCCTCCAGGGCTAGGTAGGCTAAAGTCAATGAATAGATGTCATCAATTGTCAGCACCTCGTAACGGGTATCGCAGTGTCTTTGACTGCTGCGTTGCGTGTATCTGCTCTCAACCATCAGTAGACATCCGGATAGACAGGCAACCAGCAAGCGACATTACCAACAACTGCGTCTTTTACAGACTCATCCCAGCCTGGTGTAATCTCCCATCGCGAATAATACTGCGCACCAATCTCTATCCTCGCTCCACATCCATAGACCTGGGTTCCAGGAATAGGCAGGCCCAGACCCAAGCCATCAAGCAGCCCGGCTCTAATGGCATACGTCCTCCCGTTGAAAAACGGCCAAAAAAAAAGAACGCATTCTTGCAAAGCACGCAGGCAGACAGACGGCCTGGCCGGGCTGTCAACGTCAACTCTAGAGGCACCAGAGCCTTGTCGCCCCCGATCCGCGTTGCCGGGTCTGATTGTCGCACCGTGCTCAGTTCCTTGTGACGGGGGGTGTGCGTGTGTCTCCGCTCTGCAAGACTGCGGGCAAGCAACCAAGCGCCTGTACTGTACTGTACTGTACTGTCGTTGCAGCTGGACGCAGTCCCAGTTTCAGTCCGTGCTGCGTACAGGACATGGCTCTGCCCTGTGCGCGGCCATGCTAACTGGATGCAGTCTCCATTACATGGCTAGCTGTTCTTCAACGACATGAAACGTCTGGATCACCGTCTTCATGCGATATTGTTGTCTGTCGTTGGCCGTCCGTTATGCTGTGCCGTCGGCCTGTTCTATGCGAGGCCTTGGTCCTGTGTCAGAATCTTGCTGCATGCCTTCATGCGCTCCCCACGTCCATGAAGCGCATTTGTCACTTACATGCCTCCCTCCTCTCTCGGTCAAGGACTGGACTCAGAGCGACGCGACAGTATCCCATCCATCATTCACCGAGTTCTCTTCCGCTTCGGGCTAGTGGCATCATCCTTCGGATGCTGCACGCTCGTATTGAACTGTCTCATGTCTCAGCTTCTCCCGTGATGTCGTGTCTCATGTTTTTGGAGTGCCTTTGTCAGGTTGTTGTCTGACACATATCCACAGAGCGCATACCAACCTCAGTTTCACTTCAGCGCCTAAAGAAACCATTTTGAAGCCTTGGTTGTGAGTTTCCTTGGCCGTGTTTCCGTTGTCTCTCCCAGCCCGCGTTTGCAATGAAAAAACGTCATCCGGACGAACCGTTATCGTACTGTGGTCGCTCAGCCGTTGCAGGTCCCTGGTGGGCTGATGAGGCTGGACAGGAACCAACATGTCTGTCATAACATCTTGTGAGTATCTGCCGGAGATAACAGATGCATCCGCTAAACCCCACGGATAGAGTCATCAGGTCCTTGATAGGTTCTCTTTGTTCTCTTGTTGTAGAACTCCAGCGTGACCACGTTGGCGTTTATCTGCCAAGATATGGACCTCCAACGACAAGTTTAACTGAACAATGAAACTTTGGACAAAGACCGGTAGACGTTAGGATCCGCACCAAGGCGGCGCGATGCCCTGCAACTGGCGCTAGTTCATGGTTAGCTATTCAACCCACTAGGTTGTCAACCACTGCAAACCACCATCATGGGTCTCCAAAAACTCCGGCCACTATGCGGCGCTTGGAGAGCAGCTCCGGGCCTCCCAGAGACCAGACAAGTTGGTTATCAAAATCCCCAGAAGAATCGCTTGGAGCAAGCACAGGGCTCATGATCCGCTCCACCGTCTCCCACCAAGCCCCCCTTGTCCCTGTCAACCAAGCTCTTGTGATGCAACCTGCTTCCACTTGTTGACGACGCAACCTTGACAGCCTACTGTGCACAGTAATTAGCAGAGTTCCGACAGAGAGAGATCAACCCCCAAGGGGAATGCCAATCTCCTCCCCAACCCAACGAGGGGCGCACGCAGACCGTCCGTGGGAGGGGGGGAGGTGCGGGAGCGATCGCCCCCAAGACCCCAGACCACACCAACTCTCATCTTCCCACCATCCACAACCACGAGCTCAACGATCCCTCGCCCGCTGTCGGTCCCCGCTCACGCACAGTTCCCGCTCTTCGGCTCTCTGCAAATCCTGGAGAAGTGTGCGGCAGCAAGAGGCTGCAACTCTGCATGCCATGCCCTGCCTTGCCTTGCGTGCCCTGCCAGCCCGCCAGCCATGCGAGTGTCCCCAAAGATGCTCTAGATCCAGGATCCCCATGCCACATGCCATGCACTATGATCCCGAATCTTCACCCCCAGGCTCACAGACTCCGCCGGCGAGGTCACTAGCAGGCGAGATACGCGAGAAACCATGGTCTGTTTCCCTTCTGCCAGAGACATTTCTGCCCCGCGCAGCGCCTCCTCGTGACGCTCAGCTCATCCACTCCTGGATCGAATCCAGCGACTCACAGGCGCTGCTTGACGCTCCGACACGCCCATCCACGCCCGCGAACCAACAAGCCACAGTCCCCTTCACAGCGGGGGCTATCGATCACCGATGCACTCCGCGCCGTTCTTCACGCCCACTAGCTTAGCCCGCCGCGGCTTTAACAGTGCTGCACTGGAGGTCGGCCACCCTCTTCCTCCCCCTCTCCCTCCCCCTCACCTTCGCCCAGAACTCCATGTCTGGCCCGCCACCATCCCACCAACCATGGACCCAGCACTTGGGGCCGTTTCGATCTCACTTGGCCTCCAGTCGCCGTTTTTAATCGTCGTCGCTTGGATCTCACCTCATGCAAGCCTATTGGCCTTATCTGTGACCATAGTTCCGCTTCCTCTTTTTGCTGGCCACTCGATCTAATCCCCAACTCATCTCTGTAGACTCGACCCAACGCCGTGCTTCGAGTACCTGCCTTAACCGTCAAGTAGATCTTTCGCTTGCATGTTGACCAACGTCGTATGAGGTTGCTTTCTCGGCCGGCCCGCACGTGAAACTTTGCCGGCGCCGGTTCCCCCCAGTCTTTGTTCGCCTCGGCTTTATCTCAAAGGGAACATCACCATCAGGTGGCTGCATTTCCCCTCGCCAGTATCCTGGTTCGCTGAACCGGTCGGACATAATCTCCTCTCTCCTGTTTGGCTGTCTCCCTCCGTCTCCTTAAATCTCTCCGTCTTCGAGCAACAGAGTCTCGGTCGTCTTCTCGACCCGCTGACAATAGATCAGCCTGCTCCATAAATCCGGGCCCGCATTGCATCATACTGATGCATCACCCTTGTCCAGCTTCCCCTCGGCTCCTCGTCTTGTGACGCCTGACCGGCTGGAGGCTTTCCCTTTGGCTGACTTGCGAGTACGGGGCCAATCATATCGGCCCGTGCGGCCGGCTTGTCTGTGGCATCGTTTGCTTGGGGTCCTCTTGGCGAGCAAGAGGCGTTTGTCTCGGCCCTCGATTCCTCCATATCCTCACACCCAAGACCCTTGTTCTGCTGGATCTGCTTGCTTGCTCAGATTGCTCAAGACCATGGTGTTGGTTTTTGGCACCCGCAAGTCTTGACCCGTATCCGTATACTTTTGTTGGATCAGAACATGTTGTTCCATTCAGCTCTGGCCTCTTGCATGAGCACAGAAGCAAGTGCCCGCGTTCAAGGCCCGGCTATCGTGATCACAGAGACAGCAGCGTCCACCTGGTTAGTTAGGCACTGATACCAGCACCTACAGATACCATCAGGGCGGATACGGGCTCTGGACGGTCCAGCGAGTCACCTCTCACCAACCGCGCCACACTGACAAGGTACCGGTGTCAAGCAGCAAACCACCGGCTTGCCGTAAGAGTCGTTGATACCCGGTCCGCGTTGAAGCCGTCCAAGATGAGGTCAGACTACAGTCAGTCTTGATGCCACGAGAGCCGCGTCTTCCTTCGTCCAGCGTGTCGGTCTTCTCCCACTTGTAAATCCCAGATGCATGCACATAATGCGCTAAACGCGACCTCGTGAGCTCTTGTCAAGACGCGGCGCGTTATCAGGCTCCTTCGAGGGGAGCTCCGAGAGGACCACTTTCGCAAACCGCCGGGTCTAGCAGAGTAACCGGCGTCATGCATTTCCCAATCCAGCAGCTTGCTGCTCCCCCCTTCGCCATCACATGGATCGACGCGCCGGGCCAGGGCATCTTCTCACCGGCCGCAGCCACGCTTGGGTGGAATATTACCGATGCTGACATTGCTCGCCATGTGCCGTAGGGATAAAGCTGCGAGAGCCCAAGAGCTTTTCAGAATTGACGCGCCCGCATTGTCTCGTCAAGCAAGTCAGGTATGACAAGACCCATCAGAATGCGTCGCTACTGTAAGTCCTAGCACACCGCAGCTCTCATCTGCTTGAACTAACGCTAGCTCCATCACGACTGGTCGCGCTCGGTCCTGTCAGGCGGGCCCGAGCAGAGGGACAGTCAGAGGTGGCACCGATCTGTCCGTCATTCGTGGTCCTCCGATATATTTGAATGTTGTGAAAGTTGGGACTGCCTTGACGTGCATGTAAGCAAACCGGGAACTCGCTCTCAAGGTGGTTTACTGTATGCGCCTTTCGTCGGCGACTCGAAAATTCGGTCGAACTGGTTTCATGGGTTAGGTTCCATCGAGTTCATTCGTCATCAGGCTGTCTGCCATCTTGCTCGCGATGCCCCTCAGTAACAATCCTGGTATCTCCAGTGAATCAGGACCAGGCTGCAGGGATCTTGATGACAATAATGGCGGAGCCAAGCTCTGAATGTTGACCATCCTGCCTGATTGGCCTGCCCTTCGGGATGCTAGCCATCGGTGACATGAATTCCGCCGCCACAGCTGAACTTCCTTCTTTCATGCTATCCCAAAGAGTGAGGATGCCGAGAAAGATGACCAATTCCACCGTTCAGCAGGAAATCATGATCCAGCTTGCGAGCCCTGACTTGTGCTCTGTGCCCGCCGATGTTACTCTTCACCCCAAAGAGTGCCTGTACAGGTATTGTGGGTGTATTGTGATGTCTCGACAAGGTGGAAACGGATTAGTCGTGAGCGTAATGATTCCGCATAAGCGACTCGGTACTTGTAATTGCAGCAGGACGTGCGACGAATAGTGACCGTGGCCATCATGTATATTGTCCTCTTTACCTGTCCGATTGTGTAACTGTGAACTTGTCAGTTGCTCTCCGGCATGTCAAGGAACAGGTTTGTCTTCTTTGACATGCCGGAGAGCAACGTTGATAGACCTCTGCTCTTGACAACGCAAGCCATAATCACCTGGTCGAAGATCGATGCTGTCTCCCCTGTCTAGAGTCGAAATCGACTGCCTAGGTCGCAGCCGCTTCTTGATGACACTCTGCGTTTGAATGCAGCTTGTATAGGTAGCTCCTACCATCCAGGGATACTTCGTGGCTCATGAAAGGCGCTCACGACGCCATTTCGATTGGTTCTGGCCTTCGCCTGCATGCTGAGGCTGGACGAAGAGCCCACCCATATGCTTCCCACTGCGACAGTGGTCGACATGTCACTGCATGTCTATCCTCTGGTACCTCCGGACGAGCCGACTTTGTCTAGCTGGACGGCTCGCTTCGAGACTTCGCTGCAATATCGTTGGCTTGGAGCTTGAAGACATCTGGCCTCAAAAGAAGCGCATACTCCACTGTCTCGGGGCGCGCGGCTATCTGGAATAGCCGGGCTCGCGCACTGGAGACATTGATCAAGCCGGATATTCGACCAACTCCTGAGGTGCACTTGGGGGATATGAAAGTTTGTGGTTGACTTGAATGGTGGTCAAGTTGTACCGGGCTGTGCTGTCAACTCGGACGCCAACGTCGTGAAGCCATCATGTTTTTAGTGCCAAGATCATCGACATGCTGCCTGAGACCCTTGTCAAGTCTTGCGCGACTCTCATCATACGAGACCACACTTACACAGCCAAGACTGGTACTTCGGAAGACTTGGCTAGATAATCATGCGGCAGGCATGCTGAAATTGCCACTGCCATCACTGGCCAACAACACCCAAAGGGTGTGACGAGCCTGACTCTGATCTGTCTTTCTCTGGACTTTGTTAAGCACTTGTTTTCTGTTTGTCAGAGTTTCGGCTATGTTATTGTTCCTTGGGGAATATTGTAGTCGGATGTTATTGAGACACCATGGCTTTCCTCCCACTCCGGCGGTTGGTGTGGTAAGACGCCTGGTAGCTGAAGCCTTCCCACCTAATAGCAAACACGCATCTGAAACTTAAAAACAGGATTTTGAGTCCAAGCGAGGCCAGTGCGTTTGTCATAAGGACTGGTGAGTGTTGCTAATAATTTGGTCCTTGTGTGATGGCGGGATATGTCCGGACCGGGACGCGTCGTTGATGTGCGGCTGAAAGAGAGTAAACCGCATGGCTGATTGCGACTGTCACTCTTGCGTATTCTCTGGAAGCTTGACGCCTCAGTGTAGACCGTGGGTTCCCATATCCCATCAAACAGTTAGTGATCCTGAACCGAACTCGACGAATTCGGGGTCACCAGGTGGGGAAGCCAATCGTTGCATTTCGAGTTCTAATTAGAAAAGAGCGTTAAGCGAGATAGTTGATCCTAGGTTCTTTTTCTTGAAGGCGGAGGGCTCCTGGTGGCAGGTGGTGGTTGCAGGGGGAGGATCTATATCTCTTACTCCTGACGAAGAAACAGTTGCCGGAGAGTATCAGAGTTGTTGTTAGAGTATCGATACGGAATGCCAAATTGATTACAGATTATTCTCGTAAATGCTTTAGAGCTGAAGAAAGTGTCGCACAATTTGGATTAATGATGAAGGGCGAAGGAAGGCAGGCAGGTAGTTGAAGTGGTGGTTAATCACGTGACGGCCTCAGTATCTCTTGCTGGTCATGTGATGACTTCTTCAAAGGGCAAGAGCGCTTCCAAGCTGCTTACTCAATGTAGCTCAAAAACTCCGTACCGTGGATAATGGAGGCTTTGGTGTTTTTCTAGATCACTCTAGAGTATTGAAATGCTGATATTGAAGCAATTACACATCCATTATAAAGTCGAGCTTCTGACTGCCACTTTGTTTTGACCTAGGTCTTATCGATAACGGCCCCACTATCACTTCAATTCGCCTGCCAAACTAGATGCTTGGTCAACGACATACTTTTCATCACCTACTCGCAATCTGCTTCATCACTTGTGACAAAGTCGAGAAGATATGGCGAGTTTAAAAAGATCTCAGGAAGGCGATGCCTTAGCATCCAACATCTCGAGCAAGGTCTACGTGCGCTCGACTCGAAGCGGCAAGGTGCAGAAAAATTGTTAGAGAAGTCTACTTGCGAACAGACATTCCTTGCTCCTCCAAGCTCTGCAAGGCGTGTCTTCAGTATGCCCCTAGAAATGCCGCTCAGCAGGGTGAGTTTTGATCTCCTCCTCTGTTTCAATATACTGACAAAGATGCAGCTCAGCCCTTTGTCCTCTCGGACAAGCCAGCAGGCACTAAGGCATTCCCCCAAGGACACTACTTGGTCCCTGATACCAACGCGCTGCTCAACGCCATGGATCTGTTTGAGCAGAGCTCCGCCTTTTACGACGTCATCATCTTGCAGACTGTGCTCGAGGAGCTACGGAATCGGTCATTGCCGCTCTACAATCGACTAATAGGGCTCACCAAGAGCGAGGATAAGAGATTTTATGTCTTCTTCAACGACTTTCGACTTGAAACATTTGTCCACCGCGAGGCCAATGAAACCGTCAATGACCGAAATGATCGGGCTGTGCGACTGGCCGTGAAATGGTACGGCGAGCACTTGGCGCGCACAAAGGCCAAGAAGCTCCCTGCCGTAGTGATGCTGAGCGACGACCAAGACAACCTCCGCAAAGCCAAAGCAGATGGAATTCACGCATCTTCTCTCAAAGAGTATGTCAGCGGACTCGAGGATGGCGAGAGGCTGCTCGACATGGTAGCAGAATCGCAAAACCAAGGATCGTTTAAGAAACCGGGACAGATGCTATATCCCGAGTACTTTACACTCTCAAGGATGATGACTGGGGTCAAGGCTGGCTTGATGCACCAGGGCATCTTCAACGTCTCACCATACAACTATCTAGAGGGTTCCATCAAGGTTCCGGCATTCCCCAAGCCTCTACTAGTCCTGGGTCGCGAGAACATCAACCGTGTCGTCGATGGTGACGTGGTCGTTGTCGAGGTTCTTCCTCAAGATCAGTGGAAGGAGCCTTCGACGAAGATCATCGAGGAGGAAGCCATCACGAAGAACGAGAACGCAGACGTGGAGGAGAGCCAAGATCTTGTGTCTGAAAAGGAGCGCAAGGCTCTGCAGGAGCAGGTGAAGAAGACCCAGAAGGGCTTCTCAGAAGGCCGCCCGCAACCAACTGCCAAGGTTGTCGGCGTAATCAAGCGCAACTGGCGCCAGTATGTTGGCCACATCGACCCTTCGTCTGCGAGCAAAGCGTCCAGCCAGGGCCGCAAGCAGGACAGCGTCTTCCTCATCCCCATGGACAAGAAGATCCCCAAGATTCGACTTCGCACACGACAAGTTGCAGACCTACTCGGCAAGCGACTTTTGGTTACCATCGATGCCTGGGAGCGCGACTCTAGACACCCCATTGGACACTTTGTACGATCTCTGGGAGAGTTGGAGACCAAGGCGGCCGAGACCGAAGCTCTGCTGCTGGAATGGGATGTCCAGTACCGACCGTTCCCCAAGACTGTCCTCGACTGTCTTCCTAAGGAGGGCCATGACTGGAAGGTGCCAGCCAGCGTGGAGGATCCCGGTTGGAGACAAAGGGAGGACCTCAGAGGCCTTCTCATCTGCAGTATTGATCCTCCCGGCTGTCAGGATATTGACGATGCTCTTCACGCCAGAAAGCTTCCGAATGGCAACTTTGAGGTTGGCGTCCACATCGCAGATGTCTCGCACTTTGTCAAGCCTGCCAACGCCATGGACACTGAGGCCAGCATCCGCGGCACAACTGTCTATCTAGTGGACAAGCGTATCGACATGCTTCCGCCACTGCTTGGAACAGATCTCTGCTCTCTCAAGCCATACGTGGAACGATATGCCTTTTCAGTGCTCTGGGAGCTGAACGACAATGCCGACATTGTCAACGTTCGCTTCACAAAGTCCGTTATCAAGTCCCGTGAGGCTTTCAGCTACGAACAGGCTCAACTCAGAATCGATGATGATTCTCAGCAAGACGACCTCACAAAGGGCATGCGGATGCTCCTCATGCTGTCAAAGAAGCTCAAGAAGAAGCGAATGGACGCCGGTGCTCTAAGCCTCTCTTCGCCTGAGGTCAAGGTCCAGACCGAGTCCGAGACGTCTGATCCCATCGATGTCAAGACGAAACAGCTCCTCGACACCAACTCGCTGGTCGAAGAGTTCATGTTGTTCGCCAACGTCAGCGTCGCAGCCAAGATCTACGAGGCGTTCCCCCAGACTGCCATCCTCCGTCGTCACGCCGCTCCTCCCAAGACCAACTTTGACGAGCTGGCGAACCAACTGCGCACCAAACGTGGCTTGGAGCTTCGTACCGACTCCAGCAAAGCCCTCGCCGACTCGCTGGATCAGTGTATCGATGCCAAGGAACCCTTTTTCAACACTTTGGTGCGTATCATGGCAACACGCTGTATGATGAGTGCAGAGTACTTCTGCTCAGGCACTCAAGCCTACCCCGAGTTCCGTCACTATGGTCTTGCCTCCGAGATTTACACTCACTTCACGTCTCCTATCCGTCGATACGCCGATCTGCTCGCTCACCGACAGCTTGCCGCCGCCATCGATTACGAGGCCATCCACCCCAACGTCCGCAGCCGAGGACGTCTCGAGGCCGTGTGCAAGAACATCAACGTGCGACACCGCAACGCCCAGATGGCCGGCCGCGCCAGCATTGCCTACTATGTCGGCCAGGCCCTTAAGGGCAAGGTCGCTGAGGAGGAGGCGTTTGTCATGAAGATTTTCAGCAACGGCTTCGTCGTTCTCGTCCCGCGTTTCGGCATCGAGGGTTTGATCCGACTTAGGGATCTCGCCGAGACGGAGCCAGAGGCCGACTTTGACCCCGAGACGTTTACGCTCACTACCAAGGGAAGCCGGGAGGTGCAGGTTGAACTATTCCAAAAAGGTCAAGGTTAGAGTCCATGACGAGAAGGATGAGATGACAGGCAAGCGAGGTGTCAAGATGGAGTTGCTCGAGGCTTAAGAGGGATCATTTGTATTAGGTAGTTAGAGGTACAGGTACATGGCATGATGCACAATCTACAAAGCACAGGGTGAACCACGCAGGAGTTTGGGAAGACAGATTGTTTTTATAAAGGTATATGCACGGTCTAGGTCCGTTCTGCCAGCCAATCCTTGAAACGCCAAACTTTCCAGTCAAGAATTCATGTACCGTCCGTCACGTCTTTTTTACTCAAGTCCAAATTCCCCCTTCTCTTACTGCTCCATAGCATCGTCGTTGCCGTCGTTGCCGTCGTCGCCCCAGAGACCCTCGAGCTTGAACTCGGCGGCCCACTCGGTGACAATCTGCTTCTGGTCGGCGGCAACCTCCTCCTCTCCGGCATTCTTCAGGGCCGGCTTGGAGGGCGCGGTGCTGGACTCGACGGCCAAGGCAGGGGGCTCGACCCAGCCCTGGATACGGCCGTCACGCCAGTCGGTAACGACAGTCATGGCGGCGCCGTTGATGTTGGGGACTCCACCGCGTCCAAGACGGCCTCGTCTACGGGCGACTTGGACGAGGAAGTCGGTTGTGGTGTCGCCGTCCTTGCGGTCAGGGAGGAGGGCAGGGATATCGTAGACATCGGTAAGCTTCTGCATGAGCTCAGGGGACGACGACAGACGTCGGAGAAGGAGTGCAACAGCGGGGACAGGGTCATCAATCTGCTTGGGTGGGACAGCATTGAGGAGGATCAAGTGGGCATGCGCCTCAGTGGCATTCTTGAGCGAGACGAGGCCAGCAGACTGGGTCGAGGAGGAAGAGGGGAATACGACACCTGGGGAGTCGAGCAGAGTAAGCTTGCTGTCGATCTTGACAGATCGGATACTCGTCGTCACACCAGCCTCGGCACCAGCAGGGCACGCCTTTGAAGAGGAGCGGCCCTTTCCACTCATCCTTGAGAGGAGCGCGTTGATCACAGAGCTCTTACCCACGTTGGGGTAGCCAATGACACCAACAGACACAGCACGCTTGAGCTGGCGACTAGCAGCAAAACTCTTGAGGGCCTTGAAAAGCGTAGCAGAGGTGCTCTGGACGGTCAGGTCGCGGTGGTTAAAGGTGTGGGCGTTGGGGGCGGCGTTAGAGGCCCGGAGAGGCAGGGTCGGGAAGTAGCGGCGAAGGTAGACGAGCCAGTCTCGGAGGACCTTGGGGGGGATCAAGTCGACCTTGTTGATGACGAGGATGAGTCGCTTGCCGCCAGAAGCAGCGGCCATGATGCTGCGCTCGACCTCGCGAGAGCGTGTGCCCTCTGGGTCGCGGGCGTCGAGGACGTAGAGGACGACGTCGGCCTGCTCAACTACCGACTTGAAGACCTTGTCGTAGGTCTTTCTCGAAGAGGCCTGACCAATTGACATTTCAGGGCCGCGCTCGTTGTCGGACTCTTCACTATCGTCATCCTCGTCCATGTCGTCGTCGGCCAGTTGTCGGTCATAGCTGGCAGCAGCAGCGCGAGCGCTGGCAATAAGCGCGGCCATGGGGTTCGACTCGTCAATGTCCTCATCCATATCGTCGTCCTCCATCTCGTCGACATCATCGTCGCCGTCCTCCTCAACTTCGACATCCTCCATCACCTCCTCATCCTTGGCGCCCGTCTTTGCAGCCTTGGCCAGCTCTTTTCGCTTCTGCGCCTCCTCGGCCTTCTTCAGGCGCTTCTCCTCAATCTCGGCGAGCAGCTTCTCCTTGTAGGGGAACAGGTTAGGAATGCCGGGGTCCTTCTTGAGCTTCGTTCGCCATTCAGGGTTCTTCTTTGCGAGCTTGCGCTCCTTCTTTTGCTTTGCGGCGGATGCCTTCTGGATTTTGTGGCGAAGGCGGACGGGTGTCCGCTTGGACTTGGGCTCTGTAAATTGTTAGGGGCTGTGGATCATCGACTTGAGTCCGCGAGGGATTATACTCACTCTTGGGTTTATTGATTGAGCCGGCCATTGTGAATTATCGAATATCGTCGGCTTGGCTTCTTTCTCCAGGCAAGACGAGCACCTTCAAAAATTGGGCAAAAAAATTAAGTGGGATGTCGATTCTGCCGGCTTTTTTCACACACCGCTTTTCTGCTTCCCCACATTGGCGTTTGAACGGTACGTACCTCCACTCCACCAAGATCCATCCCATCATCCCAGCAGCCCAGATCGATTTGGACACCATGAGGTTGATGGCGGTTAGAGGATCTTTAGAATAGCCGGCCGTGATTATACTTGATGCTTGTATTGAAAGTTTTTGTTTTAAATGATCCAACTTGAATCGACCAAACTTGTTTCTAAACGACGATGGAAATCCCCAACTGAACCATTCGGCCAGGAGTTCATCCAGTTTCAACACCTCCAGGAGATTGTCTTCTGAATGATGCAAGGCCATTGCATAAAGAAATTTTTAAAATATGTTGGCCAAAGTTGAATTTAATGTTTCAATTGTTAGGCCATTCTAAAATCTATCAAAACTTACAGAAATGCGGCTCGCATGTCCAAACCCGAAACCCGAGACCCGAATACATGCAGACACGGGTATCATGGCTCCGACTTGGACCAACCCCGGCCCGAAAGGCGATAGGCATCCCATCATGCTCGATGGCGGCCAATAGAGACTTCTGAATTATCGCAAATGGCCTGAAGTCTGCGGGGTTCAGTTGGTTGTTATCTCACTTACGAATAGTATCCTTGGGGTATCAAGCGACATCGGATCCAGAACACTTCACTACCAGTTGAACAAGTATATAACAGAAGCATCTCATCTTCAGTTATACCACGAAACTATTACTTCATCTTACGACTACCAACTCCAATCGCATATTATTCATCATGGCTACAGAATTGACACAACTTATTCAGGCCAAGCTTGATGCGGCCACGGCTCGATATGTTGATCGTAACCCACGGTCCAAGGTCCTCTATGAAGAAGCCGTCAAGTCTATGCCAGGAGGAAACACTCGCACAGTCCTCTACGCCAGCCCATTCCCCGTGGTCATCAAGTCAGGCAAGGGATATCAGGTCACATCTGAGGATGGACACACGCAAGTCTCAAGCAGGCCGAGCAAGCACCGCATCGCTAACAAACCCATAGATACACAGACTTGACGTGCGAGTTTACCGCAGCTCTCTATGGACATTCCAACCCCGTCATTCTCTCAGCCATCCGGGACGTCTTGGACAACACGGGCCTGAACGTCGGCGCAAACACAGCCCAGGAGCAGATCTTTGCTCGCGAGATATGTCAGCGCTTTAGCATAGAGCAGGTGCGCTTCGCAAACTCTGGAACCGAGGCCAATTTGCATGCTCTGGCGGCAGCTCGTGCATTTACCAAGAAGCGCAAGATCGTCACCTTCAGCGGCGGCTACCACGGTGCTGTGATAGGCTTCAAGGGTGGGAAGCCTGAGGACAACAATGTTGATATGGACGACTGGATCGTAGCAAGGTACAACGACCTTGACAGTGCCCGCAACGCCATCACGAGTGAAGGTGTTGCTGCGGTTCTGGTGGAGGGAATGCAGGGCTCTGGAGGTGGCCTTCCAGGTGACCCCGAGTTTCTCAAGGGGATTCAAGAAGCTGCATCAAAGGTAAATCCTTTCGCTTTCTTTACATCAAGTTCCATCAGCTAACAAGATGTAGGCGGGCGTACTGTTCATCATAGACGAAGTCATGACTTCTCGTATGTCTGGAGGAGGCATCGCCGAACTGCTAGGTCTCAACCCCGATCTCAAGACGTTCGGCAAGTGGCTCGGCGGAGGACTTGCTTTCGGTGCTTTTGGCGGCAGAGCAGACATCATGGCGGCCTTTGATCCCCGACGTCCTGGTGCCCTGGCACACTCTGGCACCTTTAACAACAACACACTGGTGACACACGCGGGCTACGCAGGTCTTAGCAAGATTTACACGCCCGAGGTTGCTGTCCAGTTCACAAAGAAGGGCGATGAGCTAAGGAATAAGCTCAATGAGGCGACCAAGGGTACTAGAGTGGTCTTTACTGGGCTGGGTACCATCATGGGTGTGCACTTCCCCAAGAACGGCACCCGTGTCATTGAGAGATCTGGAGAGGTTGAAGAGCTTGCCGCTTTGAGGGACCTCTTCTGGCTTGAGATGATGGAGGAAGGATTCTGGCTGGTACGGAGAGGCTTCATTGCCCTTGTACTTGAGACTCCGACATCTGAGCTTGATAGGTTCGTGGAATGTGTCCAGGCGTGGCTTTCCAGGCACGCGGATATAGTAAACTGCAGTCCTTAGTTTTGGATTATAGATTCGAGCAAGGATAGAATTAGAATAATGCATTCTGATAAACATTGTAATATGTGAAATGCCTGACCGTTAGAGTTAAGTACCTATCTAGTCGAGGCCTCCATCAATAAATAGCCAAGCTTGATTGGTCAGCCACCTTGACAGAATCTCCACAATTGTTTCTCACCTCGGTGAGGCTCCAGGTTCAATGTGCTTCTCTAACCTTGTCTTTTCTCGACACTCATCCTTTCCCATCCCAAGCCTCGCGACAGCAACGAAACCACCAAACCCTCGATCGCAACAAGTCGCAACCTCACACATCCCAATCTACAACCACGATCCTTCACAATGGACTTCCAGAACCGCGCAGGCTCCAAGTTTGGCGGCGGTGGCGTCGCGTCTCAGTCGGCAACCAACGCGGATCGTCGCGAGCGTCTTCGCAAGCTCGCCCTCGAGACCATCGACCTCGACAAGGACCCCTACTTCTTCAAGAACCACGTCGGCTCCTTCGAGTGCCGTCTCTGTCTCACGGTCCACCAGAACGACGGCTCATACCTCGCCCACACCCAGGGCAAGAAGCATCAGACCAACCTCGCCCGTCGTGCCGCCCGCGAGCAAAAGGAGGGTCGCCAGGGCGCTGTCGACCCTGCCACTGGACTCCCCGTCGGTGTCACAGGAGCCGGCTTCGCACAGCGTCGCAACGTCGTCAAGATCGGCCGCCCTGGATACAAGATCACCAAGATTAGAGACCCCGTCACGCGCCAGCAGGGCCTGCTCTTCCAGCTGCAGTACTCAGACGCCACCCCCGAGACGACACCCAAGTGGCAGGTCATGAACGCCTTCACACAGCACGTCGAGGAGCCCGACAAGAATTTCCAGTACCTGCTCGTCGCCGCCGAGCCATACGAGACGGTCGGCTTCAAGATCCCAGCCCGCGAGTTGGACAAGCGCGAGGACCGACAGTTCTGCTTCTGGGATCCCGACGCCAAGGAGTATTGGATCCAGGTCATGTTCATGACGGAACGTGAGGAGCGCTTCAACGCAGCACCCGGTCTGACAGCGCGGAGATGAATACGGATGTGATGGCGGTTTCTTTTGGGCGGGAGTAATTACATGGTTTTGCGGTTTTGGATATGGCGTTGAAGGATAGTTATTTGGTACATGACGGCTCAGAGATTCGCTGTCCGCCCTGTCAAGGTGTGACATGAGCTCTCTCTCATCCGCAATTCCCATCACGGTCAATACGAGCTGAAGCTCAGGCTCGGACTCTCCATGTATAAGAGTAAGGGACAATCTTGCTTCAACCAAGAGTTTCGCTGACCAAGGCCTTTCCACTTATAGTAGAATGTAAATAGTACAATATCAAGGCCCACGACATGACTGGGTACATGTTGTCAGTTATCCACCATTAATCAGGTGTCAATAATCACAAGAGACTATGCAAATGCTCCTTCAAGTTTCAACTTGTTTTATTAGTCTTTGACGTCTTCAGCAAGATCTGAACTACCCTCTTTTGTTACATGCTCAGAGTACAATGAAATCCATACATGATAAAAAAGCTTGCCCGAGTCAGAAGCCTGCTATCTAGACTAGCCCTGCAATTACAGCCTTCAAGGAGGCATCTTGAAAAAAGCAAAAAGCTCAGGGGCACGTAGACCCAAGAGCATCCAAGAACCTGATCGGCCGTAGAGCCATTGCTGAGTGTTGTAAGGCGTCGTCTCTGCGCTGCCAGAGTGCCGCCCCTTTCCAGCTCGAGTGAAGCAGAGCCCGTTCACAGAACTGGGCCTTCTTCAAGATGAAACCATGCCGGAGTCAAAGATCTCTTGGTGGGAATTACCGGAAGTTGTTATCAAACCGCTTGAAGGTGTAGCCGATGAAGGGCAGGCTCATCTCGGGAGACTCCTCCGCCTGTCGACCGTTCTGGATGGCCTGGGCCTTGAGGACCGTGGCGTTATCCGTCTGGTCAATTTCATCGGTAGGGAAGTAGGTCGTGTCAATGTTGGAGGTCAGGCGAGGCTCGAAAGGTGCGCGGATGCGGCGCAGGCTGTCAAACTCGACACCACGGAAGAAAGCATGGTTCTTGATCTCGTGCGCACCTCCACGGCCAAGACGGTTCTCCGTGTTGCAGACCATACTGGTTTATGTCAGCAATCTCGTCAATCATCTCGACGCATTTAATATCTTACCTTCGGATCAGGTGCTCGGCATCAGTGCCCAGTGTGATATCGTCAGGGAAGTACAGGGTCTGTCTCCAGTTGACGATCTTCCGGTACGTGTCATGGCTATCCTCAGCGCAGAATGGGGGCCATCCAACAAGACACTCGAACATGATGGTTCCCAGCGACCACCAATCGCAGTCAAAGGTGTAACCATGACCAGTAAAGATCTCAGGGGCGATGTAGTCGGGAGTTCCAACGGTCGAGTACGCCATCAATCTCCGTGATCGTCGCCAGTCGTTAATCTGAGATCGGTTGCTGACAGTAAGGTTGATCTGGTCGATAGCGACTGAGTTACGGTCACGCGGCCTGTTAGATCGCCCCTGAAGCAGCTGCTGATAGTAGTTGTTGTCATGGAGTCTGTGGAAACCCGTCGACAAGCCAAAATCAGTCAGCTTGACGTGACCACCACGGTCCAGAAGAATGTTGTCGGGCTTGATGTCACTGTTTCAGAGTCAGTCAGGTTTCAGGGGGGATACCGAGGGATACCGAGGGAGAGGGGTGGCACATACCGATGGATAAAGCCCAACTTGTGTACAGCCTCAATGGCGAGGACAATCTCGGCAATGTAAAACCGTGTAATGTCTTCAGAGAAGATTTCGTACTTGATGAGCATAGTCATCAAATCTCCACCGGGTAAGAACTCCATCAGCATGTAGAGGAAGTAAGAATCCTGGAAAGTGGTGTACAGCTTGACGACCCAGGGGCTGTCAGACTCGGCGAGAATGTCACGCTCTGATCGGACGTGGGCGAGCTGGTCCTTCTTGAACATTTCCGTCTTGATCAGGGACTTCATGGCATAGACCTTGCCATCTCCCTTCTTCTGAACCAGCTTGACTTCTCCAAAGGCACCCTTTCCGATAATCTTGACCGTGTTGTAGTTTTCGGGCTTGTCCTTGGTGCGAAGGAAACGCAGGTACTGGCCTTCTTTTCTTCCGGCGGTAGACCAGAGCTGCTCGCGTCTGGCAGAACCCTGGGAGGGATCCTGGAGTTTCTGCTCCAGCTCACTCTGTCTATAGCAGCACGTTTAGCTACACAGTACTGGAAAGGTAAAAGGGTGTAGACCATACCTTTGGTTACGCTCGCGCGCACGCTTGACACTGTCCTTGAAGAAGTCGGCAGCAAGCTGTGAGCACTTCTTCTGGTTGCTGTTGGCATTGGTGCCATATCGGTCGGGATTTCTCTCGGGCGCTCGCTGGAACTCCTCGACAGGAGCAGCAGGTTGGTTGGGCATGGGAGGAGCGTTCATGTACCCAGAATAGGCTGGCTGCCCTGAAGCGCCGGCGGTTCTTGGACGCTGACCGGGCGAGGGCCCTCGAGCGTAAGCCTGCGCTCGAGCAGCGCCTCCGAGGTTCTGGTGGGAGAACTGGTGGGCGAGACCGGTGTTGGGATCGTTGGTGCCCGGGGTATTAGATCGCGGCTGATAACCAGCAGGTTGGGCGTAGTCGTTCAGCTGCTGGCCTTGATACTGGGCGTATTGGTTCTGATTAAAGTAACCCTGGGGCGCATAACCACCAGCGTAAGCCTGCTGCTGAGCCTGTAGGCCAGGTTGTTGACCAGAAGCCGGAGGGAAGACAGGCTGAGGAAAGGTCGAGGGCGTGGTGGGATAGGCGGCCCGATCCGAGGCGGTCAACCTGTCATTGCCGTTCCCAAAGTTGAGGAACAGGCGGTTATTGTTGGAATCCATCCTTTCTGATTGCGGCGTCGCGGTCGCCTCGTATCGTGCTATGCGGTATCGAGCAGTCGGTGACGGACAGCAGACGAAGAGAGAAGAAAAGGATGAGGGCGACGTGGGAGATGGCCAACAACCAGAGTTTCAGGGGAGGACAAAGTCCAGGGGCTTGCTTCCACTTGTGGAGGGGACGGGAGCGAGGGGCGCGGGACTGAGCTAGTAGAGCGGCGGGCTGGAGTCTCTTTGGGCACAAAAGACTCGAGTCCAGTCCAGAGCGCAACCAGCGATGAACAACACGCACGAGGCAGCGAAGTGATGAAGAAGAGAAGACAAGAGACGAATGCACAAGAGGAAGAGAAAGGCCCCGTCGTGTAGTTAGGTAGTGCTGCCGGGCTGATGACAGATGCAAGTCGGCGCCTCCTCCAGGTCGAAACGCGCAGGGATCGTCCGTGAACGTTTTGGTTTTGGCACACGACGGGAGTGTTTTGGGGGGGGAAGGTTCCGAGGGGTCGAGGGTCCACGGGCGGCGGGCGGCCTGGACCGGGGGCAGGTTAGGGAGGTACGTAGCAGCAATGGAAGGACTGCTTGCAGTTAGGTGGTGCTCTAAGAAGCGGTGATGGTGGCCGCTGTGGCCGCTATAACTTCTCCCCGAGCCGCCAACTGCAACCATGGATGGATGCTTGGGCCTGCAATGAATGGATGGATCCAATCCAATACCACTGCTCGACCACTGCCCCTGACGGCTGCTGGGCAGTGATGGAGAGTCTCCCGTCAACCGGTCGGAGCCAACTTCAAATCAGGGGCTTGGGTCCAGTTCCCGCCGTCATACAATACACACACCAACAATTCGTCTGGGTATCACAGAGGCAGTGCTGGGCCTGAAATGTTTGTGGGATCTACCCATCTATGGAACCTAGGAATGGATGGATCAGATGCGACGATCGGCCGTACCCAATATAGGTGCTACAGCATGCAAGTATCCTGCAGGTAGAGACGGGATGGAACTTGGAAGGATGAGGGATGCTCGTTCGCTGATGGTCAACTATAATTATAGACGTCGGTGAGACTTTTGCTTGGACGCGACAAGAGGCAAATGGTTCATTCATAACCAGGCCATCTCCCGCCTCCTATTTGCCCCTTCCAACTTGACCAACACACACACGCACACACAAACACCAAACACGCTTCCTTCGCCCATCTCCCCAAGCGAATATTATTTAAGAGCGGCGCTGTTGGTGGTCAATCAACCGTGGATTGGCCGCCCTCTGGCTCGGCACCCGCCAGTCTCCTCCTTCGGGCTCTCTACCCATCGGGCAACGAACGGACTCGATTTCGGGGCGTGTCCCTCCAGAAGGTAGGTTCCTTGCCTGGGAGATCCCTCAGGGGCTGCACCCCTGCCGCTGTGTTTCCCCAGACACCGTCTTGGCCCTCCACCACAACTCCTGAGCCTCAGGTGAACCTGGCACCTGCACCTGCAGCCAGCCCAGCCTCAGTTCCCGTTGGGCAGACAGAGATGGATTGCATGAGGACTGCGCCTGCTGCTGGGGTTGCTCCTCTCGCTGTAGGTTGTTTGGGTCACTGGATGCGGTGACTTATGGGGCTCACGACTCACCGCAATGCTTCAGCACTCTCTATCGGACTGTCCTGTCTTGCTTGGGTTGCGAATAATCACCGTCCAGTTGAGATGAGCCTCTCTACCTGGTGTCTCAAGTTGGGTCGTGCTTTTATTAAGACGCTCCCATATGACAAGGCGCCACGCTCGCTTCGGTTCCGGCCCGTGTGGTTGCATCCGCCGCCTGTGCTTCCCACATGGCAATTCCCCAGGGATCCATCCATCCATGGATGAGGAGAGTATCGCCGTTGTTGTCAACTGTTGTGAGACTGACGGACGAGACTGGGCTACTGTCATAAGCATGACCTTCTATGATCACAGGTCCTACACGGCCATGTATCGCAGACATTAGATCTTGAGTGTCTACGGTAAGACAATACTCTAGACACTCACAACCTTATTAACCATAGACACAAGATGTCCTACTAGGGGTCCCGATACCTTCCAGAAGCATTGTGGAAGCTTGAGTACCCAGGGAAGAAAGTATCCAACAAATTTGTCAATTTCGAAGTCAATACCATGCAGCACATTTCAAAGGCAATTGGAAACATAGAAAACTTGAGGAATAGCAGACTCTTGAGAGATCAGCTCGAGTATTTCACCTTTTTATTTCTGTTTCACAACGCCAATCCGAGCACCACCTCCCAATGCCCCACACCAAATGCTCAAGTGAACCCCTCCAAAGCTAGTGCCCGGAGACTGGGTATTTCCACCCCGATCCTTATCGCACCGCCGCTTATCGCCATCATTTTTTTCCCTCCAAGCGGTCCGAACCACTACTGCCAGGCCGATATCAAGATCGCTCGCCCGTCGTATAAACGACCCCTCAGACGCCATTGACGAAGCGTTTCGTCCCTCCGCGAGCCCCGTCAGACAACTCCCGCGGCACCGGACTCGCAATGGCCGAGCAGAACCCCCCCGCGCAGCCCGCCGCCAGCGCCGGCACCGGAGCCACCTACAAGGCGCCCACTCCCAAGCCGACCCAGAACCCGGCTCTTCGCATGATGGGCCTGCCGAACCTCCCCCGGAAGCTGCCCTCGCGCAACTGGCTCATATTCTGGGCCATCACAGGCACTATCTCTGCTGCCATCATCTACGACAAGCGCGAGAAGAAGCGAGCCACAGCAAAGTGGAAGCACGTCGTCGCCCCTCTCGCCAAGGATACCATCAGCTCTGCGAGCCAGCTTCCCCGCAAGTTGACAATCTACCTCGAAGCGCCCCCCGGCGACGGTCTGCGCGTTGCCCAGGACCACTTCATTGAGTATGCAAAGCCCGTCCTCGCGGCATCTGGCCTGGATTGGGAGTTTGTTCAGGGAAGGCAACAGGGTGACGTGAGAGCCGCCGTAGCAGAAAAGATTCGCCGAGCGCGGAGAAAGGATGAACGACCAGATGAGGTGGATCTACAAACAGACGAGGCTACCATCGAGGCATTGAGGAAAAAGAACAGTGTACCAGAATATGAGGGCACAAAGGGTGATATCATCTTTGGACGGCATACATGGAAGGAGTACGTGAGAGGTCTACACGAGGGCTGGCTCGGACCTCTTGACCCTCCTGCTAAACCTGAGTCCGAGACAACACCAGCCGCTACTGAGGGTTCTCCTGAGGGCATAAAGACTGAGGGAGAGGGAGAGAAGCCGGATGAGAAAAAGGAGGAGGAGAAGAAAGAGGATGAAAAAGAAGCCTGAACGACCACCTCAACCACCCCCTTACAACTCCCCCGACGACTACTCTCTAGCCAGCCTCCCCCCCCAGATCCCCTTTGAGTTCTCCCCTTCCAACCCCATCCCCTTCCCCCACCGTCTCGGCTTCCGCCATACCTTTGTCCGCCTCAACCGCTTCTTCAACCGCCGCAAGCTCGCTGACGAGATCGGCCGTGAGGTCGCCGCCGTGTGCTTCGCCGCCTCCTCTCGGGAATGGCGAGAGGCTGACGGCCAGTACGAGCAACAGCTCGTCCTCCAACATGAAGAGAAGGACTGGGTCAAGTCGGTGTGGGAGAACGAGGCTCCCAAAGAGGACGACAACGCAGCTGCTCCTGCCGTGCCCGTCAAGGAGAGAATCTGGGCGTCACCCCTTGTCGTGGACTCCCGCCTGATGCAGCGCATGCGTCGGTTCGAGATCAGCCCTGAGGATGAGGCCCGCGCTGCTCAAATTGTCGTTCCCGAGTCGGAGATTGAGGGATGGATCAAGGGCAGCTTCCGCAGCCTTTGGCGATGGGGAGTCGATTCTTGGAACGCCAAGCCCATGACGCCCAATGTTGGTGATGTGAACAGCGACGAGTAAACAGGAGTCTATCCTGTTACGTGCTAAAACGACAAAAAAGGAACGTGATGAAAAAAGAGACGCTGCTATGTGGTTTCATGTACAATAACCTGGTGAAGGCGCGACGAGGAAAACTATTCTTGTATATCTACTCATGTCATACCAAGGGCGAAGGGCTTGGTTCCATATCTATGTTGCATCTACGATAGAGCGAGGGACGGTATTTGCGGTACGGCTCACTGTACTTTATAATCCCAAGGCATTACTCCCCTTCCAAGAGTTACGAATCTCTTATATCTTTGAGATTTCTCAATCGTCTGAGTCTGAATCACTCCCGTAACCTACCAACCCGAGGCCCTTCTTCTCGGGCGGTTTCGTACTTGTCTCGACCTTGCTCTCTGGTACCTTTGCTTCTTCCGACTGCTTCTTCTTCACCTCGGTCTCTCTCTGCTTCGCGGGCTCCTCATCCTTGTCGTCCTCTTCTACGGCACTGACTTTTCTCCTCAGACCTTTGACATCCCTCTCCTTGACGCGCTTTCTTTTCCGTCCAACCCCCCACGATTCGCCTTCCCCTTCTGCAGCAGGCTCATCTTGCGGCTTCTCACCAGCATCACCCTTCTGCCGCTCCCTAAACGCCTTGAGACCTTCCTCCGTCTCACGCCGCACGCGCTCCTCCTCTGCGCGCTTGTTGGCGCGTATCTCGTCTAGAAACTCTATCTCGTCATCATCCAAGGCGCGAAACTGGTTGCGGAGCTTGGTCTGTTCTTCAAACGCAGCTTGCTTTGCCGCTGTTGCAGTTCCCGGTCAGCTCTTTAATCCATGGGCAGTATCAGGGAGATGTTTGGCTTGCCTTTATTCGCCTGCAATATGTCATACAGGCTCTGCTCACCCTCTCCGGTAGCGGCCTTTACGCGTTGCTCCTCACGCCGGCGGCGCTCAGCATCAAGCTCCTTCTGAACCGCCTCCCACTCCTTGTTCTTCGCAGAGTCGTATAGGGGCTGCTCAGTCGATGCTGCTGAGGCGCCAGTGTCTTTAGATATTTCCCCCGATGAACCAATTGTCCCCGCCGATACAAAGCGGTTAGACATGGTTAGAATTTCTCGCCGTCTTTCAAGCCTTGGGCCGGCGTGTAGAAAACGGGGATGGAGTAGAGCGTGAAGGAGCTGTGATGAGAACGCGACTAGCACAAGGTGGCGGGAAACAATGGATGACCAGTTGACGGATGAAGGATCAATGTCTTCAATCAGGGTCACAAAGGATAAAATTAGACAAGACTACAACGCCCTGTATCTCAATGTCGGGAAAATGAGGTGGGCAGAGTAGGTTCGTAAAGAGGTATCGAGGAGCTGAATACCTTGAGTTGAGACTTCAAGGCGATATGAGATGACGGAATTATCCGGTAATCTACCGACACAGACATTCACACATCAAACATCTCACTCAGGCCAAACAAAAATGTTACATCTCACACAAAACACTCAAGGGACAAAAAGGCCGAGACAAATCTCTTTATTTCTTTTTTGTATTTGCTGATCGAGGAAGACCCAAGGCGAGGGATATGCCCTGCCGGTGAACTTGAGCAAGACAACGAATGAATCCCGCGTCTTGATGTTCCAGAGTACCTACCTACCTACCTTAGGTGCCTTGCTTGTTTGCTTGCTTTGCCTAACAAAACCCCAAGCCAACTTGAAGTCTCACACAATCAATATACACCGTCCATTCCATGAATACATCTTCGAATCTCGTAAGCGCCGATCGATCGATCAATGGTTTTCGGGCCACAGAGGCCATGGACAATGAAGCGTGCTTCCAACCACCTTTTTATTCTGCTCAGCTGTCAAAAGATACCACGGGCAACTTATACCCGTCTCGTTGTATCACAGCATCAAGGTTCGAAGCAGCTTGAGCTCGCATGCTTTGTCGTCCTGTGCCTTCGATATCGCCCCAATGTTCCGTAAGAATCGTCCCAAATCGTCAAGAGAAGAAAAACCCTGATGCCCTCGGTCACGCAGGACCGCCATCGAAACGAATCCCCATTAAACCGGCGGGAAGAAGCAAAAAAAATCCCCATGTCCCTCTCTACTGAAGACAAAACCAGGAGAAAAAGACAGCGCCGGAGTCATCAAGATAGAAAAAAAGAAAAACGAAAAAAAGAAGCCTCCTTGACTCCATGACCTTTGTCTAGGTAGCAGGTATCGAAATGATACTCAAGCCTAGCCAAGCGCCAAGATGGTAGAGGCAGAGAGAAAAAAACACAGAAGAAGCAAATGTGAACCCCCCGTAAACCGTCCCAGATCCTTATTTTACCCGCTGAACGCAATGCATGAAACCCCGTCATATAAACCCATTTCCGTGGTCAAGAACCGTCTGCCACGTACAAGAACAAACAAAGACAAGTTGAGAATATATACCGCCCGCAAGATCGATCGAAGCTTGACTGATGAGACCGCTCGGTGGCTGCGGCACGAATAGGCTGCGGAGCCGTGGTCGGTGCGACCGATGCGAGCCTCGTGGGACAGAGAAAAAAAAAAAAGTGAAATCACGACGAAATGTGTCGCGAGTGCGAATGCCGCACAAATGAGTCCAAGCGAGTGGATGCGATTAATCAATCGCCGTTTCCGCCATCTATAGTGGAGAATACTGTGCCTTGGGCCGCTGGTTCGAATCTTGAGCCAGTCCCATCATGGGTATTTTTTTGGGCTCTCAATCCAGGGCAGAACAACTGCTGTCGTAGAGCAGTGAGTCCAAGGTGATTCCCTGAGCATGCCATCTCAAAAAAGAGAGCGCCAAAGCCGTTTGGAAACCGTAAAAACCGCAAAGTCTATCGGAACCGGACCGTATAATGTGAATGATGAAAAAACCAGAACGCCGAAGATGACCATTACAGAGCGTATACCAGTGAGACAAAAGGAGAATGCCGCGTTATTTTGTCTTGGTCCACGAAAGAGACTGGGACTAGGCACATCGTGGGATGTGGCCAAGCTCAGCTATTCATTCCGTGTTTGCCAATCGCGACGATGTGATAAAAAATCCTGAGAATGATCCGCCGAAAGGTCATGTGATGAACAATTTTTGTCGTGCCTGGGTATCTGAAGATGCGAATGTATCGTTCTCGGGATGCGTGTAAAAGAAAAATCGTGGCCGTAAAAAAAAATGAAATCCCTAACTTTTTTCTTCTTTCCAAGACCGAACGCCCTCGGTCAGAGAGCCATTAATCCTCCGTCAACGAGGACATATAACTTTTGTGACGTTAACCCATAACTGGCTGGCTGTAGCCGTGAGGAACAAAGTAGGGGACCTGCTGCTTCATCGGGTCGACGCAACCAGCGCAGCTGCATTCAGCAAGGCCATGCTCCCACATGTTCTGGGTGTATGGGTAGTGACCGCCGTATGAATTGTGGCGGGAGTTGGGGTAGAACGAGTTGTGAGCGGGAGGCTGAGGGTATCGGCTGGTGTACTGGGCAGCAGCCTGAGAAAACCACTCATTGTAGCGAGCATTGCTCGACGAGGCGGACATGGCATAATCGGGAGTGCCATAGCCCGAGTCGGGAGGTGTGAGAGGAGCACTCCATGGGTTGTGTGTCCAAGCAACCTCGCCACGAGGGCGGTAGCTTTGCTGCTGAGCCTTCATAGCCTGGTAACGCTCGTACTCGGCCACCTGTTCCTGGAGGTAGCGAGAGTGAGGAGACTGGCGCTGGCCAGAGTATCTGGCGAGCTCGGTGTCGATCGCAGGGACAAGAGAGGCGAGCCTCTCGCGGCTGGCCTGAGCAGCCTGTCGCTTCTTCATCTCCTGCCAATCACGCCAGTTCTCGAGCCAAGCCTGGTAGTCCTTGCTGAGGTCAAGGTTGACATACAGCCGCCAGCCCATAGACTCGACCCACTCAAACTCGAGCGAGTTGAGCTCAGACACAGCAATGCCGCTAACCTCGGACCAAGACCGGTTCTGAAAGGTGTTGTCGTCGAGGAACTTGCTGCCCAGCAGAAGCGACACAGTCAGGTATCGCCAGACCTGACCCTCGGAGGCCTTGTAGGGACCCTGGCCCTTCAAGGTGTTGATCCTCTTGGCGAGGTAGTTCATTCCGAGAAGGATCGTAGTGCTCGGGAGCCTCGTCGAGGTGAGGATCTGAGACACGAACTTGCGGAAGGGCGAGGTCAGAGTGGCCTCGGGAGTGACAACTCGCAGCGCCATCTCAGCAACGTACTCGGCCATCATGTCGACCTCGTAATCGAGGACGGCACACACGCCACCGGGCATGATGAAGGTTGGGAGGGGGGTCCGACGAAGATCGGAACGCGACCTTTGTCGGAGAAGAGAGCGGTGATGGGACGCGTGAAGGAAAGCTGCGGATGTACCACAGCTAAACGTCCCGTGGGTGTAAGCGTGTGTTTGATGGCGGTAGAGCGAGGATCGACGTGTATCTAGTAGGCTTGTCGGGCCATTTAACGGTGCACCTCAATTTCCAATGTCGTGTCGACTGGGGATAAGGGCAAAACGTCTAGATCGAGAGTAATTCGGGGCGGATCGGTTTTTTAACGTAGAAGGATGGTCGACCAACAGCGACCTAAGGAAACTTGCTTTTGTCGTAAACGGGAAGGAAAACAGTGTCGTGGGGAGGGTGATAGGAAATCCAGTGAGTGCTGAGAACTAGTACTCTGGGAGATTGGTTAGCAACGTGGTGCGGAAATTGCACCGTTTATTGTCATAACATCCACGGCCGAGGCCACTTCGAGATCGATCCAGCACGGTCCAAGTGTTGACGGCGACGGGTGGTAGTCGGATAGCGTTGTCGAAGCGATATCGACGTGAATATCGAAATTCGGGACGTGTAGACAAGCTATCGAGTGGCTGATGTCGCTATGTCCGTTGCAAAGGTAAAGGGGAGATTTCGGTGACGTGCGATCGGATCAAGGTGTGGCCAAGCCGGTGGATGGAACGGCAACAACGGGCGGGAGGCAAGAGGAGCACTCACCGAGGAGAAAGGCGGTATGAGGGTGAACAAGGAAATAGAGAGGGAGAGAGAACCCGAAACTGCGATCTCCGAAAGGTGTTGGTGAGGGTCTGCACTTAAGGACAAGCCAAAAAGTGGACAGGAACCGTTCGTTGATATACAGCGACCTACAACAGCGGCGGGCTGGGTAGGTGGTCGACGGGGCAAGGAGAGACTCGCGCGAAAAAAGACCTGAATCCTGACGTCGACAAACCGGCGAGGTCTGTGACTAGTATTTGTCGGGGAATTCGGCGGATTCGGTTTCTGTCGTGGAGGAGAGGAAGAGAGGAGGAAGGATGAGGATGAAGAAGGGGAAAAGAGAGAGAATGAGAGAGGGAGTGGTGAGAGGATGAAGGAAGAGAGAATGCTCGAGCAGGGACAGGAGATGGCAAGATGGGGAGATGGGGATGATGCAGTTAGTGTGGAGGAGGGCGTGGCGGGCTCAGGTGTCCACCACTGTTGTAGTGGGCGTGCGCTACTGCTACGTACAGGTTTGTAGCAGTGCCCGTCAAGTCCCAGCCAAGTCTCTTCTCACTCGATGCGATGGCCCCAGTCCCAGCCAGCGTGATGATGGGGGACCGACGGGACCGACCAGGCAGGCAGGCGGACAGCGGACAGGCATGGGATGGGTCCGTGGATGGTGAGGTGGATTGGATCCAATCCATGGATGGATGGCAAGGTGGGCGGCGCGGCGCACCTCACTCACGCACGGCTACGGGTACATGGCAGACATGGCAAAGAAGGAGCGAGTACGCAGTACCTACCTACACTCTGTACTGTAACGGTGGAGGGCGTGGAGCAACGAAAAATAAAATATGGGGTGAGCGAGTCGCCGGCGAGTGAGAGCCCATGGCAAGAGTGAGCCAATGGATCATGGACGGCCATGGATGGGGTTGGCTGCCCGCCCGTGAGAACCTGGAAGAAGAGGCCTGGAAGGGGGCAAGACTCGATGGACAGGACGCTAAGGTATTGCAGGACGGGACTGGGCATAGGTACATCCTGCGCAGTACCTACAGGCGGAGAACCCATGTACCATCCAGCGGCCATTACCGCCCTGGAGTACCTGCAGGCAGAGGTCACTCCTTGGGCTGACGGCTGGTGACAACGAATGACAGTGGGCGCTGGCAGAGGGGATGATGGAAGGGGAGTCAGGGAGTGGAACCTCAGATGGATGCGTGAGAACCCAGCAAGAAAAAAAATTGAGTGGGGTCGAATCAGCGAACGAGCCATGCAACAGGCTTGTCCTGTCCAGGGCAAGGTCATGACCACCACTCCCACCGCGGTTGTGCGTCCTCCTTGTCGTGTCCATCGTCAATATGTGTACGTACCGGTGACTCGCAGCCCCCCGTCTCCATGATTACGATGTGAGTTCAGCCGATTGTCAGCAGTCGAATTCCTTCCAGATGGACGAGGACGAGGTGCCAAGGTGCGCACGATGCACACACAGACTCCCGAATCTGGCGCGGAGGGGGGAGGTCGCGGAGAGCCGGGCACGTTCGCCTCAAAGCAGCATCAGCAGCAAACCTCCATCACGGGTATCCGTCTCTTCCTCTTCCTCCCAGCCGGGATCTCGGAGTCGTCGGATTCCAAGTCGTCCACCTGCCCCAGGGTTTATTCTTGGGCTGGCGTCGCAGTCGTTACAGTGGTTCCACGGCTTGGGCTTGGGCTTGGTCTTGGGCTTGCTTGGGCTAGCTACCTAGGCTCGCTTCAGATACGGTGGTGCCCACGAAACATCTCAGTCGACCGGCACGCACGAACAAGTGAACGTACTGTGTATCGGCTCAGTGGCTGTTCCGGGGTTTTGTCTAGGTATTCACGCGGTCATGGGGAGAATGGATGGGCGGGCGGGCATTCGGATCATGAGTGATCCATGAGCTCGGCTGCTATCACAGTGCGTAACCCTATCCATCCGATCCATCCATCCTCGCCAGCAGCGTCAGCCTTCATCTCATCGACGTGTTCAAGTTGGCCAGGGTACCTGTAGAGATCCAGGCTCGAACAACATCCATCAGCAACTTTTTTTCTAGGTTGTCCCCAAGTGGTAAACCATTTCTTGCCTACGCTTGCCGATGGGGACAAGACCCTCGCTCGGCCTGGTTCACACTCTGCCTTAGCTTCCCTCCCTGGCGCCAACTCCGAGGCGGCTGTGGGCTGTGGACACTATTTCTGGCATGGCTGGCCAGTCATGAGCCCTCACCTGATCCGAGCCGTCGGGGGCCCATTTCACGGACAGAGGCGAGGTCCTCCACTCACGGGGTCCCCTCGCAACCTCGATGCTTGATGCTCAACAGGCCAGCCAGTAGGCAAAAGGATCCAGAAACCTTTCATCTGCCCATCCACTCAGCGCCGTCCCATCGTGGCCGCATGTGGAGACTTCCATGTGCCTGCCTCGTTTTTGGTTCTTGCTCGTCCCTCTCGCTCTTCCATTGTGCCTTCGATGACACGGGACTTGAACCAGGGCCACAGGGTCTAACCTCCTGATGGTCTTTTTCTCGGGGGCTTGGTCTGCGTCAGAGGGTGCAATTGTAGCGCCTCGCTTTGCAGTAGCTTGAGGGCTTTTTGGGGGTGGTTGGAGAACGTCACTAGCAACCTTCTAACCCGCCCGCCGCCAGCCATGGTCATTATTTTCTTTGGCTCTTTCTTTGGTGTCGGGTGGCTTGACTTGACCGTCAGGGCAAGAAAGAGAAAGAAAGAAAGAAAAAAGGTTGGAAGGAACGCATCAGAGGTGCCTTCAGGTTCCCACCAGGAGGTTCTGCGTGGCAAGCGATCAACAAGCTCCCCTCCTGCTCATTCGTCCAGCGTCAGAGTTCGGACATGGCTTTCACTCACCAACAATCATCTTCGTCATCATCAGGTTTCGTTGCCCTCCTCTGCTGATCAGCACCACACAAAGTCGTTCTTGATTACCCCTTTCCGCTCCTTACGTACAGTACTGTACTGTCTAATAAATCCTCGAGCAAGGCGCAGCACAGAGGCCGTCCTCTGAGTGAGACTGCTGTTGCTCCTTCTCGAAACCCTGTGCCAGCATCCCAATCAAAAGCAGAGACGTGATATTATCAAATTACAGCAACGACGACAACAATAACAAAGTTCATAGAATAACGCTCATGAGATCATGTCGTCTCGGTGCCTCGGCCAGTCCCCGTTTCAGTGCTCCCCGTCTTCATGTGGCTTCTGGTTGGTCGGCTCTTTACCAAGCCTGCCCAGGTAGGGGTGGCCAACCTACTTGTCGAGGCGTGCTTCCAGAATCCCTTCCACTCACCACAAGACGGGGCGAAGGAGGAGATTTGGCATCCAGTTGACCCCGGCACCCAGGTACGAAAATACCGCTGGCTGCAGGGATTCCCGACGCCGTCGATCAGACCTCACCGTTCTCGAGGGCGACTAGGATGCAAGACACTACCCAGCGAGTCACCGGTGCAGAATTTCTCCCAGAGTGGGCCAGGGTTCTTCTACACTACCCATCGCCCATCAGCCCTTTGAGCATAGCGGTTCTTGGAGCCCAAGCCTGGTGGAACGACCCTTCCAGGGTTGCCAGAATTGGCCGCAATCCAAGAGGAATTGTATGGCTGAGTCGGTTTCCCTCGATCGACCAAGGTGCAACAACGCTTCACCACCAACTGGTAAATGCAGGAGTATCATATCCGCTCCGTCTCAACACATCTCTCAAAGTTTGGCCACATATAGGGGGGCTGGCACGTACAATACCCAGTCAGCAGAATTCAAAAATAAACCAAAACAACAAAACAATCAGCAAGCACAAAATCAGGGGGTTCTATTCATGGATCATGTTGAAAACGCCCCCGATAATTGCAGACGATTCAACACCTGTTGCGTTGCATGTGAAGCCTCCGTGTCTCCTCTTGCTCATTTGATCACGAAGTCTTCAGAAGGCGACTAGCAACCAGCTCCTTAGCATTCTGGACCCGAACATGCGGAGGGAAATGCCTCAGGTCCACCATTGCCGGCGTGTAACTCGATGGTGGAAGGGACACTTGGGTCGGACGTGCATCAACAACCCCTTTCTCCCGCGCAGCAACACACTGCGGGCCACCGATCAAGCACATCTACAGTACATTGTACTTGCTCAACAGCTGCGCCAGGGTGGGTGCGCCGTGATAGAGGCGTACGTAACGCGCTTCATCCCCTCTCTTCTCTCCAAATCGTTCACCGCTGTTGTCTTCAACCACTGCCACCAACGATACTGCAGCGACGGTTCCCTGACTGGCCACACAAGCCCTGCTCTGGGAGATTTGGGCCCACATGTCAGGGCAGGTGTCGCGTTGCAGGCTAGTAGCGCCGTTTCCCCCAGGAGATTACTTGGTCAATCATTTCGAACCGTCCGGCCAGGTTGCCATGTGAGCGCTGTGGCATTAGCCCATGAGGCGAAACATGTGTTCAACACAAGCGGATTCTCCCTGCTCCCGCATCTGGTCGACATGGATTGCAGGCTTGCTCGAGATGCGATTTCCTGCAGTTCTGTTGTCCTGCACCAGACGGTAATGTTATTCGGCCATGGGGCAGATTTGGATCTTGACTTGTCAGAAGCGCTGAGTCCCATATCGATATCTATCCAGTGTTTGTGTCCAACATAAATTATGGTGTGGAGTATTACAGGTTGACATGCACGCATGTCAGTTGTTGATGTGCCTGGGTCTGGCGGGCGAGCTGGTCAGGGCGGCTTCGTGGAGATCTGCAACCTCCGGGCCTGGCGGCAGCGGCTGACATGGACCTGACACCACGTTGGTACTGTACTATGCCTACACCAAGACGCGCTCGTGAAGGCCTCAACTCTAATGAGTTGACTCGTTCAGGGGACATGTTCTCTTGTGACGCCCGATATGGTGGTCCCAGGATCACGCTCCGAGTCAGACTCTTTTGGCTGAACAAGTACCGGTGGCTGCTGCCATGGCCATGGTGCATCGAACAAGCTCGAGACGACAAGTTATGGGTCTAGGGTCCAGCCCATCGACCCAGCGTTGCTGTGCTAGAGCCGCCAAGTCCTAGTTGCCAATTGGGGCCACAGAATTGGCAACCCTTCATTGTCAGGGTCTTTTCCAGGTGCACGGCCTCATAGGGGCTCGGTGAAGGACATGAATCGACTGTCTCTTTCTTTCTACTTACCTAGGCAAACGTGTTTGCCAGTCAGCCGCGGCCGAATCCATATCCTCAGCCGGCCGTTGTCCGGTGATGGTTCAGTATTATTTCATCTTTGACCCGAATTTTTCGCATTGGGCAGTACAAACAACGGTTGGAGCGTTGCAGGTGGGACGTTGAGCAGGGACCATTCACAACCCACAACCCACAGACACAGCTGCGGCGATTGACGGCCAAAGCCACCAAGAGCACGGAGGCTAATCGAGATGGAGACGGTCTCCGCTTTGAAGGCACTGGCGCCCTAGTACTAATGCAGCATGGAAACTTGAGGCTTGTCTTTTCTCGGTGCCCTCTGTTGACGGCTCGGCTGTCTGCTGTCTGGGATGTCAACTGTTTCTGGATGGCACATTGACATTAGGACTTGATTGTCTGTCAACTATCCAAGCAAGCTCTTATCGTCAAAGGCGAACTGAACCACATGAGGATACACCGCAATCTTGGTTGGGCTGGAAGACAGAACATGGCTGGCCCAGTGCCAGCAGAACAAGATCTGAGCACAACACCATCACCAAGTGTCGTTGCCAAAGAGAGGAAATGGAAGCTTCACCTCGCATCTTGATTCGCTCCGGGTCCAGCTCCAACGGCGAATCCTTTAGTCCGCCGTCGTGTCGTGTCTGGGCTCGTTTTGGGGGTGTACCGTAACCAGCGGAGCGGAGCGCTGTTGGCGGATCTCGTCTTCACCGCAACAAGCGCCTTCTCACTCGCGTGATGGGACTTGTGTTTTCCAGGCCCTACTTCTGCCGCTGGATGGCAGCCAAGCATTTGATATTCGTGGGGGCGAACCCATGGGCTTCGCTGTGATGGATCACAATGGAGTCAACCCCTCATCGCCTAAGCGCCATGCTACTCATCCCCCAGTCGTGACGTGCAGCCGAATTATTTCTGCCAATTCGACATCCACAAAATAGATGAAGTGGTTTTTTGTCTTCTTTTTGCCTTTGGCATTGGGGTTAGCGCCGATCGTTGGTCAAGAAAGAAAGAAAGAAAAAAAAAGGAATACGGCCGCACGGCCAACTCCTTCTTCGGCCCTGTTCAAACCCCGTACCACTTGTACGGCATGCAGGGCAGACATTCTGGCATGTCAGCTGGCCTCATATTCAAGAAGTGTCAGCCGCATCTCGAGGCATGTTGTGGCGGCGACTTGGTCGGAAAGAGCTGGTGTATACGGGCAGAGGCGGTGAGAAAGCAGCAGATGGATGGAACATAGTCATCCGTCCATGGTGAACATGTGTGAACAGAGCCTGCCGGAAGCGAGAACACCAGAGGTTTGCTCACCAACCTCACGGGTTTACACGACTAGGCCATTCGACAACCTGACCGAACTCAAATCATGCCAGCGTACTCCGTACTGATACGCCACCTAACATGACAATCCATTGCCTCCGGTATTACACGCCATATCGTCTGTTGAACCAACCACACAACCACCAACACGGGCCCTACCCTATACTGCGAGGTGAAGAACCCATGGAATCGAGCAGTTCGAGCTGACGCCCGGCAATATTGGAGTTGCCTTCAGTGCTCGAGGCCAACCCAGGTGTGATGGGCGATGCATATGGCCATGAGCGGGCGCGTATGTATGAGCAGCTACTGTACTGCAGGAAGAGTATCAAGTTGCGATCCAGACTGGCGTAGTGCAGTTGGGTGTGAAGCGAGGTTGACTGGGTCGCTAAATGCATGACCAGAACCGCAGTTTCTAGCCAACCTAACACGATGCAGGACAGTCCTGTAGCAGGAGAGCTCTGGACTCCCTGCGTGTCCCAAGGAACCCAGCTGTATGGAAGAGCCTGGTCCAAGTTCCTATGCACCGGATGGGCTGGGCGTCATAGTGCATCCCCGGTGAACAGCGACGGTACCCCGAAAAGTAGGTGCGGTACGTACAGTAGCAGACGGCAACGGGTAGGGTTGCTCCGGGCCTGGGATTCGGATCCTCACAGAAGCCCAGAGGTGGCCTGTCGTTGGCTGATCAAGAGACTCATCAAGTCAACCACCTGGTGGAACCGCTGTTCTGGTTGCCCTCTCTGGGGAATCGCCAGACTGATCCCGTCCCCCGGGAGGCGGAACCCGCCCAACCTTTGCATCCAGCACTCAACCTCCGGCAGTGAAGATCGCTCGCAGATGACGAAGAAGGAGGCGAGTGCGTCCAGCTCGTTGCCTAGTCGGGAGCAGCGCATTTGTCTTTGCTCTCGGGTGCCTGCCAGGCACAGGACCAGGAGATGCTACTGTATCCCATCCCATCCCATCCCATCCCATCCATCCATGATTATCAATCCAACAGCCAGTGTGGGTGGTGTTCCGACCCGTGCTCCCCGTGCCCCGACGCCGGTGCTGGTGCTGCGACGCTGCATGTGTGTACCGAATTGTACGTATGTACAGTACTGTACACTTGGTATCAGGGCTCCTCGTGCAACTTGGTGCATCTCGGCAGTTCGGGGGTTGCTGTGTATGTATGGCAAACTCCATGAGGTGGCTGCCGCGTGGGAGAAGTTGCCATCCCATCATGAAAGGCATGACCATGACGGACGAGACGAGAAGCAAGCAGCGATACCGTCCTCATCTTACTCATGATCCGTCACGTCCGGTTATGTAACCAAGGCAGCAGTCACACTCGCAGTCGCAGTCACAGTCAGAGTCACGAGTGCTGGGGCTGACGTCTCAATGGCAATATCTCTGATACATGGCCCAAGCCATACGCCCCCGGAAGAGTCAAGACATACAGTTTACGGTACCTGAAGGTCAACTCGCGTCGTCATGTACGGTACAGTACAATATTCCTGACCATGTCGTCGTCGTCACCACCACACGTTGATCTAGCAGCCTACAGCAGGCATCTGTACGAATACATACACGCACATGGGATATCACCCATTGCAAAGGCGACGTCCGACCGGTCAAGTAAATGTGCCTCATGTCGTCGATGCCAACTAATCAACACCTGCGTCACAAGCGTCCGCTAGACACGGAGATCGAGACCCTGGTTTCTGGTCGTCTGCCCCCTTCTCTTCAACATTAGCTCCAACTTTCTCGGCTTGACCTCTGGTTTGGCTGGGGTCGCCACCTGCCAACACCCGTATTGGGGAATTGAACAATTTTTTCTTCTTCTTTCCTCTGCGTGAAATACTTTGCACCATCATCTCGCCCTACTGCAACCATCT
The DNA here is from genome assembly GCA_003946995.1 of Fusarium oligoseptatum. Taxonomy (NCBI): domain Eukaryota; kingdom Fungi; phylum Ascomycota; class Sordariomycetes; order Hypocreales; family Nectriaceae; genus Fusarium; species Fusarium oligoseptatum. The sequence continues at coordinate 808,259 of NKCK01000001.1, forward strand.
GTCCATCGGATCCGCGTGGGGTGGGAGGGAACAGGACAGGAAATGCCAGCCACACAGAATAAAGAAGAGGGAAAAAGAGGATCAAGTCCAAGCGAAGCGGGGGCTACGGAGCAGAGCGAAGTGGTTGGCGACATGGACGATGGAAATCCACCCGAGACTAGAGAGGCAGGATGGGATCGTACCTATCACGGGCCGCGGAAAGGAAGAGACAAAAGAGCAACGCAGAGAAAAGAAGCTAATCATGACGGGGACCGAGAGGAGGGGGCGGGGGAAGGAAAAAAAAAAAAAAGCCTCTTTCCTTGCTTCGCATTCATCGAGTCTTGACGGTTGCTCTCGTGTGCCAAGGTCCGTAGCCCGTCGCAAAGAGGCCGAAGCCGGGGCTCGGAGCTGCCGAATTGTCGAGGGCGCGTTACCGGCGGTTAGAGACTGTCGGCGCGAGTGTAACAGGTTAATGCAAGCTTGCCTGCAGCAGACCCGACACCGACAGGACCGAGGTCTTTGTTGTTTTTGATTCTCATCAGGGCACACACGTACACATTCATTCATTGCTTGTCCTCTCCTCGACACCGCATCTCGTCTAGACGAGAGGAGAGACCCATGTCCATAACAGAATCACTCGGAATTACAGCTTGTGATATTCCACTTGGTCTCCGAGAGAGACGTCCTCGCTAATGCTCGGTACACACAATGCAAGGCCGCACCAGAAATGTGCAGGTAGAAAAAGAAACACATCAATATCCATGACACCAAACGCCTGCTTTCCTTCTCCCAAGCCTGCCCGGCATGGCATGACATAGAATGGCATGGCATACTCAACTCCCCATTCGTAACCACCAAAAAGCACACATCAGTCGCCCACCGTGACACCAAGGAGCGGCCGTGAGAGTAATAAGGCCAGTGTACAGATGCATAACAGACATAGATCCACCGGTCATGAAGGGAGTCGAGTCTTCGCCTTGCGTTCCCATCAAGTCATGCTGTACGGCACAATGGCTTTGTCGATGACGGGCTGCCGGCGCGACATCTTTTCGCTTTCGGGTCCCCATTGTGACCGCCACGATGCCTCCTTGTCCACGGCGCTATCGAATGCCTTTCGGCACTCGGGAGGTAGGAGATCTTTGATCTCATCCGATACTGCACTCAGTCCCTGGAACGAGGCGAGGAAGTCGGCCGACCCAGCTGTATCGTCCACCCCCGAGGCCGAGATGACACCCGCAGACGATGTCTCCAAATAAGTGTCGGCGATGTAAAAAGTTCCGCGCCATCTTGCCGGGGAGAGGAGGGAACACGCTGCTGCCCTTGGTAGCTTGCTCGTCCTCCGGGGCAACCTGCTCGATGCGGGCGCGCGTCGGCTGCATCGTTGCTGGGTACTGCACCACGTTGGTGTGGATGTCGTACACGCCGGCATTGTTGAGCTTTCTTATGGCATTAATGCCGGCATTGAACGTACTAGGGTGTGACATATTAGTGATGAGCCTTCGACAAAGTGTTGCTATTCGCCAAATAGAGGAACGTACCTGGCCTCACGGGCATGCTCCAACATCCAGTTCATGTCATTGACGTTGACCTTGCGCTTCTTGGACTCGACCTTGCCATTGGGGATGGGCACCGAGGGAGCGTTGGTGTGGTAGACGGCACTGGCTCCATGCCATGCGACGTATTGGTTCTTGTTGTACGGTTCTCCCTCGACAAAGTGATCATCGGGGTCTGCGAGCTGGCCCTCGACGACACCGTCGGCACGAGCCTGAGCGACGCTATAGTCGTCGATGATACGCTTGCCGCCGACAATAATGCGGGCGCCGAACTCACGGAACACGGACCGTGCTGTTACGATACCTATTGAGCGGCCCTTGTACGAGTGAGGGATGATATCTCGCTCAATCATATCCCGCTTCTCATCGTCGTCGACAATGATCTTGTAGAGCTTGCGATGCTTGGTGAAAAACAGGTAACTGTCCCTGAAACCGACACATCGTGCCGGTTCCGTCGAGAGCATGTAGAGCCTCTCACCACGTCCCGTCACGGTGAATGTACGACAACGGTAGTCGCGACCGCCCTGGAGGTTGCCCAGCTTGTCGACCTTGGTCTCGCCCTCGGGGTCCTCAGGCAGCACGCACTCATCGTTGGCGATCTCGGCGATTGTGCCCTCAGCGTCAATGACCTGTTCAGCCTTGGGCGCAGCTGGACCACCTTTGCGACCGCCGCGCCCTCGCCATCCGCCACGGCCGCGGCGTCGCGGGGTGTTAGCCTCGTCGGCGGGCACGGTAATCATGTTGTCCCAGTCCGGAGGCCGGTTCTTGGGTGGGCGACCGAGTCTCTTTCTTCTAATGACTGGTACAGGCGGCGGAGTGGGCTCCTTGGCCGACTCGTCGTCCTTGTCGACTGCATCATCGTCGTCGCCAGACTCTTCTTTGGGCTGGTGGTCCTCGTCCTTTTTCGTCGTCGGGGTCCGGAATAGCCTGAGGCTTCGTATCATCAGCGGCATCGTCGGCGTCGGGCATAACTTCGTCCTCGATATCGGCAAACGTCTTTGGCGTACTCTCTGCGGTTTGGGAACTGCGCGTCAGCTTGAGGCGGATTCTTGGACGGGGCGCCATGGTGGTGGATGATGAATGCGACCGACGGGTTGCGTCAAGATGCGCAAAAGGAGGTAAAGATTGAACCTGCGTAGGTTTCTTTGTTTGATTTGTTTGTTGGTGGATGGGATGGTGTTGGGATTGGAAGGCGAAACCGACAAAACACTTCAAGACTCACCTAGAGCAGCCGCAGCCCGCTTGGCGGCAGCGCGACCTGAACGTCTGCCTGCCATGATTCACTCACTCGCTGCAGTGACGATGCGGCATCCACCCGTCGTCCGTCTATCGAGTGTCACAGGGAAGGAGCCTTTGTTTGTGTGTGCGTGCAAGGCGGGAAAAAGGGTAAGGGAAGGGAGCGAGGGCCAGCAAAAATGAGGCTCAAAGGGGGTGGGATTGGAGGTTTGCGTGAGAGTGTCTGTGTTATTTTTGCGCTCCTGCCTTCGTTGGTTCTACTTTCCGTCGTTCTTTCCAAAGAGCAAGGCTTGAGCCACGGTCGAGACGCGCCGCGGCATTCGCTTGACGTGATTGGTCAAAGAAACTGATCCACTTACAGTGCGTATTTAGCAAAACACTGTACTAAACACTGTCATAGCATCTCCGTCAACCTTTAGACGATATATAAAAACATGGTCTCAATTGAAGCAATTGCCATCACTCATAAAAATCTTGTAAATGCATCATCTCTATAGATACTCGAAAGCCCTCTCCATGCTATGTAGGTAGCTAAGATTTGACAAACAAAAACGTAACCTTACACCTTGACCAGACAGTAATCGTAATCCCGTAAACCCCGTGTTGATGCAAGTTCATAAAAGCTACCCTCGAGGCCTTTCCTCCATCCACTCACTCACTACAGAGTATCCCATCCACCATTGTTGATCTCTGCCTCCAACTTCCGGCTGATCAAGCTCGGAACCCCATGATTGAGCACCGTGTTGCGGATCATCGAGTCATATCGTTTCTGGTTGAGGAAGAGCTGTCGCCCATGACGCAGCTGCGGATCCGTCTCTCCGTACTTATCGATGTATGGCGCTGGTGTGAAGGACCCCGATAGACGGAAGAGGTACACTATCGAACACTTGCGCACGTTGAGGAAGACTCCAATATTTCGTTGACACCTGGCATATCTGGTCAGTAATCGTTGCCCTGTTATCATCAGACCGAGGGATACTCACCTGCGCATATGTTGCTGCGCACCACCAATCTTGGTGTACTCTATACGGTCAGAAGAGGTGTCCGTCTTTTGGCAGCATGTGCCCTGGCTGCATGAGAGCTCGCCGCAGAAGAGACAGATGACGGGATCCGCCAGTTCCTTGCCCGTGGTCGGGCACTTCCGCCTCGTCGCCTCGTCGATGAGGGCGTCGTAGTTCTTGGGTAAGCCTATAAGCTCGAATATACCAGGGTGGCTCATCATGGCGGAGCGAGGCATGTCACTACTATCGCCTGGCCACATAACCTGGTGCTTGACCCATCCCGACACAAGAGACGAGGTCGTCTGCGGCCAACCGCAAGCAGCCGCGTTGTCTGTGATGGCAGCGCACATCTCGTCAAAGCTGGGCACGCGGAGAGTCTCGGTCAGGCGCTCTAGCTCATCCGCCTCCGGCGCTGGCGAGATGTGACTGTTGAAGTCCACCCCATACTTGACGTAGAGGAAGATGAGACTCTTCCTCAGGAACGTGAGAGCGTACTTCTTTGCAAATGTGTACCAATTCTCCAGTGTATCCACGCCAGGCTGCTGGAACCCTCGGTTTTCGCCAAACTCGACGCCCTCCGGGAACTGCGCCGCATGGAACTCGAGGCCACACTTGGTTACGGCGAGGGCAAAGTCTGCAAAGTTGTTGATGGCTGGATCCTGACTTTGTCTGTTGGTTAGATTGCCAACCCAGCTGGCAACGGGAATGTTTCGGCCCATATGGTATACGAGCTTCACGAGCTCCGCCAGGTAGCACAGTCGGAGAACATGCGAGATCTCGGCCTTCTGTGCCGGCACCAGCCCGTACGAGCACTCGACCAAGAACAAGAACGAATCCATGCTCAGTAGAGGCGGATATACATCCAATGGCCGCCGAGCATAGGGTGTGCCCGTTCCAAAGTATCGTGACATGAAGAGCTGGCAATGTTGTCTCTCGCTATCCTTCTTGAACTCGGCGTCAATCTTGCTGTCAGCTCCGCTATGCTGTGCTCCGACCGCAATGTACGACGAAACCGTCTCCGACAAGACTCGTAAGTGTGTGAGAATGTGCTCAGGAATCTTTTTCCAAAAGGCTCATGCCTGGCTGTGCTTCCACTCCTCGTTGCTGGACTTCCACGGAAGAAATGGTGAAGCCCACGGCCTTGACCAGCGTATCACTGGAGCAGAGTTCGCCAACATTATCGCCCTTGGAGTCGATGATGTGACTGGTGCGGAGGCCATTCATACGAAGAGTGTTTCGCAGTCGACGATATGCTGCTAACAGCTCTTGCATCAACTGGTTGCCATCCGTAGCAGCTGGCTGAGCATGGCTCTGCTCAGGTGTGTTCAGGTCAGAGAATGCGTAGCTAACGGGTGTGCCCACGGCTGATGACTGCGCCTCGGCGTCCTCCCTTCCCCATGGAGTCTCGGTCTGAGCCGGGGCTGGCAGTAGGGACTCGACAAGGCTTCCAGGAAGACTAGGAGTGTACATGTCGGGGAACGATGGCTCATCAACCTCGCGCGCCTTGCTTCCGCCGATCCAGTAAGCGGAGCCCATCTGCTTCTCCAGGAAGTCCTCAAAGGGACCCTGAGACTGCAGGTAGCCTGGGTAAGACTCGTCTATCCCCTTCCAGATGATGGGTACGAATGCGTTTCCAAGCGCTTTGCAAAGAGGGCACACAAACTCATTCCGACGGGTGTCCTCAGGATGATGTCTGGCGATCTGATGGGCATGGCGCCTAACTGTTGCCTCGTAGTAGACCTCGAAGCAGCGGTAGTGCATCATATGCCCACAACCGCTAGCCACTGGGCCTGGAAGGCAGACGTTAGACGGGAATCCTTTACCAATGGTTTGTCGCTCTGCAAGGAATGTTTCGCCCTGGACGTTGATCTTCTCCACCATCCTCCTGTTTTCATGGGCAATACCGAATGGTCTAACCTCCTCAGCGGATCGGTCAAGGCTGCAAGGTGTTTGTGATGCTTCACGAACAAAGTCGGGGTCCTGGAAGTCTGTCTGCCGAAGGATCCGGCTCTCGTTGAAAAGGGCAAACGTTCCGTAGAGGTGACGGTCATCTGGCTCTTCCTGGCACAATATGCAAGTTCCAACGGGGTATTTCCAGTTGTGTTTCCGGTCTTCCGTCTGCTCTTCTTCCTCTTCGTCTTCATCTAGGTCCGAACCCCAGTCGAACGCTGCCTGATTCTCCATGAAGCTCTTCTGCTGTTGCTGGAACTGCGCCATGACCTTGGCCTGACGACTTAGCGCCGCCTTCTTTCGCCTCTCACGCTCTTCCTCAGCGGAAGTGTTTGCTGGTGAGGCTGTGTTGATACGGTCGACCGAGACCCCAAGGTTCACGTACGCTGTCTCAAAGGTACGGGGGCGCTTCTGTCGCAACCGTTTGAGAACGAGCGCAATCTTGGGATGAACCGCCTTGAACTCATCCTTGGTAGACATCATGTTCAAGAGAGACACGATAGTTCTGGAACTTTGTGCCTCGGGCATAAAGTTACTGCGACCAAACTTGGTAAGAGCAATGTAGACAAACGATTTTGTCGACTCCTCACTCATGTCATCGTCACTCGTCTTGTCTTCCAGAATGGCGATCAGGATGAGGTGCAGAACCACCTGCAGGAACGTCTCTAGTCGGGTGAATGGGACCGAAGGGGTAAACTTGTTGGCCACTAGGGGATAGAGGAGTGAGTAGTAGATGACCTGGGCAAACATGCCTGTGCTGGTGAAGGCGCCCAGGTTCTCAAACAAACCCGATGGAACTGTTCGAGCCTTGGGCTCATACACAATTTCCTCGGCTGTCTTTCCTGTCCTCTTGGCCATCTTCTTTCGATACGCCATTTCGGATTCCTCTCGCTGATTCTTGTTGTAGTGCGCGATGTAGGGATCGATTTCCTCGATGAACTCGGGACGCAACTCAAATGTGCCAACATCAGAAACACCCTCGGGAGGCTTGAAGGTAGCCATTTCGTCCAAGACGCGGTGGAAATCCTCCTGCTCCTGGTACTTCTCAGGGAGCTTGTTGCAGATCTCATTGAATGAGAGGGGCTTGAAGCACAGGACGTGAGTGATGTCCCGGCGCATGGCCAGAAGCCTGGACTTGGTCTCGTCCTCGGATGATATTAACGAGGTACGATCACTGAGAAGGACAATCAGGAGGTGAATCATGTCTTCTACCACGTCCAGGTGCTGGGCGTCATCCTGAGCCTCCGACTTTAGCTCAAACAAGCCCTTGACCCAACTCTCCATCCCGAAGCGGTCAATAATTGACGCGAGAACACGACTGGGGTTGCAAACCACCAAGGCCGTCTGCAAGAGGAATATGTCTCGGTGGTGCGAAACATCGCGTTGACCAACGCCACGGTATGTGCTTGCTTGGTGCCGTAGGCTGATTCCGTTTCTAACCCACATATTGGCCTTGATCTGGGCAAGCCAGGCACATACACGGAGAGGGAAATCAAATGCTGCAATGAGATAGTCCTCAGGGGTGAAGTCTTTTCTCGGCACCTGAGGCTTGCCCATCAACTTGGGCTTGGACTTGAGCTCCTGCTGTGTGAAGCTCAGGAGAGTTCTCATCGTCGAGGCAGGGAGCGATCGTCCACACTCAATGAGCCAGGACAGGGTGTAGTGAAGGGCGTGATGGAAGCTGATGGCATCCTTCTCGACGACAAACTTGACCACGTCATAAGACGTAGCCTCGGTATCGAACTCGAAGTCGCTGAGATTTTTGAACTGAACCTCATCCTTGATTTCGCCCTGCTTGAACCGGTGGCGTTCGGCACCGATCGAGTTGAGGATCACTGTCTTTGCTGTGAAGCGGATGGCTCGTTGGAGGTAATGAATCTCGTCAGATGGGCAGTTGCGGAACGCCTCGGCGAGGTTTCGAGCCTGTAAGTTGATCTGTCTCGTCACAAGCGAGGCAGTGATCCATGAATCGGCCTCGTATTCCACGTGCTCGACTACCGCTCGAACATTGGGGCCAATGCACTGGTGAAGCTTGACCAGATCGAGGAACTGCATGAGATATCGGGGCTCGTATCGCACACGCTCTTGGACATGAGGGGCACCAAACAAGTACTTCAAGTCCTGGTAGAAATGATACATTCGTCTGTTGGTTACAGAGCCACTCTCAAAGGCGAGGACAGCGTCAGGAGATACATCCCAGGGATGGCCGACTTGACGCGTTGTTAGGAAGGTGTAGAGAATCGCCAGCAAGCTGGTCATGAAGTTTCCGCGCTCGACAACCTCGGCGGTGATTGAGGGGGTCGTCAGCATCTGAAGAGAGAGGTTGATGATGGAGTGATCCGGTTCTCGGTCTCCAACCAGGTAGAGCTGAGCTAGAATCGTGTATAAGCTCGCGAATCTGAGAGCCAGTACTCGCTTGAACTCGGGAATCTGTACGACAGTGGATATGTATAGGGCCCGAAGATCATTCCTAACTTTCTTCCACATGCGCAGATCGAAAACTAGAAGCCAGTCGAGACGAACACGTCGAAAGACATCCTCGGCCGGGGGCACATTCTCACGCTGCGTGTAAACTGCAGGAGTCTCGATCCAGTAGCGTCCAGGTCGGGCTATAAGTTTCTCAGTCTTGCCAGGTGTCTTTGGGATCTCGACATTTGCTTTGGCGTAGATTGAAGGTGCAACGAGGGGCTCGGCCGTATCCGAGTCGGAGGGTGTTGCTTCTCTATCCCGCGTTGTAGTACGAGTCTGAGTTTGGGTCTGCCCCTGAGCCTGAGCCTGAGCCTGGGCAGGGGGAGGTGGAGGAGGGGGAGGATATCCGGCCATGGTGGCCTCGTCTTCTTCCAGAGCCTGATCATTGTCTCTCCAGTTGACTCCAAGATCTCCAACTTCTCCTCGGTCTACCATCATCACGTCGTCATCTTCATCTTCGTCACCTCCAGCCACGGAACTGGACGGGGAATGATGGCCTTGGTCGTCCATGTCGGCGTCGAGATCGTCGTCTTCGTCATCGTCATCATCGTCGTCGTCGTCGTCAATTTCTATTTGAAGACCATTGCCTCCAGCAGCAGCTTGCAAGGCCAAGATGAAGCGCGCATTCATGCCGTCGAACCGGCGTCGATTCGCAACTGCCTGGTCATCCTCCTCTTCATCATCGATAAGGCCCAGCGTATGAGTTGCCGCGCTGCCCTGACGCCATGGCTTCATGACTTCTTCGCAGACGGTGCGACGAAGAATGTGAGTATCATGGCCGACGGTGCAACCAGAGATGTCACTCAGCCATTCCACGAGGGTTCCACACATCTGCTCCCGAAAGGTATCTCTTGCAGATCGAATCGTAACCGTTACTCTTATCGCCTCCATTATAGTCGCCATGTGTAGAAGTCGGTCAATCTCGGATGAATATGTCAAGAGGCTCCGTCCTATGGCATCTGTCTCCCAAGCATTTTCGGCTGCAGCCCTCCGGCTCTTGCGGCAGGCTCTTGCGACTTGATCCTGCACCTCCTGAACGGTGTGCTTCTCGTCATTCCACAGGATAAGCGCAAACTCGTTGCACGGCTCGGCGTCTGGGCCATAGTAGTGCGAGGATAGACGTGACGACTGCTCATCCTCCAGTATTGACTCCTCTGTCTTGGCTTGGCGTAGCTGCTCCGGTGAGCAAGAGATGACGTCGCAGATATAGTCAAAGACCCGGCCGATGGTCATCTGTAGGTTCGCCACGAGATCCTCGGGCAGGCCAGCTGCCTCCTTTCCCTTCCCTTTATCGGCGCCCGCCTGCAGGTCGGAGTGGATGGTGCAGAACATGGGATTCCGCCAGGCCTCGTCGTCTCCACAATCGCAGCAGCCGCTGTTTCCCACAGAAATCTGTATCCGAACCATGTGCCCGGTGTGATCGGTCGAATCGAAGCAGCGTGCACACAGGCAGCAGGTCTCGTCGGTGCCGCAGGTCCGGCATGTGTAGTTTGCCTCGCCAGGCTTGAAGATGTGCCCGCATCGCTTCCCCCGCGCGGCCTCAGTGTATTCGGCACCTTCAACGGCACCCTGGGCGTCGCTCAGTTTGAGGGTATCTCCAGGCCTACCCTCGGGGAAGAGAAGACGCATGTATTCGCTGCTGCCGCCCGCCAGAGACCAGAACAAGCTCCGCAGCAGCTCCCGCGAAGCCTCCTCGGTGTATCGATAGTTGAAGTGGGCGGGCAGCCCCGCCAAGAACTGGCAGAGCTGCTGCTCCTGCGTTGACATGTTGTGATCCATGGTCAGACCAGCTTCATGGTAGGCTTTTTCGGGTTGGTTCAGGTGAGGTGAAATGGGAAAGCAAAAAGAAAGGCGGTTGTGGTTGCGGTGTCGGCGATGTCGTCAGGCAGGCAGATAGATAGTAATAGCAATGGAAGTGGGGGATCCGCAAATATTGGAGAAAGGTTGGTGGAATAGCTGAGAGTTGCCGCAAGCGATAACTAAAGGTCGAGTCAGCGTTTAAAATCCCGTGCAGATGGAAAAGACAGCTGTACAGTTCTCAGAGATGAAATGCGTGCCAAGGGGCGAATGAATCAAATCAATGGATAAAAAATCCAGGTTGATGTTGGAGTGCGCTCGAGACGGGCGGGATGGGCTTATTCAGCTTGGATGGATGGAGGTTAAAGCCCACATTCAGAGGGTGTATCCTGAGGCTCGAGGTGTGATGGAATGGTTGCTTGCCTGCGAGTTTGGCGTGGCAGGTCTTGCCCCTCAGGTGCAGGTTCCAGGTTACAGGGCTGCCGACGTCAGTTGCGACCTTCAATGCCTCAGAGACTTGCGTGGCCCTCTTTTTCCTTACAACATGGATGATGGATGGTCACAAAGGCGAAAGCAATCGTTGCCACAGATGGCATTGATGAGTCAGACAAAACGAGTTTCATTCAATGGATGCATGTTTTGACATGGGCGGGAGGCGACACTGGAGAAGCCTCCCAATGACAGCGGCCTAGCCTCCAGGGCAGCCTGGGATGGAAGGGAAGCGGAAATGCCATCCAAGGACATAGGGAAACGTTGATGTGTGAAATCCTGCCTCTAATTCTCCTCTAATTTGTACACGGCTACTGGCACAGAATCAATCCCTCGCCCGTTGCTCGATAGGTAATCACGTCGTCCGTCGGCCTCTCTTTTTATTCCTCATCCTCATCGCCGCCCTCGATGAACTTGTGTCGGATGTCCTTCCATTGTCGCTGCAGCCACTGTTAGCAACCCAAATCTCTCCCATCTTTGCTATGATATAAGACGTACGCCTCGGTTGTGGTTGTCCCAAACCTTGTCCATGACGTTGTTGAAGCCCCTGTATCGCAATCAGCATCTCGTTCCCGCTGGCCCGGCGGCGGGCGGAGAGAGCAGTCCTTACACCTCCCAGGCGAAGCCGGCAGTGAAGACGGTCGCGAGCATAAGGTAGTTGGTGGAGAAAAAGCTCCTGTGAAGCAATTCGTATTAGTATCGGGCGTTGTCGGTCTCGTCGTCTCGTCATCGGTGGACTTGCCTGTAGAGGGTGCTGGTGATGGCCTGTGAGGGTGCGCGATTAGCCGGTGTGTTCGGCGGAGGGGGCTGAAAGAGTGCGAGGCACTTACCATCTTGGATATCGAGCGCAATTGAGCGTCTGGGACACGACTTCAAGTGGTTGATGGACGTCTGCGACCGGCAATTTGAGGCTTCGGTTGAAGGTTGGAGAGGGTCTAGAGATTGTCAGGCCAGGAAATTCGCGAAGTTCCGGGGACAGCTTTAGGTCGCTCCTGATTGGCTGTCTGCGCCAGTGATTCCGAGCCCCACTTTTCTCTCGGCTCTTCAGCATTCAACCTCAACTAGAGGCTATCGCCATCAACATCAACTTGCATTTCAATTTTTCATCTTTGATTAGAATCATAAAAGGCAATTGGCCTCATACGACAAATATCTTGTAATCGGAACTGGTTTTGGCTAAGTGGCCTTACCTCTGAAACTACTACTTGAAGCCAAGAGTACACATCACATGGAGGTGTTACGCTTACTTTAGAATCGAAACAAGATCTCTATGGGAAGATTAAACTGATTAAGAGTTCCCTCGCGAGAGAAGCTAGTCTAATTAGGTTTACAAGGCCCTTCCTTGCCTTGATCTACTTTTCAGCAGCTTCAGACTCAGCTCCTTTCGCCTTGTCCTTCGCCTCCTTCGCCTTGTCTTTGGTCTCCTGCGCCTTCTCCTGGGTCTTCTCCTTGTATCTACGCATTCTCTCTCGGAAACCAATGTGTTGCTGTACGCGAGGTCCACGGATAGAGCTCATGACACGGAGCGGCGGTCGTGCAAAGTCATCATCATCAGACTCGAGAGACTTCTCAGAGGCCAGCTCTTCAGAAGGAGGGGCCAGCCACCTCCTGTAGATAAAGCCAGGGACGCAAGCGCCAACCCACTCGTCAGGGCAAAGTCTGATGAGGGCACCCCAGGGTAGAGAGATGGCTCCGAGTCCGATCGAGAGACCCCATTCCCTACCGTTTAAGCGCACAATCTCGAAGGCCTCATCACCAACAAAGATGATAAGGACCTGACCTCCGACCATGATGATGTTGATGATGATAAAAAGATGTTACGATGAAGACCTTCAAAGATGTTCAACTTGTTGTCCAGTCGACGGTTGCTAGGCGCTTCAGTCAGCGAGTGTGAGACATCATCCAGGCGTTGGACAACTTACTTGATTTCGTTGAAAATCTGAAGCCAAACAAAGGTATTGAAGACGAGGGTCTTCAGAGCCTTGGCATCATGCTCGGAATCATCGTACCAACCAAGAAGCTTCTTGCCACCAAAGTTCAGAACAAAGGTGATGGCAAGTTGGCAAATGGCCTGGCCGATGATCATCTTGGACATTCTCAAGGTGATGAGTGGGGCAGACTTTCGCTCAGGCATCCTGTCGAGAACACTACGAGTAGGAGGATCCGTTGCTAGAGCAAGTGCTGCAAAGGTGTCCATGATGAGATTGACCCAGAGCAGTTGAACAGCATTCAGAACAGACTCTTGCTTGCTGCTTGCTACCGCCGAGACGAAAGTCAAGACCACAGCTGTGACGTTGACGGTCAATTGGAACTAGATATCACCAAATTAGCCAAGTCGAAACTTGTTTGGATATCAAGCCTACCTGGAGGAACTTCTTGACTGAATCGTTGACAGCACGACCCCACATGAGACCCTTGACGATGGATGCAAAACTAAAATGGTCAGTATTCAAGTCATTGCAAACCTCCAGAGAGTGTCAACTCACTTGTCATCAAGCAGGATGATAGAGGATGCCTCCTTGGCAACCTCAGTGCCGGCAATACCCATGGAGAAGCCAATATCCGCCATCTTCAATGCGGGAGCGTCGTTGGTTCCATCACCAGTAACGGCGACAGTCTCTCCAAGCTCCTTGAGAGTGCGGACCAGAATTCGCTTATCCTCAGGACTCGAGCGAGCGAGGACCTGAAGATTCTTGACCTTCTGCTTGAGCTCCTCAGGTGGAAGTCTGCGGAAGTCTGGGCCTTCCATTGCAATACCACCCTCGTCGGGGCGGAAGATACCGCATTCAGAAGCGATAGCAGAGGCCGTTTGGATGTTGTCACCAGTGACCATTCTCACAAACACACCGGCACGGCGGCAGTCCTTGAGGGCGTCGATAACGGTCGGTCGTAGGGGATCCTTGATACCATAGATACCGATCAGGGTCATGTCCTTGTGAACAGCGTTGAAGTCGGCCTGGCTAGGGTTTTCCTTGGACACTGCTCCCTCGGGTGGCCAGGACTCAAAGTCTCGATACGAGGAGCCGATAGTTCGGAGCGTCTGCCCAGCGTAGGAGCTGATGATCAGGTTGAACATGTTGCGATCTGCGTCTATCAGGGGGGCGGTGGTCGGCTCGCCTTGGGACACGTTCTCCAGAGTCTGGCTGCACTTCTCAAGAAGAATCTCAGAGGCACCCTTCGCGTACACTCTGTACTTGCCATTGGCCAGCTTGACTACGACAGCACTGTACTTGTACTTGCTGTCGAAAGGGATTGTCTGAACCACCTGGGCGGAGGTCCTAATCTCTTGAACAGGACCTGCTCCAAGGTGGTCTCGACAGAAGGTCAGAAGAGCAACCTCTGTCTTTGATCCGATAAAGGTCTTGATACCGTCCTGCTCGCCTTCGAAGGCGGTCGAGTTGAGCACGTTGGACTGTGTGAGGATTTCCTTGACCTGCTGGCTGAGCCCGTTGGCAAACTCGGATGCCGAAACGTTGGGGATGGTGATGGCATCCTGGTCGATCTTCAACGACTTGTCCATCGGAGCCTCGGTGCCGCCGAAGCTGGTGCTCTTGCCAAGAGTAGTAGCGACAACCGTCATCTTGTTCTGGGTGAGAGTTCCCGTCTTATCAGAGCAGACAGTGGTGGCATTTCCCATGGTCTCGCAGGCCTTGAGGACACGGACAAGATTGTTATCACGAAGCATCTTGACGGTAGCAAAGCTGAGCGCCAGGGTGACAGCCAAGGGGAGACCTTCAGGGACAGCGACAACGACGACAGTGACAGAAACGATAAAGATCTTCATGAACTCTTGACCCTTCTGAGAGGGAGTGCCGTGGTTGTTGGGGAGATGAGCGCAGAACTTGATGAAAAGGGCGATGAAGAGCAACAAGGCAGCGCCAGCACCAAACTTGGCGATCCAGTCTGCAAGGACATTGAGCTTCTTCTGGAGCGGCGTGTCCTCCTGCTCAGTACGCAATGCCATTGAGATGCGACCGTAGCTGGAGTTGACACCAACGGCGGTAACCAGGAATGTGCCGGTGCCTTCGTTGACCTTGCTTCCCGAGATGATAAAGGGATCAAGCTTTTCTGCCTGTTTGGCGTCAATCTTCTGAATAGCGTCGAATACATCGGCCGCTGGCGACTTCTTGAGCAGATCAGACTCTCCGGTAGCCGAGGACTCGTCACACTTGACTGCGCTGCCTTGGATGAAGATGCCGTCGACGGGGACAATGTCTCCGGTAGCGAGATGCATCACATCTCCTACCATAATGTCGGAGATGGATATCTCTTGCGATTTTCCAGAGCGGATGACATTTACCATGCGATCATTGGTCTTCTTGGTGAGTCGTGTGAATTGTCGCTGCATATGCCAATCATTGATGGTACCGACAAGCACGACAATACTGTTCATCATCAGTTAACACATTCTAGGTCTTGGCGATGGTCTGACTTACACGATAGCGACTATGATAGCCACACCCTCAACCCATTCAACCTTGGGCTCGCCTTCTTTATGGTCACCACCAAAAGTCTGGTACAGTCCCAGAGCTAAGGAGATGACGGCGGCGATGGTGAGGAGAATCAGAACCTTGTCGTTGTATGTCGTCCAAGCGATTTCGAGCAAGGACTTTGTCTTCTTCTCAGGGAGACGATTGTCACGAAACACCTTCTTGCGGTCGCAAAATACGCCTGTAGGATGGGGATCCTCTGGCGGAGGAATATGGACCGCAGCTTCTGTGGTGGCCTCTGGGATAGCATCTCCAGCAGTGCCATGTCTTGGGGTCCCCTCAGGCGCAACATCGTGAAAGGCGACCTCGCCGTCGAGTGTCGACTCTTCAACGCTGAGACCGGCATTTCGATCTGTCCTCAGGCCCTTCTCCAGGCCATCAATACCGCCAAGCGCATAAAAGGCGTTGAGGCTCTTTGGGTTGAGCAGCTTGGATAGTTGACCTGGGCTGAAGGCGAATTTGTTATGTTCAACCTTGAACATGTCCTCGGTGCCTGGATCCGGGGTCAGGGCATCCGAGGTATCCACCAGACTGGTCTTGGTATTGCCATTTGTATTGGGGGCGGCCGCATGCCCGTGACCGGCGGCCGTCTTGGCTTCTTGCGATGTATCGGGGGCCGTCATTCTTGGCAGCGATGACGGTGGAGGTATAGAATAGATAGATGGTCGACGATCTCTCGGTGGTGGGAGCTGTGTAACCAACACCAGCTTATAAGCCCATCGGGCGCTTCTCGTGAAATAGCCTCGCAGATGAAATAACGTGGTCTTTTTCGAAATCAAGAGGCCTCCCCGTTTAGTTTGGGGAGAAAGTTGGGAGAAATAGAAAGCAGAGTTGGAAATCGGGAGGTGGGATGGATTCCTGCATCACACAAGGCAGATCCAACGGGGCAGGGTTATGTACTTGTTATGTACTGTACCAGCTGTTTTTTTCTAAAAGCAGGGAACGCCTTCGGGCCTCTCTTAATATTACCCTTCCTTTAAACGCTGCACCCGGACCTGCAAGACGGGCATCAGGTGCACGTTGGCGCACCATGGGGCGTACTCCGTCGGTAAAGGCAAGCTGTGCTAACAGAGACAGAGATTAAGCTTAATGAGTGACATCAAGGGGCACGGGAGGGTTGATTGGCCTTTGATTAACTGGGGCAAAACGCCAGCGGGAGGGCATCTCGTGAGGCGGTAGCGGCTGGTTGCCAACAGAGACGGACAATCATGGGAGGGCATGTCACACACTGTTATGCCTTGGTTTTTTTTTTTTTTTTTACCCTGTGTCGTTTGGGTATTCTACAACAAACACGGAGGCATGATCCCGTGCCGGAAGAGGGTGTGAATCACTGCGTGAGTAAAAAGCGGCCTCCCTCAAAACTTGAAACTATTCAAGGGAGGTGAGAGTAAGTGGGTGGCTTGAATAAACCTGACGGAATGCCTTGCCTAGTGAATGGACAAAAAGCCCACGTACCAAAAACCAAGGCTCCATGTCACCGACTAAAGGGAAGCATTGATCCGTAGTATTCCGCCCTGGGGATCCATTACCATAGCCGAGCCCTTTCCCTCTCTCTCTCTCTCGAGTCTTGATTCAGTCAGCATCATTCTGCGTGGACTGTCGGCTTGCCACGTTCACCAACGCATGAGATGGTGACGGACCATCCCAATCTAATTGGATGAGGTGACGTGTGAGCATCCTCCCAAAAGTACAAAAAGCATTGGTCAGTGCTTTCTATTCGGGTAGGGGGCTGCTCATCAAACACAAGCCATCATCCCACTATGTTGCAGGGATTCAGCCAGCCATGTATCAGCGAGAGTACGGTACGGGATTCCGTGTAGGGAGAGAGAAAGAAGGAGTGCGTCGTAATACATATTACACCGCTTCGGGAGGACCCATCGTCATGAATTTTTTTGGCTTGCTTGTTTGGTTGGGTCGTTATATGCCTGACATCCACGCACCACGAAGTCGGAGGCCTTCAGGCTGACCCGAGCCAGAGCAATGGGTAACTAACTAGGCTCCATGCTATCTATGCGTTGGCCTGGATGACCCAGCCCAAGAAAAGCCCAAGCCGATCTGCCAGTCTCGGTCGCAAGATAACCCCAGAATCAATGCAGTGACACTTCCAAATAACACAATAGATGAAGTCCCGCGTAACATGGACGACGTTTTACGTGAGACGGCGACTTATAAAACGGGGCGCCCAAAAGCAAGGAGGATCCAGGAAACTACAGGGAGTAAATCATCCAATGAGAAGCTCGGCAGTTTTTACACTTTTAGTCAAACGACCTTAGCTTCCCTCGCATCGAGCCAAAGTCCAATAAGCTCATTTTGAGATCCATCGTCAGGGGTTGTCATGTATTTTCGGCAGATGGGAAGACCAAATGTTTCGAGAATAATAAAGGGAAGCACTTTGTGCAAGTGCTGTCACATGAAATTGTGTAAGAGTTTGTGTCATTTCCGTTAAATGTGTAGCAGTTTGTTTTTCATTCCTCTGGAATGCAGTCATCTTTGCGAGGTGCTTGTTTCTGTGCATCAAGCAACAAGTACAATGACAAATAAGCAAACATAAAAACACCCCAGAATCACGATTAATATGCAAAGGTATGTAATTCTATGTAGATCTGACATTTGCGACTTTGGCCTTCGCACAATACCTAATCATGCCTTACCACTCGCTTGAAGAAGTCAGCCTCAACAATTGCTCGCCAGCCACTGTCCATTCGTGGCTCAGTCGAGCTTCACTCTCAAGCCACATCGACCCCTCCAACCCCTCCAAAAACTCCAAGTTTCGCGCGCAAGTTTGCTCTTGCTTTAGCTTGCCTCGGCACCTGCCGAACAAACCCTCCAAGCCCACGACGACGACGATAATCACGCCCCGAGTTTCCATCCGCCCCGACAGACTCCGCGCATCCTTATTCCACTCCCCTCGAGAGAAAAGAAAAGAATGCCGTCGCAACCCACAAACTCGGGCATCGTCACCGACGAAGCCAGCGGCGAGCGCGAAATCCCCCAGTCCGTCCGCGCCGATGGCAGCACCCGCAAGGCAATCAAGATCCGCCCCGGCTACCGCCCCGCGGAGGATGTCGAAGTGTACAAGAACCGCACCGCCGAGGCCTTCCGCGAACGCGGTAAGAGGATCGGCATCCCCGGCGCCGCAGGGTTGAAGGACGAGAAGTCTGAGCAGTCGTCGGCCGCCAGCAACAAGAACGCAAAGAGGCGCGAGGCCCGGAAGAAGGCCAAGGCTTCTACGGAAGGCGACGACGCAGCTTCCGCAACGCAAGAGTCCAAGCCCGAAGAAGTTGACCCTGAAGTCGAGCGCGAGAAGAAGGCACGCAATCTCAAGAAGAAGTTGAAGCAGGCCAAGGAGCTCAAGAATAAGAAGGAGGGTGGAGAGGCCTTGCTGCCCGAGCAAATTGCCAAGGTCATCAAGATCAACGAGTTGATCCGGGAGTTGGATGCCCTCGGCTTCGATGCCGAGGGAGAGCCAAAGGCAGCCTCAGATGCCGCGGCTGCTGAGGGTGAGGGCGACGACAAGGAGTGATGGAGCATGTCATCGATTTCGCTGTTATACGATGAACCTTGGACAAATACTCGAGCCTGTTGGGCGCAACCATCACCCCAGGAACAGCTTCTTGGAGAACTTCCTCGGTGCGATTCAATGCACTCACGACAGCTCACATCCGTCTCGAGCCGCCAACTCGGATGAGCTTGGAAACAAACCTGCGACATACAGCACGCCGCCGTCTACTAGAGCTCCATACTGCAAAGTATGATGATGCCCGGACTTGTCGCCGAGGCCACCATAGATCATCCTCCAAGATATGGAGTAAAGCCCTCAGGGCACGATGGCACTCAACCACTTAATTGGGCCAGTATGGCGAGCTGCCACCCTGGGGACGTCACGCTCTATGGTGATAGAGGGAGACGTGTTTTGCATTGGGAATCTTATATAGCATGTATGAGTTTTGTAGTATTCTGAGTATACCCCTCGACCATATAAGTAGTTCAAACAATAATTATATAAATACTCAGTCACAAATACCTAAACGATGTCACAGAACCTTGCATTCCCGCTCCTTCCAGCTCATTTCAAACACCATGAACATATGGACTTAAAATGAATCGCTACTCCAATCCATGTATCAACCGATAGGAATGGGCAATCAAACCATTCATTTGATGCCCCCGAATGCGATGGTCATTCTACAGGGTAGGCAGCTTCATGATTAGATCTGCCCAAAAACCAAAAGCACGGCTCAAATTCCGAGATTCTGCCGGGCCAAGCTACGCGGTTGGTCTGCAGGGGTTAGCGGAAGGCTCCAGCTGGTGAGGTAAGCTCTCCATCTGCCATGAGCAACCACCTTGGCCAGCCAAACACATCACCTCCCCATTCACCAAGCAACTAACCTCCCAATACCCGACTCGCGAGCCCCTTCAGCCTTACCCGGAAGTTCTCAATATTTAAACCGTCAGATTTACGTTTGCGACCATGACCGCAGAGGAAGAGCGCCAAGCCGCCCTCAACTCGTACCGAGCAAGGCTGCTCGAGTCTCGAGAGTGGGAGGCTAAGCTCAAGAGCCTACGCCTGGAGATCAAGGACATGCAGAGGGAGTTTGACAGGACTGAGGACAACATCAAGGCACTGCAGAGCGTGGGACAGATTATTGGCGAGGTCCTAAAACAGCTGGACGATGAAAGATGTGAGACGAAGAGGCGAACAAACGAGGGAGACGAAAGCTAATCATTACTTTCTGCAGTCATCGTCAAGGCATCCTCCGGACCACGATACGTCGTCGGCTGCAGATCAAAGGTCGACAAGGTGAAGCTGAAGCAAGGTACCCGTGT
Source organism: Fusarium oligoseptatum (assembly GCA_003946995.1). Classification (NCBI taxonomy): domain Eukaryota; kingdom Fungi; phylum Ascomycota; class Sordariomycetes; order Hypocreales; family Nectriaceae; genus Fusarium; species Fusarium oligoseptatum. Next base: position 828,050 of record NKCK01000001.1, read on the forward strand.
TGCCCTCGATATGACGACACTCACGATCATGCGAATGCTTCCCCGCGAGGTCGATCCCCTGGTGTACAACATGTCGTTGGAGGACCCCGGTCAAGTGAGCTTTGCCGGTATCGGTGGACTGAACGATCAGATTAGAGAGCTGCGAGAGGTCATTGAGCTTCCCCTCAAGAACCCCGAGTTGTTCTTGCGAGTAGGCATCAAGCCTCCCAAGGGTGTCTTGCTCTATGGACCTCCTGGAACAGGCAAGACTCTTCTGGCCCGAGCAGTCGCAAGCAGTCTGGAGACAAACTTCCTGAAAGGTACGGTTTCTACAACCAAATATTGCGTTGCGCGCCCGGACTAACAATTAGCTAGTCGTCTCCTCTGCCATTGTCGACAAGTACATTGGTGAGTCGGCGCGACTCATCCGCGAGATGTTCGGATATGCCAAGGAGCACGAGCCTTGCATCATCTTCATGGACGAGATTGACGCCATCGGTGGACGACGATTCTCCGAGGGTACGAGTGCCGATCGAGAAATTCAGCGAACACTTATGGAGCTGCTCAACCAACTTGACGGTTTCGACTACCTGGGCAAGACCAAGATCATCATGGCTACCAACAGACCCGACACGCTGGACCCTGCCCTGCTCCGTGCTGGTCGTCTGGACCGAAAGATTGAGATCCCCCTGCCCAACGAGGTTGGACGACTCGAGATTCTCAAGATTCACTCGCAAAGCGTTGTGGTTGATGGTGACATTGACTTTGAGAGCGTGGTGAAGATGAGTGACGGACTGAACGGTGCTGACTTGCGAAATGTGGTTACCGAAGCGTAAGCACTCCCTCCTCTCCAACCAAGAGCTCATATGAAACCACGTTGGAACCGAATTGCTGACACGCAGAACAGTGGCCTGTTTGCCATCAAGGATTACCGAGAATCCATCAACCAGGATGACTTCAACAAGGCGGTTCGCAAGGTGGCCGAGGCCAAGAAGCTTGAGGGCAAGCTTGAGTATCAGAAGCTGTAAGCAAGGAAGGGAGTGTGGTACGCCAAGATGAGTATGATACTACGGCGGGTAGGGACCTCACGGATGAAGGAGGTTGAAGGATACAGGGTCGCTGGGTAATCAATCCACCAAGACTGGACTTGCTGGACTGTACAATAGAGTCAGGGCCGGCGGCTATAGATTGGCTCAGCCCTAGAAGCAGGAATGCACATGGCGTCTCGGAAGAACAACCGTTGGATAAACGATGATAGTCGGCGATGTGATGTGATAGGACATGGGGAGCGTCAGATCCCCGAGATCCATGTCCGTGTAAGCAGCCAAGCATCCGGACGTTTCGTCCTGTCAGCGAGCAACGGTGTATCCCCACCCGAGTTCACAAGGCTGAATTCTCACATGCGAGATTTCCGCCCCCAGTCAGCTCACGGCCGGCTGAGGGTGCTGAACGCGGTTTACTGCTGAGCGCTATGAGAGTGACGGGAGAACAGGGCGCGCAGCAAGACCCGTCTAGAACACTAGACGAGGAATGTTGACGGCTGTCTTTAGCTTAGGGCTGAGCATCTTTGGCACCGGCTAAGGGTCAAGCCACGCCTGCGAGCGGTCTGTGTCAAGCTTGACTAAATCCGCTCAGTGCTGACAGCGTTGTTTTTGTGAGCTGGGCAGTTTGAGGCTGGCCTAAGGCTATCTTGAAAGAGGCATTTTGGCCGCGAGCTGTATCATCACTCACCAGCTCTGGTGTTTGGAGTTTGTTTGGGTTATGCAGCCTCCAACTCCTAAACAACCAACAGCCGCAGCAACGCGCGGGGACCTGTTCTTGGCTGGGGCTGACACCCACTTGATCATTTACTTGATGACGGGAGTCAGCTCAGCGGGGACTCACACACCCCCCTTCAGGCAACGTGGCTGATGTCAGAGAGCTGGATGGCTGGTTGACGGCCCGCTGCTGGCGGCTGATGAATGATGTATGGCTCTCTTCCTCGCCGTTGTTTCTTTGTGAGGAGCGTGCAATCTAAACCAACGTCAAGGATAGACCAAATAATATGACGTCGGATGGTGGCACCACAAGGCGAGACAATTGAGCCAACAATAGCATCAACGGTAGAACGACAAGGCCTAGAATCCGGTAGAGAAAAGCAAAGTTCTTCCGAGGAATGTTGGCTAGAACCAGATAGAGAAGAAGAACCGCATCCGCATCCCCATCGCCAACGCCGCCCGCGCTTGCGCTTGACTTGCTTGAGAAGAAGGGGAGGGAACGCCGAGCGGAACTGGCGCTAGGAGTGCTATTCTTGGAGGCTTTTCATTTGTAGGGGAGCCCGGAGGCGGCGATTGAGGCTGTGAGAAGAAGAGACCCACGACCTGGGGACGATCTCGCGCCATGTCCACCGCCCCAGAGGACGGTTTTGGTGGCTGCCCCTGGGGATCTTGTCTTGTCCCTCTCTCTGGGTGACGTTTTTGTCTCGGGGCGAGGGTCAGGGGCCTGCGTCTTGGTCAACGCAGGGGATCTGCCAGTGCCGAGAGAAGAGAGTGGGACACTGGTGGTGCTAAGAGGTCCGAGCCTGGAGAAATACGAACGAGGATGACGACGTTTGTGTGTCCAGAGCCGGGCAGGATTGGGCGACACAAATACCGGTTCAGGTCAAGGGGCGAGCTTCGCCACAGTATGCATGCTTCATTTTGGCAGAAGCTATTCCTGTAGTGACAAGGAACACGGGCGGTTGAGTGCTCGTATGAAGGAGCAGATCTTTGGTTCGTGATGGTTGCTGAGATCCGGTTTCTTGGTGGAGGGACGTCCTGGAGAAGCGAGATGCAGGTTTCCGGTGCGTGCCTGACGGAGGCTCTGCCGTAGCGGCGGGACAAGGGCTCGGGGTCCCCGTGCGTCTGGTGATGTGGTGGTGGTGATGATGCACCTGGCTGTTGTTGACGATGATAGGTGATAGATTGCATGCGGGCAGGCATTGGTAGGGTGGTATTGAGACAAAGCTTGAGGCGACTGTGTCGGTAAACAATTGGTCTCGACTGATGTTTCTTTGCCCCCATGGACCCCAGAGCAAACATCTGGCAAGTGCCTTGTACTGTGGGCATGATTTCGCACTATCAAGCTTTCGAAAGGCCTACAGCAGAGCCAATGGGCAAATTGGGTTTGCCATGACGGGTTACCGTGTGGGCGGCTCGGCGAGATGCGTTGCCGTGACGAAAGCTTTCATGATGCGAAGCTAGAGCTGTCTTTTTTTCTGTAGACCCATGAACTTGGCCTGGCACCGCCCACCAGGCCATGATGGAGCTAGGGTCGACGAGGCAAGACCCGAAGTGGTATTCTTAGAAGCGTGGAATGGAAACATGCTTGCTGGTCGCGGTTGGTGGTCTTTTTCGATTACCTACTTGAGTGTAAGAGGTAAGTAATAGAGTGGTGGCCAAGATAGAGCCAGAGAGCCCCATCTGGACCCTTATGCAACCATGAACGATGGCTGACCTTGGCTTCCATCACGTTCTGGCTCGCCCTTCGACGACACGGGAGAGCCACGACAACGATAACACTGGGGGCATTCTTGTGTTCTGATGAGATGCAGTGCAACAAGGACAACAACGGCCAATGGGCGAGTGGCTTGTTGGTAGCAGCAGCATAGAGTCGACTCAACTCAAAACACCCGATGGTGGAATATCCCTGAGCCATCTCAAACTGGTGAGCCGCCCGGCTTGGGAGGGGGGCCACACCCCCCCACAGACGGTTATCGCTATGGCCAAAGACGGCTCTAGCCCTCTCTTTCTGGTATGTATGCTTGACTTGTCAGCGTTCAATCATCAGTAGTCAGGAAGATAGGAAACCTTTGGAACCTGCTGGTCGGGGACCGGTTAACTCCCTTTGTTATTAGTCGGCTTGAACAAACAAATCAACAATCGAAGAATCCTCTCTTTCTCGCCCCTACCTAGAAAGGGCTGGCAAGCCATCTGCAGCCCCTGTCAAGCACACACCCCTCCACTCCCCTCCCCTCTGTCATCCGCAACCCCACTCTGCCCACCTGCTAGAGGTGAGCGACGCAGCCTGCTCCTCGGGTTCTGAGGCGGGCTAGAAGCTAGAGTCCGAAGGGTGAGAGAGGGAGGGGAGGACATGTTTCGTTGCTGAGGTGCAGGCACTTCCATTGGAGGCAACTAACTGGAAGCAACAGGGCCAGGCTACCAGGGCCGTACCTACCTCGCCATGGATACTCCACATTGGGAAGTTGGGGCCAAGCCTCTCATGGATACCGCTACTGCTGCTGCTACTGTACCTACCTCTACCGCTCTGCCCGCCATTCTCTGTCCCGACCTCCAAACGACTACATATACAACAAGCTCTCCCCCGTCAGCTTTCCCTTCTTCTCCTCTCCTCTCCTCTCCTCTCTCCTCTCATACCATACCTTCTGCTTCGTGATACCCCCTTTCAACTGATCCGCCTGTTCTCCCGCTCTGCTCTGCGCTTCGCTCTCCACCTCGACCGCCCTTTCATCCCGAACCCCATTGCGAACGTCTTCCTCCCGCACAGAGCTCAGTCAAGATGTGGTAAGGGAGCTTCCCCGTCACCGCTTTTGTTGCCGCCTAGCTCTATCCTCCCCCTCTCCGCCGTCGCCCGCCACCTACTGCGTTTCCACCGACTCTTGCCTCCAAGAGATGCAACAAGAGACGGGGGAATGGTCATGATGGCATGGGCGAAGAGGAGAGATGGAGCTGGCGGTCAATGGAAGGGCCCAATTGACAACGACATGATGGCTAATTGCACTCAACTCGCAGTGGAATTTTTGGATACATCAACTACCTGGTGGAAAAGGACCGCAAGTTCATCCTCGACACTCTGATCAACGGTCAGTGCTCCCATGTTGCCCCCCTTCCCCTCCTCAGCTGCCCCTCTTCACAACGTCAAACGCCCCCTCGGCCACCCCTTCATCAGCCATGCCCCGCCCCGCCATTCAATGGTGAGACGACACCAGCTTCGTATTGCTTGCTGACATCATTTGTCCGACAGGTCTGTCCCGTCTTGAGTATCGAGGATATGACTCGGCCGGTCTAGCCATCGATGGTAACAAGAAGAAGGAGGTCCTGGCCTTCAAGGAGGTTGGCAAGGTTGCCAAGCTCAAGAAGCTCGTCGATGAGTCGGATCTCGACCTCGAGAAGATCTTTGATTCACACGCCGGTATTGCCCACACCCGATGGGCCACCCACGGCCCTCCCTCCACCACCAACTGCCACCCTCACCGGTACGTTTTTAGCCTGCAAATCTTGTCCTGATTCAGACGCGCTGTTGGTTCCCGTTTTTCGAAACTTGGAACTGGTGCTGGATTGGGTACGTCTGGGGACATCGTGTGCTGACCTGTTTCCCCTGAATGAAGATCCGACCCCAACTGGGAGTTCACCGTCGTCCACAACGGTATCATCACCAACTACAAGGAGCTGAAGACCCTCCTCTCGGCCAAGGGCTTCAAGTTCGAGACTGACACCGACACCGAGTGCATTGCCAAGCTCACCAAGTACATCCACGACCAGCACCCCCAGATCGGCTTCACCGACCTGGCCAAGGCTGTCATCCAGGAGCTCGAGGGTGCTTACGGTCTTCTCATCAAGTCCGTCCACTACCCCCATGAGGTCATTGCCGCCCGCAAGGGTTCTCCCCTTGTTATTGGTGTCAAGACCCAGCGCCGCATGAAGGTCGACTTTGTCGATGTCGAGTACTCTGATGAGAACGCTGCCCTCCCCGCTGAGGCTGCCGCCCAGAACGTCGCTATCAAGAAGAACGACCTTCTTGTCCCCGATGCCGGCCTTGGCGCCGCTGACAAGTCTCTTCTGCACCGATCTCAGTCTCGTGCCTTCATGACCGATGATGGCATGCCCATGCCCACTGAGTTCTTCCTCTCCTCCGACCCCTCGGCCATCGTCGAGCACACCAAGAAGGTTATGTACCTTGAGGATGACGATATTGCCCACATCCACGAGGGCTCCCTCAACATTCACCGTCTCAAGAAGGCTGACGGTAGCTCCAACGTCCGAACCATCCAGACTTTGGAGCTCGAGCTTCAGGAGATCATGAAGGGCAAGTTCGACCACTTCATGCAGAAGGAGATTTTCGAGCAGCCCGAGTCGGTGGTCAACACTATGCGTGGTCGCCTCGACATCGCCAACAAGACCGTCACCCTTGGTGGTCTTCGCTCTTACATCTCCACCATCCGCCGATGCCGCCGCATCATTTTCATTGCTTGCGGTACCAGCTACCACTCCTGCATGGCTGTCCGCGGTATCTTTGAGGAGCTTGCTGAGATCCCCATCGCCGTTGAGCTGGCTTCGGATTTCCTTGATCGACAGGCCCCCGTCTTCCGTGACGACACCTGCGTCTTCGTCTCCCAGTCTGGTGAGACTGCTGACTCCCTCATGGCCCTCCGCTACTGCTTGGAGCGTGGTGCCCTGACCGTCGGTATCGTCAACGTCGTCGGTTCCTCCATCTCTCTCCTCACCCACTGCGGTGTCCACGTCAACGCCGGCCCTGAGATCGGTGTTGCTTCCACCAAGGCCTACACATCTCAGTTCATCGCCATGGTCATGTTCGCTCTGTCTCTTAGTGAGGACCGCGCGTCCAAGAAGGCCCGTCGCGAGGAGATCATGGAGGGTCTTGCCAACGTCTCGGATCAGATCAAGTCGATCCTTGAGCTTGACTCCTCCATCAAGGCTCTGTGCGAGAAGACCTTCAAGGACCAGAAGTCTCTTCTTCTTCTCGGCCGTGGTAGCCAGTTCTCCACTGCCCTTGAGGGTGCCCTGAAGATCAAGGAAATCTCGTACCTCCATTGCGAGGCCGTCATGTCTGGTGAACTGAAGCACGGTGTGCTGGCTCTGGTCGACGAGAACCTCCCCATCATCATGATCCTTACCCGCGACGACCTCTTCAAGAAGTCGCTCAACGCCTACCAGCAGGTCATTGCTCGTGGTGGCAAGCCCATTGTCATCTGCAACCCTGATGACGAGGAGTTCAAGGCCTCCGAGGCTGAGAAGATCGAGATCCCCAAGACTGTTGATGTCCTCCAGGGTCTCCTCAACGTCATCCCCCTGCAGCTCATCGCTTACTGGCTGGCCGTGCTTGAGGGTCTCAACGTCGACTTCCCTCGCAACCTGGCCAAGTCGGTCACTGTCGAGTAAGGTGCTTGCCGTCAGTTGATTGGTTTTGATGGGTGGTATAAAGCAGTGCCGCGCGGCTGCTTGGGTACCTAGTTCGTCGCGCTGGTGCGCACGATGTTTATGATAACATTTGGAGTTGGTTTCCGGACAAAACTGGGCTTGCGTTGACATGGATAATCAAGTCTCTTTTTGCCTGCCTTGCTTGGTTGCATGAGATACATGTTTGACACAATGAATGGAGAAAATGGGAGGAAGGCCAGGGATCCGGCTGGTCATGTTAGATGGGTAAAGACGACAGGCAGTCGACCTGGTTTATGATAAGCTAGTTGTAGGCAACGTAATCATGAAGATATTGAGAATGAAGAACAAGCATAAGTTCCTGTGATGTGTCTACCTACTGTTGCAACCTTCTACTAATGGTCCCTCAGGGGTTACCAGAACAGAAAAACATGGCCCATCAACCTTTTCGGTGGGTATGATCAGTTTCTCCTAGCTAAGCATAGTCTAACATCCTCAAAGAATTATATATCTTCCCGCTAAAGAGAGTTTAATATCTTGAAGTACCATATAAATTTATCACTTCTTACTTTAACACCCTCATGAGATTTACCTAACACAGGCTGAAATTAGGTCAGAATTAGCTGGGCATGACTCTACGAAGGAGAGCAAGTAATATGTGCACATGGTCTGGAAAGGTATGGGGCGAAGCTCTCTATACGTGTCTTGTTTGTATTACAACTGTGACTAGGCTTGCGTCACAGATCAATTCCTGCGCCACTCATCCATCTATTCCCTTGGTTTAGACGGTTTGTGTACCGTATCCTCTAATCCGTTCAGCGAACGCCCAGCTTTGGGCCTCGAGCTTCAGGTCGTTGGTAATCTCGACACCATCCTTGGTGACGATGGCCAAGGAGTATGAGTCCAGACTGCGGGCGTCGCGGTAAAATAGCACCTTCATACACTCCTTGATAATGTTGACGGCCCCCTCCTTGTCGAGGTTCTGGGCAGCCTCCTCATCGGGGACATGGCGGCGCATGATGGGCTGGGCGAGCATTGCGCCGAAGCCGGTGGCCAAGCTGGGGGAGCTGTAGGTGCTACCGAGAAGGTCGGCAGCGGCGAGGAAGGGCTTGTCGTCGTCGTCGAGGCCGGCTACGAGGAGGTGGTTCCACAGAGGGTCGAACTTGGAGCGGCGACGGTAGAGAAGCTTGGCGAGGTAGCGGTGGAGGTTGGCGGCGTTGAGGCGAGGGGCGTCGGGGGAGGTGTAGGCCTCATCGAGGGAGAGCTCGATGAGATGGCGGTCGAGGTACTGCATGTCGGAGATGTCACCGCTGAAGCCCACGACCGACGAGTCGGCGAAGGAGCGGAGTCGCTTGACGTCGGTGAAGCGGGCAAGAGAGCCGTACGAGGCTGTGGAAGGATGGTTAGCTGTGAATGTGTCGATGGAGGGGGAGCAATGGCGGACCTAGGTTGTCGGCGGCCATGACGACACCGTCCTTGAACTTGACGGCGATGACAGAGGTACCTGTGACGATGGGCTGCTGGGTGTTTTGCTTGGGGCCGTTCTCGCCCATGTAGGAGGCATCATAAGCACCATAGACATCATCTCTGGGCTGGGGGGGGAGTTGTTAGCTTATGGCTCTTAGAGGAGAGGTATAGTGTGTAGAGACATACACGACCCCAAGCTTGCGGACGGTGATCCATAGTTTCTGTGGTTGAGGATGGAGAAGGAAGAGGGTTGAGTGGTTGTCGAAGAGGGAGCTAGAATGTAGAAATTGAATGAGATGGCTTGCGACGGATATTGTTCCGATAACACAAAGCCGGATGTCGTTGGTGATGATGAGAAGTTGCTAGGTAGGTAGGTCGGTACTTGCTGCTGGGTTGACCTTAACTGTCGCGTCCTACGGCAGCCTGCAACGAAGCAGCGGATGAGGTACTGTAGGCGCAAATGGGGGCGGGGGGTTACATAAGCCACAGTGATTGGCTCGGCGGGGAAAGCTGGTCGAGCTGCAGCTCCTCCAGGTAAATGGTACAAGGCGATGCAGCCTGCGTGGGCGGGGGTTTTAAAGTACATGATACCCATGGAGCTTTTGTGCCCTTGCAGCTTTCCGGGCATTGCAGAAGGGGAATGAGCCCAGGCAAAACGTCAACACCATCTCATCCTCTTCAGCCTCATCTTGACCTTTTCAAATTGCTCCCTGCGACACGCGACACCAAATTGCAGCCTCCAATCGCGTCGTCGCCTTCCCGCGATACCAGATTTCTTTTTCCAACAAGCTTCTCAGTTCCTCTCTCTAGACGAAAATGCTCACCGCCGTCGGCAGGGCCGCTGCCCGCCGCATCCAAGCACCATCTGCCCACCACCCCGCGGCCGCGGTCGCCGCCCAATTGATCCTCCGCCAGGCCCCGGCAGCCTCTGCGCTCCCCATCCGAGCCTTCTCCGTCTTTGCTCCCGCGCAGCTGCCCGCCGCCGCCGCGAGCAAGAAAAAGTCCAAGGCTCCGGCCAAGAAGAAGCCCGCCGCCGCCAAGAAGAAGCCCGTCGCGAAGGCGGCTAAGAAGCCCAAGCCTGCACCCAAGAATCCCGTCGGGAGACCCAAGAAGGAACTCGACCCCGAGGAGAAGAAGAAGGCTGAGATCCGTGAGCTCAAGAAATGGGCTCTCAGGGACACGCCCGCCGCGCTGCCCAACTCTAAATGGTCCCAGTTCATCGCCGACAACAAGGACGTGCTGAAGGGCTCTGACGGCCTTGGACCTCACATGGCTGGACTTGCCAGCAAGTTCCAGAATCTCTCTGCTTCCGAGCTTAACGTGCGCGCTCTCGACTGCCCCTCATAGTATCCGACTGCAAGCTAACATACGAATTCCTCCAGGCCCTTGAGAACAGAGCTGCGGCCAACCGTGAGAAGAACGCCGCCAATCTCAAGGCTTGGATCAAGAGTCACGAGCCGGCGCGTATCCACATCGCCAACCAGGCTCGCCGCCGCCTCAATAGGCTCACGGAGAAGAATTACAGAGCCTTGGAGGACGAGCGCCTGCCCAAGAGGCCCCTGAGCTCCTACACCAACTTCACTGTCCAGAGCTGGCCGCGTCTCGGAGGCACCGACGCCATCGAGGGCTCCAAGAACATCAGCCAGGCCTGGAAGGCCCTGAGCCCCTCCGAGAAGGCTGTCTACGAGGAGCAGACCGCCCAGGCTTCGGCCAAGTACGAGGCTGATATGGAGGTCCTCCAGGTGCGCGTCGATGCCATCAAGGCTGAGGGGGTTCCCAAGGGCAAGAAATAGACGGGATTGTCACTCAATTGAAGAAAGAGAGTGTGTACAATGTCTTTATGTTCACTGAGGCTACAATAGGTAACGGAAATGCAGGGCTCTGGGTTCACCGGATAAAGGGAGAGGGATTTCTATTTTGTGTGCGCGGCTGTATGAAATTAAGTGTACGGTGCGGATGCTGGCTGGTTTTGACGCAAGAAGGTTCTGACACGCGTGGTGATGCTCATGATAACATAAAAAACACAATGTCAATAGTGTGTGGTTCATTCATTCAAACATTGCCTCGTGCTCTCGTCTCATCGTCAATCCAACCCACCGTGCCCCGTGTATCGATAATCATGATATAGCCCAAAGCCAACCAACGCCTCGCTTCTCATGCTGAAAGTATTCCCAAGCCCAATAAGCCGTATTATGTCTCCCAAGCATGGCCATTCTGTAAACCTTCAGTTCACCGCCGCAAGTTTCATAATCAGGCCTACTTCTCGTATGGCGGAACCTCGATGGCCAACTGCCCGTCTGCGCCATACCAGCTCGCCCCCGTTGTCTTGAGCTGCCTCCCACTAGCCAAGTATAGGAGAAGATATGTATGCTTTGCAACGTGCCCCCAACAGTACAGGCGAATCCAGTCGTGACTCTTGTCTCGACGGCACCATGTACCCCAACCTGCCAGGCCACTTCGCAGGTAATTGCTCAAGAAGCCCCATGTCTCGAAACGGATCTCAGCACTCCAATCCGTACAGTCAAGAAGCCAGTAGCCCCGTTCGAAGGGGTCTACAGCCCGTTTGGGGTCTGGACGATATCGAGACGACAAATCCCGGGCTAGCTTGGCGAGCTTCTCTGAGATCAGATCGGAAGGGTCTACATCATCTACCCCGACTGGTGGAGAGGGTGGTCGTATCTCGAGACTGTTGCTGAGTTGTTCCGCCTGCGAACCCCTGGCTAGCAGCGTAGGGACGGTGTCGCTTGAGCTTCGGACCAGATCACCATGCTGTGGGTGGTTCACCCTGGGACGTTTGGCCGGCGGAGGTTCTGAGCCAGCACGAGGTGATGCAATTGGTGACCGAGAACTGACTATGCTGCTTGATATGTGGGTGATGTCAGGGCCCAAATTCCCAAGAATTGCATCCTCAGTGTTGCCTGAAGCCCCTGGCGCCTCAACCACCTTTGGCACCTGCGGCGTCCTTGGAATTATGGTATTGCGCTGTAGAAACCTGGGCTGCTCCAGTGGCAATGATTCTTCTTGTGAAGGAATTGGTAAGGAGGACGGCACATCCACTCTGTCTGAGTCTGACGGGAGAGGGAGTCTCTTCCGAGTAGCCGGAGATGAAGGCGTCGGAGAAGCCTGTGGTGACCCGACCTGGCCGATATAACGCTGTAGCACACGAGAAGGCGAAACACTCAGTAGCCCGGCATCTGGCATGGGGTACGAGTCACTAATCTGGCTGGGTGGTGCATACCAGGACTTGAGGGAACCACCTCCAGTCTCTTGAGACGACATCAGGATCCCTTTCTCAGCTGGCGCCGCGTACCGTATACATGGCGATGAGCGATTATCCAATGCGCCTTCAAAGCTCAAATCCTGGGACCCGATCTCAAAGGATTGCCCAAACGATGCGGTAGCCATGCCCTGGCTGGGGGACGGCACCGCATGAGCCCGCGCCTGCTCCTGCTGTGTAACACGCGCTTGCGCATCCACCCACGACTCCGTCAGCGGGAGCGCCGTGCGCGATTGGGGCTCAAAGGCGAGGTATGCCCGTGCGAGCTGGCGGTAGACGACATCATCGGCTGCGCGGCTGGGTGCGGTGATGTGAACGAGGATCTCGGTGTCTTCCGCGTTGCTGCTGCTGGTCATGATTCGAGTGCTGGAGGCAGAAAAGCATGGCGATGAATGCGCGACCGTGAAAGAGAAGAAGAAGAAACAAGAGAGGTGATTCAGGTGGGTTGCCAGTTATATGTTGTTATCCACGTCGTTCCAAGACAGAGTAACCAGAAGCACGAGCCAGTCGCCAGTCATGAGCGTGTAAGAATATAGAAGGGCGGCAGGCAACAAAAGGTCCAAGTCCTGAGAGACTAGAGAAGAGCCTGAGGTCTATAATCCCTAGGCAAACATGGAGAAGGTGATTAATGAAGAGTGGAGGAGTGAGGTCTCGTGACGCACGAGATTCACGGTCTGAAGTAGACGCCGCTGAAGATTCAAGCCATCCAATGCAAGTCAAGAGCACCTGGCACCTTCCATCTCCAGTGGGTTGACGGGTGCCAGGTCCGCTATAGGTCAAGCCACACAACAGCCTAATGGTCAGTGTCATTAGCCTAAGGTCAATCAATCAGCCACACAAGGACCCCTGCTCAACCACCAAAAAAGGTACGTATCCACTATCGACGACGGATGCTACCCCAGGATCCATCCCATCAAGTGCTCTCGCTCTCCTCCGAGACACTTGGCTCGATTCCTCGTCCCTCTCCAATTCCCCTCCCCACGTCCTCCTCCGTCTAATCTCAGCCATGTCGGAATCCGCAGAGTCCAAGTCTAGAGGCCCCCTCGGCCGCGTCGTCGTCATCGGCGGCAACGGCTTCCTTGGACACCACATCGTCAACCAGGCCATCGAGTCGTGGACCACCACCGCCGTCTTCGGCGTCGACCTGCGGTGCGAGCGCAACCGCAATCCCGCCGCCGAGTACCGCGAGTGCGACATCACCGACCCCGAGCGCCTGCTGTCTCTGATTGAGGAGCTCAAGCCCGACGTCGTCATTCACACGGCGTCCCCCGTCGCCAACAACCCCAAGATCGGCAACGACATCTTCAAGAAGGTCAATGTCGACGGAACACAATCTGTGGTTGATGCCTGCGAGAAGGCCGGTGTCAAGGCTCTTGTCTACACCAGCTCTGCTAGTGTCATCAGCGACAATGTCACCGATCTGCTCAACGCAGATGAGCGGTGGCCATTGATCCGTGGAGATCAGCAGACCGAGTACTACTCCGAGACCAAGGTCCGTCGTCGCGTGTTGCTCTGCCAGGAACCCAACTAACATGATACCTGTTATAGGCTGCTGCTGAAGAGCTCGTCCTCAAAGCGAATCGTAAGGATGAGTCCAAGCTCCTCACTTGCGCCATCCGCCCCGCCGGCATCTTTGGTGAGGGCGACGTCCAGACCCTCGCCGGTATCCTCAACGTCTACAAGCGCGGCAAGCACAACGTCCAGGTCGGCAACAACGAGAACCTGTTCGACTTCACCTACGTCGGCAACGTCGCTCACTCCCACCTCCTCGCCGCCCAGCTCCTCCTCGTCACCGCCGCCTCCCCCACTGTGCCCCTCGACCATGAGCGCGTCGACGGCGAGGCCTTCTTCATCACAAATGACGAGCCCGTCTACTTCTGGGACTTTGCTCGCGCTATCTGGCACACCGCTGGCTACAACAAGGGAAAGGAGGGTACCTGGACCCTGCCGCGCGAGCTGGGCATTGGTCTTGGCTTCATCAGCGAGGTGTTTGGTACCATCCTTGGCAAGACCCCAACTCTCACCCGCAAGGCCATCATCATGAGCTCCATGACCCGCTACTACAACATCACCAAGGCTAAGCGTGTCCTACGCTACAAGCCCCTGTGGACGTTGCAGGAGGGTATCAACCGTGGCGTGGAGTGGTTCGCTGAGCAGGACAGACAGGAGGCTGCTGCTGCCAAGGCATGATTGATGACCAGTGCCAAGCTTGGAACGAGCAAATGAGTAAGAGGAGGGCTCTAATGAAAAAGGGATCGAGGGAATAAAAATCTATATCCAGCCATGAGTGTACATATCTGGCTCTTATTATCCACACAGGCCGATGTTTAATACAACAGAGATGCTTCAATTTTGACGCACACACCATTTCACAAAGCATCATATAAAGGACCATGTAGTAATAAGCGCAAAGGCACCAACAGGTACTCGATTATCAAGTCGTGAATACCCAATCGGAACAGGTTCTATTGTTCCTATATCTCTCTCATCCGTCCATCCATCCATGCCATGCCATGTTCCATCCGTGACCAAAAACCCCTTCTGATCCCAGAATGAAGCCAACATGTTGCATCCTCACATCTGACCCATCATCCGCGCACCCGCGAGAGGAATGTTCTGTGCACCCTCATCGCTCTGCTTCCGTGTCTCGCCAGGGAATCAACCCGTTCACATGGTTACTCCATCCAACGCAGGTATAGAAGAAAGAAAAACAAGAAAAAAAAAAATGACAACACCCCCTTTGACCTTTTTTGGTTTCGTGAAAAAGGCTTCAACCTCCGGGCCTCCCAAAAAAGAATAAGAACTTAGTCGAGAATCGAAAAAGGGCAAAAAAAGAACCAAGCTCTCTCATGCCACCTTGGTGATAGGAGGAAGAAGGGAACGGCATAGAGCAGTAGGTGTGAAGTGAACAAGATAGGGAGTTAAGCATCCCCGTCTTGTGGGGAGACAAAGGTCGAGAAACTACCAGGTCCATCGTGTCGTGCGGGAACAGGGTTAAGGGCTAGTTGGCGATCTGCTTTTTTCCTTTTTCAAGGGGGTGGGTGATTGATAATAACAGGCGGAGGGGGAAGCGAAGAGGAACGCCGTCAACTATGCAAATGACTCTACTCCCAAATCATGCCTCCTGAATTGAGTAAGGTAGGGAAACGAAATGAAGCTTAGGACTGGGCATTGCCTGGCCCAGAAGGTGAAGGATATCGTTGGAAAGTATCATGAGTTGCCCGACACACCAAGCCCGCTGCCTTGCCGAGCGAGACCCGAGTTGCGCCACTCCCGTCGCCTGCTGTGCTCGGCGCTATCGAGCTGGCTGTCTGACTGGTTGAACTGGTTGGCACTGCCATACGGCGAAGGATTGGCTAGATCGTTTCGACCCCTCCAGCGTGTCGGAGGCGTGCCGGGGCCGTTGTTGGCGTAGGCCATAGGAGGCTCTTGCATGGGGCGAACACTGGCTTCGCCCTGCCACAGGGCTGGATCCGTCTCTACTCGCCGGGCTGGTGGTCGTGTAGAGTTGTCTGGACGGTTGTAGACCTCGTTGACCTCAGTGATCGAGATCTGGCCCCGTCGGTCTTGGAACCGCTTGAGAATCTCCTTGGTTGTGATGTCTCCGCTGTTGCTGAAAATATAGGGGTCGTTGAGGAGGCCAAGGATCTCGTCGGGAACCTATATCCATGTCAGAAAACGCTCAACTAGGCTGAACGATCGGGGCATCTTACCTGGCACATCTCCTCGATATGCGTAATCATCATTTCTACAGCATCAATAACATAAATGGCCTCGCTATCCAGGGCGGGTGCTCTGGATGGGTTCGTAAGGATGTTGGGTGCAATAACTGTTGCAAGGTTCCTGATGTCCATCTTGGAACCAACCTCCTCGTCCAGCTGGTGAAAGGACCCAGCCCACTTAAGGAAGCTGAAGAGAATCTCGAGACTGTCTCGGTGACTCTTGGGGAGAAGACAGCATGTGAGGTGTAGACACTGCTTCCTCTTCTCCGTGTCTGAGATCTTGGCTGCGCTAATCCATAGCCTGTACAGCTTGTGTGTCATCAGGGGGTCTGGCAGGTCTCGTAGATATCGCTTGAGAAGAGCCGCAAGCTGAATGACGGGCTGTTCCATAAAGTTGACCACGTCGCAACCTTCGGTGTTTATCTTCTCTACCAGACCTTGCAGCTTCTTGATGTTGCCGTTCTTTCGGAACACACCCTCGACTGAGAGATCCATCTTGCGCATCGATGACACGATATCGTCGATGACGGCTGGGATGCGAAGTGTGCCAGGTCCGACACCGTCTGTGGACTCTGCACCGTCTCTCTCGATGATGATTTCGAGAGGCACACCAAACACGCCCTTCTTCTTGACGCTCTTGTTCTTGTCGTTTTTGAAGGCCTTTCCAAGATTCTTCCAGAATGTCGCCTGCTTACGCGACTCGATGAAGCTTAGAAGCTCCTCTAGCGTGAATTCTTGCTCAATCATAGGTTGCATGGTGAGGACGGCGAGGTGGCGGACGTTGAAGTATTCGAGGCCAGAAAGCTCTGAGAAGAACTTGCGGCCGATTCGCTCGGGGTAGACATTATCGCCACGGAATTCTCGATCACGATCGGCCGACTGCGTTCGCTGATGACCTGAGCCGCCTGGTGCGTCAAGAGAGCGATCAGAGAAGGGCTGCGGAGTCCTCTGCTGCTGTTCTCGGGACTGCTCGACAGCCACGATCCTCGGAATGTCATCGAGGGTGATGCCATCGTTCTGCCCAAACATGAGATCGGTAGAACCTTGGGGGCCATGGCCTTGCCCACCGTCTCCAGCTGAGCCGGGGCGTGGTGCCCGACCGTCGGGATCCATTACGCGAGATGTTCGAGCTTGTCGTACACTAGAAGACAAGTGACGATCTAATCGCGTACTCCGGAGTCTGCGTACATCATTCAGAGTGTTCTCATAAGACGACTCACGATGACTGTCCTTATTATCACCTGGGCCGCGTGACCGAGAATCTGCACGCGGCCTTGCATCGTTGTCATGGCCACCAGCTGCGCCATAACCATTACTGTTGGGGTCTTCGCCGGAGCGCGGAAGGGTTCCATTGGCTCTTAGGATGTCCAGCAGGCGAGCCAGAGCAACCCGGAGGAGGAATACGTATTGCTGCAGCTTGGAAATATGCTCAAACTTCATGGCCGCGTCGGCGTTGGGGCCGACACAGTTTGTGCAGTAAATCTTGCGGTCGAAGGCGTTGAACCGGGCTTCCTGCAAGGTACGGCCGAGCTCACGCCCACACCTTGTACACTTGACGCAGGTCAGATGCCACCTCATGTCGGCGTTCTTGGCACACTCGTCCTCGACAGATCTATGGCAGAGGGTGCAGTGGTCCGAGTCGTGCGATGATAGTCGCGAACCGTCCGCGTTCACTTGCAGCTGGCCATTGTCGTTCTTGACGGCGTCTAGGTCGCTCAGGTCGTCGAGGAACTGGTACAGACCGGTGGAGGCGCTGGCTTCGCGCTCGAGGCGCAGTGCCCCCTGGAGGCAGATTCGGATGAGGAGTTTGAGGTAGTGGGCTAGACCAGTGACGAGGGACAGCAGTTCCTGTGTGACACCCAACTTGTGTCCACCGCTGTCTTGTGTCTTTGACAGCAAGGAGAAGAAGGACACAATCTTCTTACATAAAAGCTTGGCTTCTCGGCCGTAAGACATACCTGACCAAAGTTAGATTGGCGCACATCGTCTCGGGCACATGCAGGGTCTTGTCTTTACCTTTCTCATTCAGGCCCACCATTGTCGCGTCGAGTCGGTCCGCCGATTGGAACAGGATCTCGACGTGCCATATGAAGCGCTTGGCGACCAAAACTCCGTCGACGTAAGCGCCGTTGCTAACGTGGAGGAGCATGTCGGATATACAAGCCGCTGAGGATTCCTCAAAGGTTGAGAGTACACTCCATATCCGGAAGACCTTCTCCTCCATGCGCTCCTCCTCCACGCGGATGAGGTCTCTGCCCGCAGCGTCATCCGAACTCTTGAGAGCAGGCGGTGAATCTGTGGGCTGCGCCAGGCGCACGTTCCAAAACTTGTGAATCATGTAGCACTCGGGGTGCCAATGCTGGTTCTGGCCGTTTCTGAAGATTTCGACAAACTGCTTCAGGATGGCTGTCTGGCAGCCATTGCAACGCTGCGCAAATTGTGTCGAATAGTGATAATGGCAGTAAACATTCCCATCGTGCTCGTAGTAACTATCCTGGGCGCCGAATATCGTCGAACATAATGAGCAGGTAAAATGGTCGACATGGTACTTTCGGTCTAGGGCGGTGATGTATGAGCCACGCAGGGCGCCCCCGCACTGGTAACAGAGGAGGCCCAACCGACGGAAGTAATCCGTCTCGCATAGGGGATACTGTCCCTGGCCGTTCTCGTCGTCGGCCGGGAAGAATTTGGATGCTACTATCTCACCGCAGTCCTGTCCCTTGGTTAGTATAGACACAGAATAATACAGAGTCTCTTGGGCGCCGCACCTGACACTTGAAACAGTCGAGATGAAAGGTTCCTTCGAGGGCTCGAACAAACTGGCCCGTTAAGGGCTCACCGCACGCCTGGCAGGTCCTCGTCTGACCGCTAGCAGATCTTCCTCCTCGCCCTCGCGACCTGTTCCGCTCAGCACTTTTGCGGGGCGGCTGATCCTCAGCCCATCCGGGGGGAGGAGGATTAGGAGTGCCTGGTGCAGAGGCGGGCGGCCTAGGGCGATAGCTGCTGTCCGGCGTCCTCGTCCGGTGTCCACCGTTCTGCCAGCTTGAATCGGGGTGCGGAGGCACGTCGGAGCCGGTATGGTCGCGGGATTGGTCACCATGACCAGGTTCGCCCAGCATCGCGTCGTCGTATCCCGACGCCATGATGAGAAGCAATCCTAAACGTCGTCGAGATGCTCAGTCCCCCCTCCAAACTCCAAACTAATCAGTTACAAATGGGTCCTCGGCGCCGAATATCCAACAGAGGTCGACGGGCGTTCGCAGCGGTCGGCATCAGCGCCAGCAGTGGTGGGCGGCGGCAGCGGCAGCGGCGACGACGACGGAGGTATCGATGCCAATTGGCGAGGGTAGGTGGGTGATGTGGTACGCAGTAGAAGATAATCTCGGTCGAGGGAGAGGTGAGAGCGAGTATGGGCTGGTGTTCGCGTGACGGCCCAACGATAAGCCACCCAGTTCGGACTGGGGTGATGGAGGAGGCGGCGGGAGGAGCAAGTCGGTGGCAGTGAAGTGAAGCGGCACAAGACAGCAGGGACCCGGTAGCATGCGAGGCTGGAGCATGTAAACAGCGAGGCTGAAACGAAGAAAAACAGAGACAATGGAAGAAGATGCAGTACGAGACGCGGCGCAGCGCGTCTGCGGCGGCGTGGATGAAGGAGCGTGGGAGTAAAGTCGAAGCCTGTCGTGGGAGAGTAAGGTATGGAGTAGCAGGAGGCGCCTGGTGGTAGGGGAGCTGAAGTCGGGTCGTAGAAACGATGGGGGGGAGAACGTGGTGGTGGTGGAGGAGACTCCCGCTTAGAGGGTACCTTTACCAACAATAGGGGATTAGCACCAAAGACCTAGGAGCCAAGGCAGGTACCTCGAGGTGCTTGGGTACCTACCTAACGGCGGGGGGTTACCTAGCGGTTCTGCGCCGCCAGATCAGGGAGCTAGGTCAGAGATGGCCCCAGGGGAGTCGAGGTAGAGGTACTTTCCTGGGCGATCGGATAGCAGCAGGAGTCCCACCTACGGCCAAGCAGGTATAGATTAATTTACGATGGATGGAAGCTGGGCAACAAGGCAGATACGATAGATAGAAGGGTATTCAGAGAGACGAGGCATACGCAAAACCTGATAGCGCAATTTTTTTTCTGGCTCCTGCAAGAGCTGACTTGATGAGAGCCGGCCCATCTAACGCAATGCGAATGGATGGAGGTTAGGTTGCTGCTGCTGACGGGCCGGACCCTGTGCGTGTTTAGGCGTTAGGGGCGTTGGATACTGCAATTTCCAGGCCGGCCACGGGGAGCCACGTCGAGGTAGCGATACTAAAAATAAAAATAAACGGTGGAGGTTTCGAAAGTCGCTTCCTTCAGGTGCAGGTCGCCGTCAGCACTGCCTGCCAGGGCGGGTATTATTAGTAGGCAATCACAATAAAGAATACTTATGGGATTGGACCGATCAGGATGGATGGCAGCCCGCCATTTTGCCTTCGAGTCTGCCCTCTCCTCTCCTCTAGATACTTGCTCAAGCCGGGCAGGGCTCCAGCTGTCTAGGACTTCTGAGGTGCCCGTCAGCATATCGTGGCATCCAATGTCACTGAGATGGATCCCCAGAGTCATCCTCTCAGCCCGCCTATTCCCCTTCGAGACCCGATCCGACAGGACCCAGGCAAGGCATTGCTGCAGCAGTGGGAATGTCTCCATCGCATGGATGGGTCTTGAGGCGTTTGAGCCTGAGCCTGAAGTCTGCCTGAGCCTCTGGACCGTAGACTACCGCATCAGCCATTCATGGTCAAAGCTGGGGGGCGCACTACGACTGCTACAGTGCAGCACTGCGAGCGCTTGCTCCCAAGACAAGAGTTATGGAATCCATGACGGACCCTGGGCAGAGCCCCCCCGGCTTACCTGACACTCGCAGGTTTCTCACCATTCATCATGGGTTGATGAGGTCAGTTCCGGTCCCCAGATTTCTCTCGGACCTGTCAGACATGGAACACGTCCAATGGATCGGCCGCCTTCAGACGAGGTCCGCCGAGAGAAAGGGAAAAAAACCAGAACAGCCCCCGTCAGAGTCGCCCTGGTACCGCACATAACCTTGCCCTTCTTGAAATTGCAATGAAGATCTCATCACGTGTGCAGGAGTCTAGGGGGGTTTTAAGCTGCAAGAGGGTCAAGGCATGTGTCTACTAAAAAGACGGTGCATGAGATGGATGAGAGCAGTCAAAATAAAACATGTCACGGGCCATTGAGTACACACTAAATAGCAGTGAATATTTATGTCGACAGGTGGGAGCGTGCTGTGGTTTTTGTACCATCTTACATGTCGCAATTTATGTTGCATCGCTGACTTGGTCTACTTGGAACCTTTCTTGACTCTTGTCCCCTGCAATCTCTCGTGGATTGGGCCACGGACGGATATGAGCAGCATGCTAATGATGGATGATTGCACGTCTTTATTACACAAGAACAACAACATTCCGGCTCATCAGCCAAATCAGTCAAACTTCCGGAATGTGGTGGCTTCCAGGCTCTGGGATAATCACGGCCCTTGCTTGATCCTCGCCAGCAGCAGCATGGCATGAATTACAATTACAATGCTATAACGCAACAGCAAAGCCTATAGCACAAAAATATTTCTCTCTCACCACTCACTCACCCTCGCACCCCCCCATCCATCATTCGACGTCATTTTAGAAGACGCGCCAGTAAAGCCAAGAGAAACAAATCATGCACACACACGCAAACGGGAAATCAAGGTCCCCACACTCTTCCCGTCCCCGTTGTACTGAAAGGTAGACAGACAACCCTGCCCTGTCCTGCCCTGCTGCTGACGGATGGTTTGTCCAAAAACCCCTGAGAATGCCGAGCTCGTCCATTTCGTCTCGTGTACCCGTCTTATAAGCATCGTCGATGCTCAATCCCAGCCAATAACATCCTTTTGGTAACATCTCGGGTGTATCCGAAGTTGCTGCGGGAGGAGCTGACCAGATCTTGAAACTCACTCACGTGCGAGATGCTCCCGCGGCTCTGTTTCAACTTTCAACCACGCACCAGCTCCTTCAGCCGTTTCTCAATCTTCTCTCGGCCATCAAGAGTCCGCCAAACTTCGTGGGGCGCTCCATCGACAATGTCCCAGTTCTTCAACTTGTCCGTCAGCTTGGTCAGGTCTCGCTGCTTCTTCTCCCAAGTGTGACTTCGCTTGATATGCACTCCAGAGCTAATCACCACCAGCGGCGTGTCCTTGTCTTGGATCTGACGGCTGGTCTGGGCATCACGTCGTGTGAATGAACCCGCCACGAGGCTCTCCTGCAGCTTTGCAAAGATCAACTTGCCTCCCTGCTGAGCGGATCGCCCATATACTCGATCTCGGCTCGTTCGTCCTCGGAAAATAGCACCGGGCAGTCGGTCGAGACCAAGCGGCGAGATGACACCCCAAAGCCAAAGCAAGAAGCCCCAGCCAGGCGATCCCACTTCGCCCAGAAGGTCCTCGTGGAGCGGATCTATGAGAAGCAGACCCTTGACGTGGTCTCCGTTGCGCGACGAGAATACTCGGGAATAAATCGATCCAATACCCGCACTGGCCAGAACCCATGGGCCTCTCTCTCCTGCGCCGATCAAAGCCTCGCTGAGGGTATCGACAATGAAACCTGCTGACGACGGCGAGGGTGCACTGTCTGACCAGCCGTAGCCAGGGCGGTCTGTGAAGCAGTATCGAGAAATGGATCCGTTCTTGAGGGCGTTGTCGGCAAAGTCCCAGAACTCATACTCGACGGTTCGCTCGCCACCCTCAAACAAGACTGTAGGCAAGTCATTGCCCTTGGAGTCGGTCTTGTTCCCGTGACAATACACATGGATGCGATACTTGTTATTATCAACCCAGTACAGCTTTCCTGGAGGCGCAACACCCGCGTCGAGTGCCCGGAGAATGATGGTGAGGGTGATGAGGAAGACGGCCACCGACATGATAGCATAGGCAATGGTCGAGAGCATTACCCCAGACCATTCGAACAGGGTTCGCCGTGTCTCGGCACGGCCGGTCAGCCGCTCCTCCTCTTCTGCCTTGCCCCATTCCACCATGCGGTCTGTCAAAAGGGTCCAGAGGCTCGTGAGAAGAGCCCAGATGACGCTGACGATACCGACCCACCTCTCTTCGTATCGGGTCTTTTGTACGGACAGGAGGAGAACCATGTCGAGAAACAAGATGGCCTGCGTTTCGGGTTAGATCTGTTCAATGACGTGTAGAAACCATGTGGTTCATAACGTACCGACATGAAGATGACCAGTATCCTGACAGATTTGGATGGCACCTCGAAAAATAGGAGGGTGAAGATCAAATTGGCAAGGGTCCAGGTGGTGTATCCAAAGGCGAACCACACGCTGCCTCGAGTCTGGATACCAGGCGGCGTCGCAAAGGTAGACACGAGCAGCAAGACCCACCATACCAGAGTGATCAGGGTGAAGAGGATCGAGAGATATCGCAACACTCGGATGCTCCATAGGTTGTATGGGGTCACGGCTGGATCGTCGGGGGCAAGCAGGCCTTGGCCAGAGTTGACGCGGTTGGGGAGGAGTCGCGTGTGCTCATCTGGCGCTGAGTGCTCTCCGTCCTCACGCTCGACGCCATTGGCACCATTGGCACCGTTCGTGTGCCTACCATCCTCACCATCCTCACTCGAATCTCTCTTGGCAAAGATGGGCATCGTGGGCGTAGTTCAACCTGCGAATAAATGCTTCGCCTGCTCCAATCTGCGTAAGAACAAGTCTCGGTGGTGAATCAATCGTCTCTCTCGGCAGTCGTACAATTATATGCAAGCACCCAGAAATCCCCTTGCATCCCAGTTTCACCCTGTTCCTCCCCAGAGTCTATATACCAAGGCCACCCATCAACGATGCTAAAAAGTAGAAGACGTCATTACCAGCCAACTCAGCCCGCCGTGTCACCAATCAATGATGCTGGCGGCGCTCGGTGGGAACACTAGCGGGCGGACGCAAGCCTCCGGGTTCGGGAACTTGGGCTGAGCTAGAGCTTCCTGTGTGAATGGTTTCGTAACCCCAGGAGCATCCGCGCCGTCTTGACAGAGCCGCAGAAGGGCTGGATTGCGTGAAGTTGACGATGGAGGGCTTTCGATGACGCGCTGGTGCGTGATCCAGATGCTCTAGCCCGGCTGTTAGCGTCGGTACAGTACTTCATCAGCCCAAGGCTGAAACCGGTATTCTAGATCATATTGAATAGGTAAGGTAGCTGGGTTGCTTGATTACTCAATCAAAAAAAAAATTGAAGAGTCGTACGACGTGATGAGGACGAAGATAATCTTTTACTCATTCCGCCGTGAGGCTACAGTCGGTATTCGCCATTGATCTCCCTCTCATTCTTCAGTTCGACATGACTCTCACACAATCATCACCCCGCCTACTCAAGCTCCAATGACATGCACTCAGCATCATCGCTCACATTCCTCACAAGCAGGAATCCCGCGACACCTTATTTCAACGGCTGCGCCCTTGGCTGTCTTCATTCTTGCTCGCCTGGTCTTGGTGTACGTACAAATACTACCATCAACTACAACCCACGTGATCGGACAGCGCTGTTGCGTCCACGGACCAATGAATCCTGCCAGTGATGCAACTCCAGAGAAAGCCAAAAAAGAGACAATACAGCAAGCAAGATGCGAGCAAAAAAAGACTCTTTGCTTTCACTCAAGCAAAAGAAAAAGTCACAATGCGTCATCCGGAATTCGAATCCGAGCCTCAACTTATCTCAATGGAAGAGTTGAATCCTAACCCCTAGACCAATGACGCTTGTTGAAGTCGGAGCTCATAATAGAGGATATACGCGCAAGGGAGCAAGGACAGAAACAAGAAAAATGATCTACAGATGCCATGAAATGACCAGTATCTACGGTAGTAGAAATTTGACTCTTTGCTGTGAAGAAACTGAACTATTACAGACGGCATAGATGGGTAAGAGTCAGCAAACGGAAACAGGCAGAAGACAGGTAGAGAACTCCCTCCGAAGTGCCAATATCATGAGGAGCAACAACCGACGAGTTTTGAGACCTACAACTAAACCAAAGCAGTATTTTCCTAATACATGAAGAATCGGGGTCTTGAAGGGGTATGAAATGAAGTATTGACGCTTTGCGTTAGATCGGCCTACCTATTCTAAAACACCATGATCCTCGACCCAAGTATCTCAGTCTATTGTCAGCTAAAAGTCAAGCATACCCCGAGCATAAATGAGCCCCATCTTAAAGCATCCATCAGGGCACCATAGTCTATATACCATTACACCTTGTCCTGACCAAGAGAGAAGCGGACAATATGGGACAAGCGCACATGGGGTCTCGAGGACCAAATTGAGAGTGAGGAATAGAGCTGCAAGAAGGATTCGGTCAGATATATCACAAATCTTTCAGTGTCGGCCTCAAGGAGCAGCATGGTCGCCGTCCGAATGGGCACTAGCATGGAATGGACGCGAGGAGATTGCCAACTAGTTGATCCTCGGACCAGAGGAACAGGGGCGCGAGCTATCCACGCGGATTCTCACCACACCAGCCATTCGTCACCGTACAGCACATGATGCTCGAGTCAAGGACTCAAGCCATCTCATTAGATAATGTCTCAAGTGGCTTGCTACATTCTGAACTGTATTGCACCAATTCCATTCTCTAGCTATCGTCGCAACTAAACAACAGGCAGTGAGACAGACCAGGTGGGTGTGTATCTCATCATGTGAATTCCATAGTCAGCTAGGTATTGTTGGGTATATTAAATCCCATCTCCATTGTTCCAGACTCCTTTTCCTCGATTGACTCCGGGCTGTGTTTCTGACATAGGAAATAAATCAAGATAAAGAAATGCTCCCTCCAGGTCCTCATTCATCATTAAGTGTAGATCAAAAGGTGGCATTCAAGTGTCCCATGGTGTGACCGGATTGAATTCCTTGGCGCTCGGGACCGAATAGATGCTGCTGGACATCGAGTGCGACCCTTGGCTAAGCCCCGAGTAAGACTGTCTCGACTGTTGATGCTGCTGCTGTGCTCGCTTCAGCGCCTTTTCTGGGCTTGGGCCGCTGGTAGAAGTGATTGCGTTTTTCGGGGATCTTTCCAATTGGCAAATGCAACTTGGCTGCTGCTCGAGGGTCGTTCATATCAATGCCGTGTCGCTTGTATGTGTTCCTCTTCTGCTCCTTCATGGCTTGCGCAGACGGCTCACTCACAGAAAGCCAATCCTTGACTTGAGTAAACCACCTCGGTTTCCCGGACTTAGGTTTATGCTTGTCTGAGGATTGTACAGAGCTGCGCAGTCTCTCGTCCCCACTGACAGAGGGGTCATAGTCGGATTGTGAGGGACGTGATGTGAGGATTGATGTACCGGAGCTGGTAAAGGTATCAGGCGATGAACCTCCTGCCATAGCCATGGTTGGGGTCGTTGGTGTTTGTGGGTAAAGGTCTCTCAAGTCGATCGATGTCGATGCTGTCTGATAACTGCTTGAGATAGGACTCCGGTCGGTGTCCGTCCCTCTCGCACGTAACTTGTGTGCTGAGCAAGGATCACGAAAGGACTGAGAAACTAAAGCCTTCGCATCCAGAGATCGTGTATTTTTGTGCCGGACGAGAGTCACCCGTGGTGATTTGGAAGATCCGGAGGTGTCAATTGTAGTGTTGGAAATGTACGGAGAAGTGACAGGGCGAGCCGTCTCTACACTCGCTCTAGTCCAGTCTCCGTCTTGGGCGACTGGTGAGGTCTTGAATGGGTCCGAAAGCGCGAAGCGGCCGAATATGATACTCTTTCGATGTCTCTTTGTCTGATTCTAACCGACGTATGGGAGAGACGAGATCTTTGAAGGTAATGCAGTTACTTCAACGTCGGGTGAACTGGATGGCGCCGAGGTCTTCTGGGCTTGCCAGTGGGGTGGTCTCTCCTCTGAGCCTTGAGTAGGAGATATCAGGGCACGACGAGGTAGTCCAAGGGAGGTAGGATATGAGAAATTTCGCACAGGTACTGGTTTTCCAGATGCCAATGCTCGAGGGTGAATCTGAATGGGTGGATAATTAATATCGAGAGTCGTATCCGAAGCAGGCATAATCCTTCATTCAAGGAAGGATGAAAATGTTTGCTCCCGACAGAAGTGAAAAGAAGTCGAAGATATCTGCTTGAATTGCAAGACCGGAGTAGAAGAGAACAAGCACTGCCAAAGATCGGAAGGGAGGGCAAATTCCAGGTCTTGACAAATGCAGGAACCGATGTCAAGTCTCTAGCAGCGTAACGTCGATTCGTTAGACCTTGGCCTTTGGAACAGTAGTGGAAGGATGAGCGAAGTGCACGAGTCGTGAACGGTGTAAGTGGCAGACACTTTGGCTGCGACTAGAAAGACGGCGGAAACTTGGCGGAGAAATGGAAGAAGGAAGCGAAAGTGAGGCGCTTCGCTAGCGAAAAAGAATTGTGAGGTTCGCGAGGAGGATGTGAATGAACCAGAATGGATGTCCAGAGAAGATGATGAAGCTGGGAAGAAGAGGACAATAAATGAAGGCAGAGGGGAAAGCCTTGAGGGAAGGAGTCGAGGGACTGGGGGAGGAACTTGGAAGGAGGGAATGGGACCGCGTACCTGCCCCGTTATACCAACCATGAACTTGCTCCCGCCTCACCCTCCTTCAAAGCCTCCGGCGTCATATTCACACCCACCTTCACAAATCACAATCCTCCACACCCTCGCGGGTCGACTTGCATCGTTACCCACATCTTGGCTTCGCACTTGAGAGCTGACATCTGCTGGTGGCCCAGGTGGGCAATCCGACAAGTGTGGATGGGTCTGTAATTGGGCCTGGGGGACACCAACAAGGGACCAAGTCGAGGCCTTTCCTTGAGCTGCCCTGTCGAGCTGCAGTGGAGGGCGGAACGGTGCAACGGTGGGTGCCTGTGGCTTCGTCTCTTCACAGCTGAGAATGGAAGTCTCGATAGGTGGCGTCGACGGTGCGTCCAACAACTCAATCTCTCCTAGGCAGAGTGCCTGGACAAAGGCCCGCCTTGGACCGCCAGGATGCCAGATGCTTCTTGTGAATCCTGGCCCGTCATTTGCCGGAGCTGCCGTTAGCGCATGTGCCACATCTCTGTTCTCGCAGTTTTGCGCACAGCTAATCGAGCTACTGACGTCTAGTCTCGTGTCAACGGTGCCAAGATGCCCGAAGCTGAATCAACCCCCATATTACGGCCGCGGTCGGTCGACAGTCAAGTGTCAGGCGCCTCGACCAGCAAGATGCTGCCTCAGGCTGAGCTACGAAGAGCTATCACTGAGGGAAACGGAATCATCAATGCCGTCCTTTACGACATCATGGCATCAATGTTTGAGCGACCCTCTCAGTAGCTATACCGTCCCGGTCTAGCGGCGATCCGGCCAGCGACAGGTTTAATAGTCCACCATCGTACCCTGGCGACCGGGCTGTCGAAAATCTCCTAGTTTACGACTCCCTTGCAAAGGTCGTCTAGGGCCTAAATTTGTCATGGGGACGTGGAGATCCGTCTTGGATCCAGGCCTTTCCGGACGCGTGGAACTTGCGGGTCAGCTGGGGAACACTTGTGTTCTCGAATGACGGTTCCAAGCCTTGTTCGACATGGGACAGCAGGCAAGTTGCTCCGCCGTCAAGGTGGGAGATTATCGACGGTGAAGAGCAGAGATGGATGGTGCACAGATGAGATAGAACAAAAACGAGGAGCACCCAGGAGGGAAACCCCGAGGCATGATGTTCTACAAGGGCCTCGGCATTGTGGTATCAAGTCTAATGCGGGTTCAACATCGGAAAAAGCAATTTGGACTGCAGGCATGGGCAAAAGCAAGATTCCCATTGTCTTACTCCCGTGCAGATAGCCGCCGCGGTCAACCAGTTGGAAGCAAGACTGAGGTCATTGCTGGACGAAGGCAAAACAGCCCACCAATGTCCCGTCACCGACGATGGGTCCTGGACTCCCACCGCAGGGCTGGCTTGCCGTCTATTTCCAGTGCCCCTGGTTCTCGCTGGCTCACGGCTGCGCCTAGGCACGGGCCAGATCTAGACCACTCGATGACTATGAACTGAGAAATAGGGCATTGCAACCCATCAGAAGATGGACCTCTTGACGAGTAAGGAAAGAAGTGTTGGTATTGACCATATCCTTCATGACGGCTGACTCATTTCTCAGAAAACATTGTTTAGAACAGCCATAGCTCCCTTCAAAAACCGAGTAGTCTGGTGCGGCGCACAGCCGCTAATGCAACGAGTGTGGATGGTCACAGACAAGGCGCTGCAACACCAAGCCAGATAAAGCACACAAGCTTTTCTGGGCGCAGGATCTGAAACCGAGGGATATTATCCCTTTCCAGCAGGTTGGTACGATGAGGCTCAAGTTGCCTGTGATCGACGGATTGCTGGGATCGACGTCGAAGTTGTGGCATAATGACTCGGGTAGACATTCGAGAAGGTCCATCGGGTTGATGACGATCCCAGGATCGACACGCCGTTAGCAACGTCAAGCCGTCAACCACCACGCCGGTGCCCCGGAATTGTTGCTTGATGCAAGATAACAAAGCTGTTGTGTTCCTGATAGCTCACTTCCGCGGACAATGAGGACCATTACCCCTTGCGTGCGGCCGTGTGATGTCGGGACAGACGCCGGTGCAAACTCTCATTGTGATGAGGACATGGAATAGGAGGTGCGCAGACTCCGCAAATACAGAGCACAAAGGGTGAAGGGTGTCTCATTCTGGTGGCTTCGTCATTGTGACCGTATGGTCCTACACACCCAACCCAGCCTTTAGAGGCTCACAAGACATTTGAGCGTGCTTGTGCCTGGTGGATTGGGGCATGTCTGTCCGTCTGTGTGAGTGCGAGGTGAGTGTGCGTCAAAACGCAAGGTGGCCCGTGCTCACTCTTGATCGGAACTGGCGCAAGATCTTGTCCGATCGCCGGGTGTGGGGCCAGGCGATACCACCTTGGCCCACTTTCCCGCCGACTTCACCCCGCCTGAGTCGTCGAAGCCTCATGATGCCTGATGCTTTTTTGACCTCTCCTCATGCGCGCTCATTATTGAACCCTCTTCTCCTTGGCCGGCCCAACCTTCACTAGACTCGACCTGAACCTGAACCTGGAAATAGGCTCCCGCGGTGGCAAAGCGTTACACTCGATCCCTTTAGCCTCCGTCTCGAGCCGTCTGCTAGCCCTTCTGACCCCGCCAAAGCTCCCGCTGCGAGGGGGCTGCCTGCCTTGTTGAGACATATCGCATCCATCCCAAGCGTTCTCATCTAGCCTGGTGCAACATTCCCTTTGTTTTTTCCTGTCTCTCTTCTTGTCCCTCCCTCCCTCCCTTGCTTGTTCCCGTCGTCGCGTCCTGCACGCCTCTCCCTTTCGGGTTCCTCACCCACCGCTACTGCTGCTGTCGTCACCTCTTTCCGAGCTCGGCCTGCCTCTCCGCCTCCGACGACGCGCAGGCCCGTGCAAACATCCGTCCTACCAGCCTGACCCCTCTCCCCGCGCACCTCGATCATGCCCGCCTTGACAATTTCCACCGACAACCTCCCAAGCGAAAGGCCTCCCTCGCCCAACAGGCCACCCGTCTCTCCCCTCACTCCAACGCTGGCTTCCGCGCAGCTCTCCGGGGCTGCTCCGGCCACGGGCGCCGGCAGTCGCCCGAGTCTCACGCACTCGCAGCCCGACCAGACAGGAGTCCCGCCGCCCGCACCCGTGCCGATAGCATTCGACTCCAACCCGGACGTCATCGCGCTCAAGTCTGCCATATCGATCCTTCAGATCCAGCGACAGCGTGCCACCGGCGACATCCAGGCTCTAAACCGCGCCAAGGAAGAGGCCGTCCAAGACCCTGAGGCCTTTGTGAAGGATCTCATAGCAGGAAAGATCAATGCGCCGGCCAACGATGACAGCGACGAGGATGACGATGAAGATGGCACCGCGGAACAGAAACAAGACAATGCGGGCGAGGGACCCTCGAAACAGCGCATCGCCTCTGAGCCGCGGGCATGGGCGAACCTCCCTCAGCCGCAGAACGTGGTCCGCTGCCCGCCCATCAACTGGTCGCAATACGCTGTCGTAGGCGACTCTCTCGACAAGCTGCACAACGAGCAGGTTACGCGCCCAAGCCAAGGAACACCAGCCGTTGTGGGCACCAACGGCATGTACGAATTCAAGGGAGAGGGGAAGCAGGAGAGATATGCAGGCGTCGCTGCACCTTTTGCCCCCACGCAAGAACGTCTGAGCAAAAAGTCCAAGTCGAAGAGATGATGAGCGACGATGACACGATCATGACTACAAAGAGGATGATGACCAAGTTCTACCTGCCTTGTTTGAGCGATATTTTGGGAATGGTTTCCAGGTTGTTGCATTTGTTATATTGGCGTTGATGATTAGACAGGATGGCGCTCCAGAGGGTATTAGCAATATAGCCCCTTGCAATGGTTTTTTCTTTCTTTCTTTACAGTAGGATGACTCCTCAGCCCTTCAAGGAGTTTCACGAGTCCCAAATGATATCAAACCTTCACATCACTACGAACCGGCTGGTATGAAGAATAACGAATGTTCTCATGACGCTGCTCCTGGCAGGTCAGCCTCCTCCATGCACACTGCGAAGCCTAAATGACCGGTTCACTTCAGGCTAACCATCCATAATTGAAAGAAGGGTTCCAAATTCCAACCACGCCGAGTTCCCTTGTGTATCATCACAGACCTAAACGCCATGTGAAATCCGGAAGATCTCTCTCATTATTCGCCTCATACGCCTCTCCTAAATTCCCGATGTGAACCCCTAGAACAATCCCAGCAAACATGATTTGTACATCACTCTGGAAAGTCCCTGTGACAGAGGGTTAGCGACGTTCCTGTCCGGTCGATGTGTGAAGACGCTGCCAACTTACTCCATGCTCTGCTGGACTGACCGACGGAGCCTTCGGTTGTACTTCTTCTTGTCGTCGGCCCCTCCTCCCCAGTACATCTTGCTCGCCTCGGGATTGACAATCTTGCGCGGGTCGTAGGCTGGCTCGTCGTCTTCAAGGAAAGAAAAGATGGCCTCGATATGAGATCTCACATCCTCTCTCTTGAGCGGGTTGGGCGAATAGCACGCGGTACCGTCTGACGCAATGTGGTGGTGGAAGATCTTGGTCTCAAACTTGACCCGAGGCTGCTCTTCGGGGAATCGAGGGCTAAAGTTCATCTTGATTCTGAATAGCCCGCCGTCAAGGTTGGTCATCGGGCGCCCAAAGTAGGTAATCACCCATACAAAGGGGTTGTCATTCTCAAGGAACACGTTATGGGGCATATCTCCCCTCTTGAACGCCTCAACGACCTGCTCAAACTGGTGCTGAAGGTTGACAGCCACAGTGCTCTCTCGTGCCTTGGAAGCCAGACCTTCCTCAGCCCATTTCTGGGGCTCTGCGTCGATCGCAGTCTTGATGATATTTAGACGGCGTTCAAGTTCGGTGTAGTTGAATTTGCCGTCCATACTGTTGCTCCCAGGTGACTCGAAAGGCATTCGAGCGAAAATCTGGCCGACCTTGGTTTCAGACTTGCCCTTTTGAACTGCCGCCAAGTACGATTCGTAATACCACAAGAATCGACGCTTGCAGAGGTCTTTGAATGGCTCAAATGGCACACTGGACTCGTCGATATCGTCATCATCGGGATCCCCATCGCTGGCTTCTTCTCCGACATGTGGGGGGCCGTGGGCGGTCAACCCGAGGTAACCTTCGAGGCGTTGGATGACCGAAATCCGCAACGTTTCGTGGCGGATCTAGCAATGATTAGGTGACAAGATCTCGTAAATGGACACAGCAACAAACCTTTTGGACGTATTCCTTCTGCGACTTCTTATCCGACTCGTCGTTGGCATCCTCGAAACCTGGCTCGTTTTCGTATGGGTTCGAGGACAGGAGACTCTGGATGGAGAGTAGAATGGACTCCAGTCCTTGGGCTGATGACCACTCCTCTCCACGCTCTCCACGCCACGTCCTATTCTTTGTGTCAGTGTCGTCGCTCGGGGTGGTGGGGTGTTGTGGATTACCCTAGGATGGAACTATGATGGTCAGTTCGAACTTCACCAGCCAGGGAACAATAACTTACAGGCAGACTTTGCCGCTGGAGTAGATGTTTGGGTTAAACCGACAGCGCCCGCCATTTGTAGTGACGCAGTGCACGGTGGGAGACTTGGAAGGGTAATCTACAAATGGGGGTGAGAGAGAGCATCAGGGTGAGGAGGGAAGCCCAACCTTTGTGGAATCGGATAGCGAACTACATATATCATTTAGTTACTTCTAACTCGGGCATATTTGTGACTCGTTGGCGACCAACCTCAAACAGGCCAAACTCGTACGGGGTCTCGTGAGGGCCCATGATGAGAGCCTTGACATTGCGAACATCAATGTCGCGACATGCCACGGCGAGTGCTGCAGTCGGTCGAGGAGACGTTAGATAATGAATGCAAAAACATGATGCGTGTACATACACAAGTCGGAACTCTTCTGGATGTCGCTGAGCTCCTATACGCGATGGTTAGCACTCAGAAAGCTCACGGCGCAAAAACGAGACAAGGGATGGTGAATGCGAGTGCGGGGCAAGTAACCTTTGAGATGCGAATGATAGACTGGTCCATGGCGTCTCGTGGGATGCAGATCAGATGAAAGAAGTTGTAAAAATGCTCCGTCTGCAGAGCACGACGCACATGGACAGGCCGCGATAAAGTTGAGGCTTTCGATGGAGTGCGATCCCAAGGGACAACTTGAAGTTGTAATCGTGAGGTGAGGTGCGAGGTGGGAGAATGATTGTTTAAGCCGAGCACGGCAGGAGTGGAGGTGGGTGACTTCAGCTGCTGGCGGGGGCAAGGGTCAGGCTAATGGCGGGGATGGACCGGACAGGTTGGTTGTTGGCTTGGGCCTAACCCTTTATAGGGCAGGGCAACAGACGACATGCAGGTGAGGAGGATACCTAAAGTATATTCGGGCGTGAATAAAGCCACGGACGCAATACAGGGCAAACAACTATAATTCATCACTGTCTGCGTTTTAATCACACGCGAGCTCCTGAAATGATCGTTGACGATTAGTGCAAACCAACCTTAGGTAGCCAAGCACATAGGGTAGGAGTCATTGACTGGGCGGCTACGTGCGTCCATCAGCCAACACTCGCATGCAAGCTGCCATGATCCATGCAAGGGTTTTGAGTGAGTACTGACACCCATCGGGTGATTGCAAGCCTCTTGACTGGGTTATGATTAATCAAGGTATGGAGGGTTTAAATTGGAAGCCAGGATATTTGGCACAGCTGTATACATTAGCCTCACATGTCTCCTCTGTCTCCTTTTATCCACACTTGTAGACAACATCAATAGCCAAGGTCTACAAACACACAATAAGAGACATAGCATAAGCACCGGGTTCCCGATAAAAATTCATAAAAATTCAGTAAACGCTCATAGACTTGTACACGCACCAAACTAGCCAGCACATGGAACCCACTGTGAATGCCAACGGTTGTGGGCATAATACCATGACCAACTTGAACATCCAACCAGGATTTGCCATGTTTATGACCAGCCTAACAGCAAGCAGAACATGACTGGTTAAGAACGAGCGAGTAGAAATGCGTAGATACCACATAAATAGGTACATACTGCTGTGCTCAATTAGGTACTCATTCTGTCATAACTCACCAATAAGTCCGGATTACGGATGGGAGCACCCTTTGCAGGCAACCATGGAGCTTAGTGGGGCTAAGAAGTCCGATGCTGGGTCCGTCTCCATGGCAGCTTCCCAAGGTGCTGTAGAACGCGCTTCGCGTCTCCCAACGCGTAAATTGATTTTCTCCGAGCTCACTCTAACGCAATTCAACGAGTCAAGCTATCACCACCACCTGTAATCGCGACATCGAAACCTCCTGCGCAAGCCACGAAGCCTCATCTGTGCTCACAGTACGCCGATAAATTTGCGCCAATATGGCGAGCTTCTTCGACCTCAAAGCTAGGAAGGCGGCTGCCGCTGCCAATGCGAATGCCGACCAGAAGCAGGACAAGTCCACCAACCCCCGAACTCAACCTTGGGTCGAGAAATAGTCTGCAATTCCTATTTTCAAATTGCCAGTATGAAAACTGACAGGCTTGCAGCCGACCGAAGACCCTCAGCGATGTCACCGCCCAAGACCACACTGTCGATGTTCTCCAAAGGACACTGCAATCCTCAAACGTGCGTTCTCTCACCCTGTCGAATCGACACAGGCCCTGACAATTTCTTAGCTCCCGCACATGCTTTTCTACGGTCCTCCCGGTACAGGTAAAACCTCGACTGTCCTCGCGCTGGCAAAGGAACTGTACGGCCCCGAAATGATCAAGTCCCGAGTTCTCGAACTCAACGCTTCCGACGAGCGTGGCATCTCCATCGTCCGAGAAAAGGTCAAGAATTTCGCCCGCATGCAATTGACCAACCCGAGCCCCGGATACAAGGACAAATATCCCTGCCCCCCGTTCAAGATCATTATTCTCGACGAGGCCGACTCCATGACACAAGATGCGCAGAGTGCATTGCGAAGAACTATGGAGACATACAGCAAGATCACTCGTTTCTGCTTGATTTGCAACTATGTCACTCGTATAATCGACCCCCTTGCCAGTCGATGCAGCAAGTTCCGATTCAAAAAGCCTTGACCAGAGTAATGCAAAGAAGAGGCTCGAGGAGATTGCAGAGAAGGAGGGCGTTCCGCTGGAGGACGGCGCCGTTGACACACTAATCAAGTGTAGTGAGGGAGATCTTCGAAAGGCTATTACGTTCCTGCAGAGTGCTGCTAGACTTGTGGGCGCCAATGCTCCCGACAAGGACACCGAGGGTGCTGATACTATGGACGTGGATAAGAAGGCAGTGACTGTTAAGATCGTTGAGGACATTGCCGGTGTCATTCCCGAGAGCACCATTGAGGACCTAGTTCAAGCGATACGCCCAAAGAGCTCAGGTCCCTCATATCAGAACGTCTCTAAAGTCGTTGAAGAAATGGTTGCAGATGGCTGGAGCGCAGGACAAGTCATTGGCCAGGTAAGTAGTTTGGCTCCGCGACGAGACATCACATCTTTAACAACCCTCCTAGTTGTACCAAGCCCTCACATACGATGAAACTATCCCGGATGCCCAGAAGAACAAGATCGTCCTGATCTTCTCTGAAGTGGATAAACGGTTAGTAGACGGAGCTGATGAGCACCTATCTATCCTTGATTTGGCTATGAGGGTGTCAACTATCATGGCGGGAAAATAAGCACACAGCGTCTCGGATGAAGAATGGAGTTGGGGGTAGATATGGTGTTGGCGTTTGAGCTGGTCATATACCACCAAAATATCAAAATCTTGTACTTTAAAGCATGATTCTACGCTGTGTCTTCGTGGCCGATCAGACCCAGATTGCCGTACAGTCCAGACCATGCATCCCTCGACTGTTCCGAACCCTTATTTTTCTCGGTATGTTTCCTGGCCTTGCTTGGAGTCTTGGAGCCTGCGAGCCAAAAGTCATCCTCCATGGTGTCAGCTTGAGGCTCCTCATCCTGTTCTATCTCGCCTTGACCCAAGAGGTGATCAATCTCCTGAAGAGTCTGCATAGAAGCCTCCAACGCAAGTTGCCCGCTTTCAACCTGTTCCGCCACATTTTCAAGGGTTGCAATCTTGGCCGAGTCTGCTGCGAGGACCCAGGGCTGGACTTTTCCGGTGAATCCAGGTCGCTCGGCAGACGTTAGGACCTCTCCCAAGCCCGACCTCCTCCGAGTGGTGGGCGCCACGCCATGAGCCGGGAGCAGTTGACTCTCCTCGGCATGATGACCAAGTAACTGGCAGGAATCCTTAACTTCCTTGCCTAGTGTGGAATTAATATGGGCTTTTTGTGTGATCATGGCTTTTTGCTTCCTAGAAAGAGAGAGAAGAGATTCGATGTATGGTGTGAGGAGATACGTGCTCGGCACAGGATCAGCATCAGCCACTTGTTGCTTGGACTCGGGGGGCGCGAGGACAGGTGCCGCAGATGAATCAGATCGTTCGGCAACTGTGGAAAGGAGGGATCGCCTAGCTGCGAGGTACTTGGCGTATTTGTCCTTGATGGCATCGAGTTGGGCATTTATAGAAGCCTGATCTGAAGTTGCTCGATCATGACCTCCGGCGCTACCCCCGGCGTCCTCATCACCGTCTTCATCCGTTGATGCCTTTCCAAGCTCAGTCTCGATCCAGGTGATGAGTTCGTTGCGAGTCGTATTTAGAGCATGCAGCCTTGTACCGTTACTGATGACATCCGGTATGTTCTGGGCATTGGCCCTCGTTTCTCGGAGGAGCTGCTCTTCCCGCCGTAAAAGTAGCTTTGCCCTTAGAACCGTCTTCTCCAGTTGGGCAACTTGTTCCGTCAGATCAGGTTTCTTCGTGCTTTGCTGTGCAACTAGCCCGTTCACAACCTCCTTGGGTACTCTGGGGAGACTGGCTGCGCCATGAAACATGTCTTCAGGGTCAAGATATTCGGGGGCGGCAGCGGGTTTCTGCATGAGAAGATCGAGGTGGTTTTGTACTGCCAAAAGTCGGTCTTGTTTCGTCTGAAGTTTTAAGAGGGCAACTCTCTCCTCTAGTAAATCGCTGCCGTTGGAAGGTGTTTCTTGGGATGAGGATGGCCGGGAAGTATTGGATTGAGCAATGTCGTCATATTTCCGACGTGCTTCCACATTGGCCTTGAGAGCCTCGATATACTCTCTGTAAACTCCCTTAGAGTCGGGGTCGAGATTCACATCGTGTGCTGTATCTGTCAAGGACACAGGCTGCTTGATTGGGCCATCATGAGAGCAGGACCCAAGGTGAAGAGCTAAGACCCGTCGGATGTAGTTGACTTGTTCCCGAGGCTTTATGAACGGATCAAGAGTCTTTTGAAATGTTTCAGCAATGTTGGATGAATTTGCCATCTTGGCTTCACATAATTTGTCGGTGAGAAGCTGTCGAGGATTTGTTTGGGCTCGTTGCTCTGCTCATGGGAGTAAATAGCGGAGCGCCCCTGGTCAACACTCGCTCGGCTGCTTTAGGTGTGGCTGGTGTAAATTTGAATGCTGAGCTTCCCCTGTATGATTACCGCGATAACGGGCACTGAAAAACAGCACTGGGTATTTAAAATTCAGGTTATGCGTGATAAATGCAAAAGATATGAGTTCCTTTGAAACACTCACCCATCCGTAAGATCAAGGATGGAATGAATGAGGTTGTAGAGGATGCAGCCACACCCACCCAGCCACAGACGCGCTCCAATGGCACTAGCCCAAACGTGACCTAGCTTCTCAGCCTTCCAGGCTGCGATCTGAAATTTGCGATCGCGACTGTCCTCTAAAAACTTTGGGAACGAATACAAACCACAACAACAACTGCGCATCAATCGATCGCATACTTCGAGTCATCTAGGCAGCGGCTACATATCCGAAAAGTCGCGTCGGTGGCAAATCCATGATTATTTAACGGCCTAGTGCCCCGGGCTTTTGTCGAGAACATCGGCGTTCTCTAGCAATAACAAAGCTTCACAACCACCGCCACCATGTCGGAAGCAAATCGAGATGTCTCGCAGTACAAGTACTCGGCCATGTCGAACCTGGTCCTCCAGGCGGACCGTCGATTCGTCACACGACGAACTGATGAGGCCACTGGTGATCCAGAGTCGCTGGCTGGGCGCTTGAGCATTCGGGACATGGGCGCTCGAGTTGCCCGCGACGACGCGCCGAAGCCGAAGAAACAACCTGGACTCCCTGATATAGAGAGGGGAAGTCTACGAGAAGGCGAAGATATCCTGGCACGAGAACAGCGAAGGCGGAAAGCGGAAGCGCACCAGTCTGCCGGTGTCCTCGGCGCCAACGACCTCCTGGTGGAGGGCATTACATACCGACCGCGCACACCAGCGACACGGGCGACATTCGATTTAATCATTACGATCGTGGCGAACAATCTTGGTGACGTACCCCACGAGGTGGTGCGCAGCGCGGCGGACGCTGTGCTGGAGTATCTGAAGGACGACGATTTGAAGGACCTGGATAAAAAGAAGGAGATCGATGACATCTTGGGCGTGACTTTGAACCCCAAGCAGTTCAACGAGTTGGTAAATCTAGGAAAGAAGATCACAGACTACGATGCCCAGGACGATGATGAGGATGTCGCCATGGGAGGCGCTGATGGTGACGACGCCGAAATCGACGAACGTCAAGGTGTCGCTGTGGCCTTTGACGAAGACGAGGACGATGAAGAAGGCGGCATTGTTCACGAAGTTCGCGACGAATCATCGGATGATGAGGAGGAAGAGGAAGAGAAGGACGATAATGCCGATGCCAAGGATGAGGACGCCGTTGTTGATGTGGGAGATGAAATGATCCTAGACTCGGCACCATCAGGAGGCAAACAAGCCGAGAAAGAGAAGCACAGCGTACCTGCACGAGATATCGACGCATTCTGGTTGCAACGCCAAATTGGTATCTTATACCCCGATGCTCACGAGCAGACCGACAAGACGAAGGAGGCGCTTCGCATTCTTTCAGGCGAACCAGACGAGGCCGATGGCGAGGAAAAGTCGCTGCGCGAGATCGAAAAACGATCTCATGGAGTTGTTCGACTTTGAACACCATGAGTTGGTCCAGAAGCTTGTTGAGAACAGGGAGAAGGTCTTCTGGCTCACCAAGCTGGCTCGCGCAGAGACCCCCGAACAACGCGCCGATGTCGAAAGAGAGATGGGCTCGGAAGGCCTGCAATGGATTCTCAACGAGCTCAAGGGCCATAGTTCAGGTGAGGGCAAGAAGGGCAAGATGGACATTAAGATGGATATCGACGTCCCGGCCTCTTTCACGGCAGAGGCACCCAAGCCTGAGCGTGCCGAAGGCCAGCTGGTTGGCGGACTCCAGCCCAGAAAACTCATCAACCTCGACAACCTGGTCTTTGATCAAGGAAACCATCTCATGACAAACCCCAAGGTCCGACTTCCTGAAGGCTCGACCAAGAGAACATTCAAGGGCTATGAGGAAATCCACATTCCCACCCCCAAGAAGCGCAACGAGCCCGGCGATGTCTTGATTCCCATTACCGATATGCCAGAGTGGTCTCGGAACCCCTTCAGCAAGAACCAGTCGCTGAACAAGATCCAGTCCAAGTGCTACCCTTCAGCATTTGAAGATGATGGCAATATGCTTGTTTGTGCCCCTACTGGTAGTGGAAAGACCAACGTTGGTATGCTCGCTATCCTTCGCGAGATCGGCAAGCACCGCAACCCTGAGACTGGTGATATCGACCTCGATGCATTCAAGATTGTGTGTATCGCCCCTCTCAAGGCTCTGGTCCAGGAGCAGGTTGGCAACCTGGGAAACCGTCTCGAGCCCTACGGCATTCGAGTTTCAGAGTTGACTGGTGATCGTCAGCTCACCAAGCAGCAAATCGCTGAGACGCAAATCATTGTGACCACTCCTGAAAAATGGGATGTCATCACGCGAAAGTCAAACGATCTAACCTACACAAACCTGGTGCGCCTGATCATCATCGACGAAATCCATCTGTTGCACGATGATCGTGGACCTGTGCTGGAGAGCATCGTCAGCAGAACGATCCGCAAGACCGAGCAGACTGGCGAACCTGTCCGTATCATTGGTCTCTCTGCTACCCTACCCAACTACCGAGATGTCGCCAGCTTCTTGCGAGTGGACACCAAGAAGGGCCTCTTCCACTTTGATGGCTCTTTCCGACCATGCCCCTTGCGTCAGGAGTTTGTTGGAGTCACAGATCGCAAGGCCATTAAGCAACTGAAGACGATGAACGATGTGTGTTATAACAAGGTCATCGAGCATGTAGGCACAAACAGAAACCAGATGCTCATTTTCGTCCACTCTCGAAAAGAGACTGCCAAGACAGCCCGCTACATTCGAGACAAGGCGCTGGAGATGGACACGATCAACCAGATTCTTCGACACGATGCTGGTAGTCGCGAAGTTCTCAACGAGGCTTCGTCTCAAGCAACCGACAAGGACCTCAAGGATATCCTGCCATACGGTTTTGGTATTCACCATGCTGGTATGAGCAGGATAGACAGGACAGACGTGGAGGATCTCTTTGCCCGTGGCGCTATTCAGGTTTTGGTGTGCACTGCGACACTGGCTTGGGGTGTCAACTTGCCAGCTCACACAGTCGTCATCAAGGGAACACAAGTCTACTCTCCTGAGAAGGGTAGCTGGGTTGAGCTGAGCCCACAGGATGTTCTGCAGATGCTTGGACGTGCAGGTCGACCTCAGTACGACACTTATGGTGAAGGTATCATCATCACGACACAAAGTGAGATGCAATATTACCTCTCGCTTCTGAACCAGCAGCTTCCGATTGAGAGTCAGTTTGTGAGCAAACTGGTCGACAACTTGAACGCCGAGATTGTTCTTGG
The DNA here is from genome assembly GCA_003946995.1 of Fusarium oligoseptatum. Taxonomy (NCBI): domain Eukaryota; kingdom Fungi; phylum Ascomycota; class Sordariomycetes; order Hypocreales; family Nectriaceae; genus Fusarium; species Fusarium oligoseptatum. The sequence continues at coordinate 869,044 of NKCK01000001.1, forward strand.
CAATGTTAGAACGCGCGACGAGGGTGTTGAGTGGCTGGGATACACCTACCTGTTCGTCCGAATGCTTCGTTCGCCTGGTCTGTATCAGGTTGGGGCCGAGTATGAAGATGACGAAGCTCTTGAGCAGAAGCGGGTTGACTTGATTCACTCTGCTGCCATGGTTCTTCGAAAATCCAACCTCATCAAATACGACGAGAAGACAGGAAAGCTCCAGTCAACCGAGCTCGGACGTATCGCTTCTCACTACTACATCACCTTTGGATCCATGGAGACTTACAACAACCTGATCCAACCCTCCATTACAACCATTGAGCTGTTCCGCGTCTTTGCTCTGAGCGCCGAGTTCAAGTACATCCCTGTTCGACAAGACGAGAAGCTCGAGTTGGCCAAGCTCCTGGGTCGTGTGCCGATTCCTGTCAAGGAGAGCATCGAGGAGCCACATGCCAAGATTAATGTGCTGCTGCAAGCGTACATCTCGCGCCTCAAGCTTGATGGCCTAGCCCTGATGGCGGATATGGTGTACGTGACACAGTCTGCCGGCCGTATTCTCCGTGCCATCTTCGAGATTGCGTTGAAGAAGGGCTGGGCCTCTGTTGCTAAGACCGCTCTGGATCTTTGCAAGATGGCCGAGAAGCGCATGTGGCCGACCATGTCTCCTCTTCGCCAATTCCCTGCATGCCCTCGGGATGTCGTTCAGAAGGCAGAGAGAATCGATGTAGCTTGGAGCAGTTACTTTGACCTGGATCCCCCTCGCATGGGTGAACTTCTTGGTATGCCTCGAGCTGGCCGGACTGTTTGCGGCCTTGTCGCCAAGTTCCCTCGTGTCGAAGTCCAGGCTCAAGTACAACCCATGACTCGTTCGATGCTGCGTGTTGAGTTGAGTATCACTCCCAGCTTTGAATGGGACGATTCCGTACATGGAGCCGCTGAGAACTTTTGGATCCTGGTTGAAGATTGTGATGGCGAGGACATTCTCTACCACGACACTTTCTTGCTCCGTAAGGAGTATGCTGAGTCTGAGACGAATGAGCACATCGTCGATTTCACTGTGCCCATCACAGACCCTATGCCTCCCAACTACTTCGTCTCGGTTGTATCTGATCGATGGATGCATGCTGAGACGAGGCTTCCTGTCCCCTTCCACAAGTTGATCCTGCCCGAGAAATTCCCTCCCCATACTGAACTTCTCGAGCTCCAGCCTCTGCCTGTCTCTGCTCTTAAGGTGGCGAGTTACGTTGACCTCTATCCCGACTGGAAGCAATTCAACAGGATCCAGACTCAAACATTCAACTCTCTGTACAAGACAGACCAGAACGTATTTGTTGGAGCCCCTACAGGAAGCGGCAAGACAGTTTGCGCCGAGTTCGCTCTCCTCCGACATTGGACACAGGCTGACTCTGGCCGAGCTGTGTACATTGCACCTTTCCAGGAGCTTGTCGATTCTCGCCTCCAGGACTGGCAGAAGCGGTTGAGCCACCTGAATGGTGGAAAGGAGATTGTAAAGCTCACTGGCGAGACGGCCACTGATCTCAAGCTCCTGGAGAAGGGCGACCTGATCCTGGCCACACCAACCCAATGGGATGTTTTGTCTAGACAATGGAAGCGCCGCAAGAATGTTCAGACCGTGGAGCTGTTCATTGCTGACGAGATTCACCTTCTGGGAGGCTTCCAGGGTTATGTGTACGAGACGATCGTGTCCCGAATGCATTATATCCGCAGTCAGACGGAGCTTCCTATGCGAATAATCGCTCTCAGCGTGTCGCTCGCGAACGCACGAGATATTGGCGAGTGGATTGATGCGAAGAAGCACGATATCTACAACTTCAGCCCCCATGTTCGACCTGTACCTCTTGAGCTTCACCTGCAGTCTTTCACTAACCCTCACTTCCCATCTCTGATGCTGGCGATGGCTAAGCCCACGTACTTGGCTATCACACAAATGTCTCCTGACAAGCCCGCCATGATCTTTGTGCCCAGTCGCAAGCAGACCCGAGCAACAGCTCGTGACCTTCTGGCTGCCTGCTTCGCCGACGATGACGAGGATCGCTTCCTCCATGCCGAAGTGAAGCAGATGCAGCCCCTGCTTGAGCGCATCCATGAGGAGGCGCTTGCGGAGGCGCTTTCCCATGGTGTCGGTTATTACCATGAGGCTCTCAGCCAGAGTGACAGGCGAATTGTCAAGCATCTTTACGACAACGGCGCTATTCAGGTTCTCGTTGCGTCCCGAGATGTCTGCTGGGAACTGAACAGCACTGCCCATCTCGTCATCGTTATGGGAACACAATACTTTGAGGGTCGTGAGCATCGATATGTTGACTACCCCCTCAGCGAGGTGCTGCACATGTTTGGTAAGGCTCTTCGTCCATCCAAGGATGGCCGCGGCCGTGGTGTCCTCATGCTTCCCCAAGTGAAGCGTGAGTATTACAAGAAGTTCCTGAATGAGGCTCTTCCAGTAGAGTCGCACCTTCATAACTACTTGCACGACGCGTTTGTCACTGAGATCAGTACCAAGATGATTGAGTCTGGTGATGACGCGATCAACTGGACGACATTCACCTACTTCTACCGCCGACTGCTTGCCAACCCTAGTTACTATAGCTTGACAAGCACAACTCACGAGGGTCTGAGCAACTACATGTCTGATCTGGTTGAGACGACCTTGCGTGAGCTTGGTGAGTCAAAGATTATTGACTTTGATGAAGAGGACGGCTCCGTGGCACCGCAAAACGCTGCCATGATTGCCGCCTACTACAACATCTCATACATCACAATGCAGACCTTCCTGCTCTCCCTCAGCGCTCGTACGAAGCTCAAGGGTATCATGGAAATCGTCACATCTGCAACTGAGTTTGAGTCGATCCAAATTCGACGCCATGAGGATGGTCTCTTGCGACGCATCTACGACCGGGTTCCTGTCAAGATGTCTCAACCGGTCTATGACTCACCGCACTTCAAGGCCTTTGTGCTACTCCAAGCTCACTTCTCACGAATGCAGTTGCCAATTGATCTTGCCAAGGATCAGGAAGTGTTGATCTCAAAGGTCCTCAGCCTCCTCAGTGCCATGGTCGATATCTTGTCCTCAGACGGTCACCTCAACGCCATGAACGCTATGGAGATGTCACAAATGATTGTCCAAGGCATGTGGGATCGGGATAGTCCTCTCAAGCAGATTCCTCACTTTACTCCAGAGGTTGTCAAGGTGGCGAACGACTTCGGGTACGTAACGCGATTTGGTATGGAAATTGACATGACAGCTAACGAGCCCCATAGAATCAAGGACATTTTCGATTTCATGGAGGCGATGAACCCAGACGAGAATGCCGATTACAACAAGCTTGTTAAGCGACTTGGCCTGTCACAGAATCAGCTGGCTCAAGCAGCCAACTTTACAAACGACAAGTATCCTGATCTGGAACTCGAGCACGAGGTTCTGGACGCGGATGAGATCAGGGCTGGTGAACCAGCATACTTGAGCATCAAGATTGCGCGCAACCTCGAGGAGGAGGATGGCGATTACGACTCTACGGTGCATGCGCCATTCTACCCCGTCAAGAAGATGGAGAACTGGTGGCTGGTTGTCGGTGATGAAAAGACCAAGAATCTCTTGGCTATCAAGCGAGTGACGATCGGGCGGGAACTGAACGTCCAGCTCGAGTACACTGTGCCATCACCAGGTGAGCATGACCTGAAGCTGTTCCTAATGAGCGATAGTTATGTTGGAGTCGATCAAGAGCGGGAATTCTCGGTGACGGCAGCCGAGGGCATGGATGTGGACGACGATGAGGAGGACTCGGACGAAGACGAGGAGTAGGAGCATAGAGCTCCCTCCAGCTGCGACTCGGTGCCAAGAATGGCTGTGTACACTACCCTACCTACCTACCTATTGCAGATGCAGACTACCTACGAACGCGAATAAAGGGTGTTAATTTTCGAACCCTTCAAATGGCACCATGACCCAGGACATTCAATGTGATCGAGATGTGCTCCCTGAGACCAGTTATCCGGATACAAGCCAAGTTGTGTGGACATGCAGTGGTGGAACGCGAGTTATGAGGCGCGAGGGGCGGATGAGCTGTTTGGCAACGCCAGAGACGCGCCTCGCCACTGCTGGAGCCACTGGTGATGGACGACCACAACAAGAGTGATGAGGCGTGAAGATGATGGGAAGGAGATGCCTGGAACGCGTTCAGCCGTCAGGTTTGTATCCGAAGGCGCCGAATCAGGGATGAATACCTACGCGCTGGGGCTGGTGTCGTGTGTGCTTGGGGTTGCTGATGACGCCGCCCGACGTGGGCGGCATATACACATCACGTGATTATCCTCTGGTGACGTTGAAGTGTTTCCCTTGCCAGCCCATCAACTCGCACCAGTGTTTTTTCTCTCGTCACCCCAACCTACATCCCGGCACAACTCGGCGAGGCGCTTCTCATCTTCAATTGCGCAACTCATCGTCACAACCCGATTCTCATCGCGCTACCAGTCTTGCGCCCCATTGACGCGCGCCATACACGACCCGCTACGCGTTCGACCATCTTTTCCCCGGCTGGAACCCTGCTTCAGGCACCTGTGATCTCTGACCAGTGAAGCATCGTCACCTCCATCGCCATGGCTGACCAGCCCAACGAGAAGCCCGAGGTCGCCGCCGCTGCTGTTGACGCGCAGGAAGCTCCTGCTACCGAGAATAAGCCTGCCGAGGCCCCATCGGCCGAGGACAAGGCCGCAGAGCCCGCGGGCGAGACAGCCAAGGGAGGTGACGAGGACGGCAAGGCTGCCGAGGGTGAGTTGATGTTTTTACGCTCTTGACGTCTTTTGCGCATTTGATCGCATTGTTCCTGCCATCGCGCTCCAGTTCAAGGCAATGCCTTGTTGTCGCGGGCGCGTCCTTCCCGCTTACCGGACCTATGCTGACCATATGGCGCGTTCAGAATCCAAGGAAGCTGAGAGCTCAGAGAAGCCCGCCGAAGCTCAAGACGCGACCGATAAGCCCAAGGAGGACGAGAAACCTGCTACTGGGGACGAAGACACGGAGATGAAGGACGCGACCGAGACACCAGCTGCCAAGGAGGCCACCGCTGATAGCGCGGCCCCCCCTGCTGATGGCGAGACCGCAGCTGCAAACACCGCAGCCGAGACTCCTGTGGCCAAGGGGAGAAACAATCGACGCAAGTCGACGGGCGGAGCTGGAGGCAAGACTCTGAGCAAGAAGGCTTCCAAGGCGCGCCTCACACACCTGGACGCCAAGCCTGGCGACCACTTCCTGGTCAAGCTCAAGGGCTTCCCCGCGTGGCCAGCCATCATCTGCGATGAGTCAATGCTTCCCCAGGCGCTCGTCGTCAACCGTCCCGTAACTGCGGCACGACGCGATGGTACCTACAACGAGGCTTATGCCGATGGCGGCAAGCGCGTCAACGACCGAAGCTTTCCTGTCATGTATCTGTACACCAACGAATTGTATGTATCCCCTGAGACCATGCATACGCACTTTCTGACCTTTCTACAGTGGATGGGTCCCCAACACATCCCTCACAGAGCTCACCCCTGAAAAGGCCGCCGAAACCATCACCGAGAAGATGCGGAAGGATTTGCGAGAGGCCTTTGAGCTCGCCTCCCAGAACAACCCCATCGATTACTACCAAGATGTCTTGAAGCAATTCCAAGAAGAGCTGATTGCCCAGGAGGAGGCTAAGAAGGAGGCTGCTGCGACACCCAAGAAGTCCAAGAAGGGCAAGGCCAAGGCACCGGCTGATGACCTAGAGATGGATGACGTGGACGACGACGTTCCAGAGAAGCCCAAGTCCAAGAAGCGAAAGGCTGAAGACGACGTCAGCGTGAGTGTTCCAACAACCCTTTCCCAAGGAATGGTGCGTACTGACAAAGCTTACACAGACACCTCAACGATCCGACTCGGTCAAGAAGCCAAAGATCAAGCTCAACACTTCTACTCCCAAGGCCGCTAATGGCACTCCCAAGGGCAAGGACGAATCAGCTACAAAGACAAAGCTCAAGGTCAAGAAGTCATCTGAGAAGAAGGCTGAGGGACCTAAGGAGCCCAAGATGACAGCTGAGCAGCGTCGACAGCGCAAGGAGGTAAGATCCCCAACACCGCGTACCGCAGTTTATCTCTAATGCCCTCATAGAAGGAAGTTCTGTACCTCCGACATAAGCTTCAACGTGGTCTCCTCACAAGAGACCAGCAGCCTCAAGAATCTGAGATGAAGCAGATGTCTGAGTACGTGACAATGCTGGAGAACTTTAAGGATCTCGAGGTCTCTATTATCCGCGCGACCAAGATCAACAAGGTTCTCAAAGCCATCTTGAAGCTCCAGACCATTCCCCGTGAGGAAGAATTCCATTTCAAGGATCGTTCCCAAGCGCTTTTGGACCAGTGGAATCAGTTGATGGCCAACGAGCCTGCTACTGCCGCCCCGAACGGAGTTAATGGAAAGTCCGAGGCCAAGCACTCGGAGAAGAAGAGAGATTCGCACAGTGGCAAAGAGGACACTGAGGAGCCGAAGGTGGAAGAGTCTGAAAAGCTCAAGACCGAGCCTGAGGCAACACCAGAGGCACCAGCGGCCGTGAAGAGCGAGAGGGACGAGGTAAACTTGAGCAATTCATCTGAGGAAAGACAAAGCTAACCGTAAACTAGACCGTTGCCCCTCCTGAGCCTATGGAAACCGAGGCTTAGGTGATGATGGGTTGGTTATGGTCTGATCAGGCTCGTGGTGTTTTAGATCGACTTTCTTCACGGCGTCAGGGTTTAGGTCTGTCGAATTCCGGTCTTGTGTTTTCTCACTCTTTATTCTGGCAAAAGTGATTTCATCTGTTTTTCTTTTTTCCGTTTCTGTACGAGTATCTGCCATGGACGGAAAGCAGGCGGCAGAAGCTCTCGACAGGTCGCCAGGGTCACGACAAGTTCTGCGGGACAGGGAGGCGAGATGTTTCTGGTTGTACAATGATTAACTGCCATGCCAGAGGGCAGCCGAGTCGATACGGGCTCCCAAACATGGTAGAATGGATAGGAGAGCGAGGCAGAGGTGGAAGAGGCATCTTGCGCTGATTTCATGGGTCGTAAGATGATGTTCAAGAATGCGACGGCTTTTGAGAGGGGGCGTATGGGAATGAGAATTGGGGACAGTAGCATACAAATGATCAATGGGACAAAGAACTAGAGATTAATTATGATTGAGTGAATACTGTTAATTTGTTGATATCTTGGTGTTTATCGAGCCCTTTTTTAGTGAATGTCTAGATGATGGAGTTGATGGTTCAAGGGGCTGGTGTACAGTGCGTCATACAGTGTGCACAGTCGCGTCTCCCAGCCGAAAACGCGTCAACTCCCTTATTCAATATCAAAGCTTCAGGAGCAACAGACACATTTTTCCAACCATCTCAAGAGCTGTTAAAATGACACGAGAAGCTGGAAAGGAAGAGACTTATAGCCAGGAAGACCATCAGGTGACTCATTCCATGACAACTTTCCAGCGTTGGAAACAGATACTAACGTAATAAACAGGTCGCCTACATATTTGACCCCGAAGGAGACGGGACACGCCAGAAGCCAGCCAAGCGTAGAAGGGTATCCAAGCAAGCTCAGGAGGCTTCGGAGGCTGTCGAAAAATGCATCACCTTTTGTACCGCTGCTCAATGGAGCTGAGAAGCCTGAGCTCGTGCAGCTGAGGGAGACCCTTTTCCAGGAGAGCTGGGCCAAGATTGGTGATCGCATCGAGGTGAGTTGGCAAAGGTGCATCATGCGAATTTCCGCTCATTTATCTTAGGGAATCCTCAAAACTTCAAACTCGGAGACGCTTGACCAAGTCAAGGCTTTTGTGGAGGATGCAAAGATAGACTGGTAACAGGCAGCCTCCCCTCTGGTCCTCTCAACCTTGACTGACCATGCACAGTGGGGACAGAATCCCTTCAGCGTTCATCATCACAGGTCCCAACATTGCATCCCAGGATCTTCTCTTTCAGCAGCTATCCGATTCTCTCCAGCAGGCAACCCCCAGCAAGTTTGTGAGGCTACGGTCGTCAGAAGCATCAACGCTCAAGGCGACGCTGAAGAAGATTATCCGCGACGTCACCGCAAAGGTCTCGGACGAGGAAGACGATGATCTGCATGTTGGAGATGGTGGAAATGTGAGTCTTTGGATCTGCTGTTAGCGGTGCAGTACTCATTTCGTGACAGGGCCGACGATATCTTGACTACGATCTTGAGGCATTGCATGCATTTGTCAATCCTCAGGGTTGTGAGCATATCTTTGTGGCATTCCAGGACAGTGAAGGATTCGACAGCAGCCTTCTGTCCGATCTGATCATTCTTTTCAAGTATGTCAAATTCTGCCTTGGCGCGAGAACCTCCGCTGACTCTCCCAAGTTCCTGGCGCCCGCGCATCCCTTTCACTCTACTTTTTCGGCATCGCCACATCTGTTGAGCTTCTCCAAGCCCGTCTACTCAAGTCCGCATGTCAGCTGATATACGGAGCACAATTCGACGTCATTCAGACCTCGGCGATCCTCGAGACCGTCTTCAAAGCTGCCGTGGCTGCGGCTGATGCTCCAATCCTCCTTGGAACGTCTCTTCTCCGCAGCATGCTAGACCGGCAGCATGATCAAGTCTCTGGTATCCAAACATTCACAATGTCGTTAAAGGTGAGTCCTGTACCGGCCCAAGTATTGCCATGCCGTTGCTAATACGAAGTAGTACGCTTACATGTGCCACTTCTACGCCAACCCTCTCAGCGTCCTAGGACATACTTCATCGTTGCAAGCAGAGCACACAGAGGCCTCGCGGCATGTGAGCTCGTTCCGGGAGCATGTCGAACAGGCTGTCGAATCTGGCAATCTTGAGCATATACAATACGCCAAGGACTTGCTTGAACGTGACGATTTTCTTATAGCTCGGGTAGAAGAGAGCCTGGCCAACAGGGAGGAATCGATCAAAGACTTTTTGCGTGCTCTATTGATAATACAGGAGACTGATGCCCAAGACGGCGAGTTCTCAAGGGCCTACGTTGCGGCCATGGAGGACGGCATCTCAATCTCTGAGGACTCACGAGCGATCGAGTCTGTGCGAAGGATGGAAATCAATGAGTTGATGACCATGGTACGCAAGGTCATTGCTATTCTACGAGATGGAGATGTCGACCTGTTCCTCGAGCCGGCTACGAAACCAGCGCATATCGAACTACAAGGTGCCTTGACCAGACATCTTGTTGAACTTGAAGAGCTACACTCGATGGCAGAGGAACAAGGTATCACGTTGCGAAGCAAGTACAGCGGCCAGAGCAAAGTGATGCGAACTACGGTTATCGCACAAAGAGTGCAACTGAGTCGCGACTCGGCCGCGCTGACAGAAGAGGGCAAGCAGCTCACTCGGATCGTGGACGACATGACGGCGCTTCTCACTACACATGTGCATGCACCCAAGCCGAGCTCTCTTCTACTATCGGAAAGCTGGCTATACGACTCCCGAGCTCCCTCGCGAGATGTCTTTGTGCCTCGGCCACGCGCCGTGTTGGAGCGCAGCCTCACAAGACCTCACGACTACCTATCATGCTCATGCTGCAAACCGGGTGAGCAAGACACAGCGGCAATGCTGCCTGCGACGGCGCTTCTTTACCGCCTATACCTCGAAACCGGAAGCCTCATCAACGTGGCAGATTTGTGGGCGGCGTTTGCGGCATTAGTCGGGGACGAAGAAGCAGACGAGCGAAAGACACTGGTCAAGTTCTACCGCGGACTGGCCGAGCTGAGGGCTTTGGGATTCGTCAAAGCGAGCAAGAAGAAAGCGGATCACATTGCCAAGCTGAAGTGGCTCTAATAACAAAGTGAAGGATGGGGGATGTTTCACCGTCAGCAGCAGAGACAAGGGGAGGAGACTACGTGAACAAACCGGAAGCAACAAGAGTCAGTCTTTATGCTTTTGTGTCTGAAAGGGACTCCAAGAGTGAGTGTGTTATTCCGAGAACAGGCAGAAAGAAACGATGGGAACCGAGGTAGGACACCCGGATCCGACGGGGAGGGTCTCAACGGGCAAGCTAGACCCAGCTACGTAATGCAACAGACGGTATCGACCATGTGAGAGTAAAAGAAGTGAGACACCAGGTGGCTGGGAAGAAGCAGAGGGTTCTGGGCGTGGGATGAAAAAGGGCCAACGCATGCGACTAAGACGAGACACGCAGGAGTTTGGAAGCGGGCGGAGGGTTGCCACAAAGAGATCATGTGAAAGGAATTAACTTGGTTTTAATAAACAGCAAATGGCGGTAGAGTACAGTAGACCAACTAATTGAATGAATGAGTCTCCATTGTCCTGGAGAGAGATCTCGCTTTGAGTCATGACCACCAGTCACATTCCACGCCAAACACCTTTCATGTCTCTCATTCAGCGCCTCCGCCCAGTCCGTCCAAGGACCAAAGGCAGCCTTGTCTCACTTCAACACACGGACACTAAACGACACTACAGTCAGTGTACACGCCCACACACCAAAAATAAGCCCTGGCCGGCTCCGTCCAAAGAGTTTTTCTCTTTCTTGGATAGGAAGCTTTTTAGGAGGGGGAGTGGAGAGGAGGAGGAGGGGGAAAAAGAGAGAGAGAGAGAGAGAGACTCAAAGCGTCTGTTCGGTGACGACAAAGGGGCCGCTTTGCCTAGAACAGCTTCGTGCGTAGATCCGGGCTTCTACATCATCTCATACAAGAGGAAGAGGATTCGCTGAATGAGAATTTCATGATTGATTTTGAGAATATCACTCTTATTACTCTTGCTCTCACTCTCTGTGGTCTCTCTCTTCTCCTCGCTGCTTCCAAACCTCTCCCCTCCCACTAAGTCACAGAATCGACTACAAACTGCGTTACCCATTCATTCACAACCAGAGAAAGAGCCGTCCTTTGATAAGAGACAATACTTGGAAGACACACACACACACAATCAGAGACTTTGCTCCAAGAAGCAGTGACTATTGGGTTGGAATACAAGACATCAGACTGGATACAAAAAGACCACCATACAGGCAACACTGCCGTAACCGCTTCAACCAAAAAGACATCATCACTCACAACCCCCTCCAAACTCCAGTCACCATGATGCGAGGCGAGATCCCCTCAAGGCACCGCCAGGCCCTATGCCAAAGACGGCTGGCCAAGAACCCGGGCCTCCAGCGAAAGCTGGCGCAGATGGAGCTCCCCCTGGCACCCCTCGTCCAGCTCACCACGGGCGCCATCCACCCGGCCTTCCCCACGACGGTCCTCAAGTTCTGGCTCCTCACCGACGACCAGCTCGAGTCCCTGGCTCATTTCTACCACCAGAGGACCCCTTCACCTTGGACGAACCAGTACCCTTGCCCCATCACCTGGAGCTCCGAGCTGCCCCTCGAGGAGAAGCGACGCAAGATGGGCAAGTTTATCGGGCTCCGGGGTTGCGACTCGCCCATCTTGCTCAAGTCGGAGGAGGAGATACTCGATGAGGCTAGGAGGGCGAGGTTGACTGAGGAGGAGATGTGGAGGCGAAAGCATTATCCCTGACCGTGAATAACAACCTGGAATTTCTGGCAGGACAGGCGTCTGAACAGGAGGGGAATCGTCTTTGTTGCTTTGGGAGTTTTTTGCGTATCTGCCATTTTTACTCTGCCTTTGTTCTGCATTTCCATCAGAGAGGGTTGCATAATTGCATCATTGCTGCGGACCCGGGGGTCCCGCGCTGGTTATTATTACATTGGTGTTGCATTTTCAAAGGAGTATTTAGAGAGCGGAAAGAAACGGTTAATAGGAACTCGATAGAAAAAGAAGCCCCATGCCATTATTTTCAAGAAATAAACCTTCAACGCCTATATATATGGATGGTTGGTCCTCCCTTTCCCTCACTTCTTCTCCCTCTTCTCGTTCAGACTCTGCCAGAGTGCTCATCTGACAAAAAGTCAAGTGTGTGTTGTACAAACCAAGCAAGATTCAACTGACATTTCTCGTTGTAATGGTCAAAGTTGAAGCTCGGCCCGTCTCCTCTCTCCCGTTCAACATCGTGAATGTGTCTCCCGCTCATTTCTTGCCCTTCTTCTTGCCGCTCTTGGTAGGGGTGTCGACTAGCACCGCGTCCTCTTCGCTGGCCGTCTTGGCTGAGGAGCTCGGCTCGGAACCGTCCAGCTCCTTCATAAAGTCGGATTGGATCTGGCTGCGGCGCTTCTCCCACCACTCCTTCTCCGAGTCGGCTTGGGCGAGGAGCTCGTCCAGTTGGGTGCGGATCGCGGCGTTGGCGGCCATTTCGTGGGCGGATTGGAAGATTGACTGACCCCAGTTGGGCGCAAGGGCATTGGCCTAGTAGCTGTTAGCAAGAGTTGCGTACTTTGTGTAACAAAGACCGTGTTATACCTCTGTGACAACATCCCTCAGCTCCTCCTCCATCTCCTTCTCGGCGCGCTGGAAGCGCTGCCACAGATCATCACCAACGCTACCGCGCTGCAACAAAGAGCTGCAGGCCTGCTTAGCAGACTTGATTTGGATCAGTCGGCGAATGTCCTCAACGGCGCGTCGCAGAAGCGCAGCGCGGAGGACGCTATCGGGAATCTTGGGACCCTTCTCGGAGCCATCCTCGGGCGCGAGGTGCAGGAGGGACAGGTAGACGTTGCGCTGGAGGTGAGGGCCGAACCACGGTGCGAGGTTAGCGTTCTGGGCTGTGGAAGAACAAGTGTGTTAGCTAGGTCTTCTGACTTCAAACTGAGGCAGTATAGACTTGCCGGCCTTTCGTTTTCGGTAAATAGTCGAGAATGTCATGAGAGCGCTGCCGAGGACGAGAACGTAGGCAAAGGGGAGGGCAAGGCCCTTCCAGTCGATATCGATCATGATGGGCGAAAAAGTTGAATGGAAAAAGGACGAAATTATAGCCTTAAAGTAGAAACAAAAAGAGCGTAAAGAAGATCTGAGCCGACCGCGAGGGCACGCAAACAAGTCGAGTACTCGGACGTTGAGTGGATTAGTCCTTTAAAGTTGTTGCTGCCATTGCATGGATGGATGTTAATTGACACGGACACGATTACCACTACCGCTTGGTGGTGTGGCGCATGCAGCGATTTTCTTTATTAAGGCCAGATGTCTCTTCCCTTGGCTGTGTGGCTGGTGAACCCTTCCCAAGATCATGTGGCGCAGTCAACCTTTAATTGAAGGTGCGACGTCACTGGGCCGTTATGTAAGCCAGGCACCGCAGGATGACGCTCCATTAACGCGGATTGCTGATGCCGTGGTAGGCAGGCAGGTACGTACCTGCTGCCTTGTCGACGAGAGAGAGAGCTCCATCCATTCCTCTCTCCATTGATTGATTGATTCAATGAGCTTCAACGCCGCCACGCCTTGAAGCTCTTGTTCCTCTTTCACTCTTTCACACAAACCTTGTTTCTCTTGTTTCCTTCGAACTCGTTCAGATCCTACCCCGTCCATCACATTCCGTCCCCAAAGACAACCAAACATCGCACGAGCCTGAATAAAGAGGCGGAGAAGAATAAGAGCACGCCAGGGAAACCCCCACCAAACCGAACAACCAGCGACACCAAGACCGTGGCCTCTGCATATTTCCCGTCATGTTGCTGCGTCTTCGGGGCCCTGACGGCATGGCCCGCCTGACCGTCGAGCCGACGACCACCTTTGGGGATCTGGGAACGCAGGTTCGTCGTTGCTGTCTTGGCTTAGTTCTTCCGCCGTGTCCCGCTAACGCCTCCATCTCCAGCTTCTCGATCAGCTCCCCAAGACGGTCGACCCGACTACCATTTCTCTGTCGAACGCACCCAACGGAGGCGACTCGAAGCGGCTGGCCGACATTATCAACTTCAAGGTTGGCCAGATCGGCCTCAAGTATGTCATGTTCTATACGTGCGTCATGACTCCGGAGACCTAACACCTCTATAGGCACGGCGACCTCATCTTCCTCACCTACAAGCACGCCGACACTACCAACGGCGACGTCTCGGCATCCAACACCTCTGCCAGACTCAACGGAAAGCCCGTCCTCCCCACCGAAGACCTACCCATCAACCCGAAGCCCGAGAGAATCGCCAGGCCATGGGAGGTGGTCCGTCAGTCGGCCCTCGACGACCGGTTAGATCGATTAGATGGAAAGATCCCCCGGGGTCGTGATCGCATGTGTCGCCACGGTCCCAAGGGCATGTGCGACTATTGCCAGCCTCTGGACCCCTTCGACCAGGGCTACCTGGCAGAGAAGAAGATCAAGTACCTGTCGTTCCACTCATACCTACGAAAGATCAACGCCGCCACGAACAAGCCCGAGCTTGGGGCCTCGTATATTCCTCCCCTCGTCGAACCTTACTATCGAGTCAAGCACGAGTGCCCATCCGGTCATCCCGCATGGCCTGAGGGTATCTGCACCAAGTGTCAGCCCAGCGCCATCACTCTACAGCCCCAGCAGTTCCGCATGGTCGACCATGTGGAGTTTTCGTCACCTTCCATCATCGACAGCTTCATCGACACTTGGCGGAAAACGGGTTCTCAGCGCTTGGGTTATCTGTACGGAAAGTACGCAGAGTACACCGAGGTTCCGCTTGGCGTCAAGGCCGTCGTGGAAGCCATCTACGAGCCGCCTCAGGTCGATGAGCTCGATGGCATAACTATGAACGCATGGGAGTCGCAGAAGGAGATTGATGCCGTGGCCAAGCACTGCGGACTGGAACCTGTCGGCGTCATCTGGACCGATCTGCTGGATGCTGGCAACGGAGATGGCTCTGTCATCTGCAGACGTCATGCTGACTCGTACTTTCTCTCGTCTCTGGAGATTAGCTTCTCATCGAGACTACAAGCACAGTATCCCAAGTCCTCCAAGTGGAGTGACACGGGCAGTTTTGGTTCCAACTTTGTGACATGTATCATCACAGGCAACGAGGACGGTGAGATTTCCATCTCATCTTATCAGATGTCCAACGAATCCGTCGAGATGGTACGCGCCGATATCGTCGAGCCATCCGCCGACCCCAACGTGATGCTCGTGCGAGATGAAGAGGAAGACGATGGTTCTGTCAGCCGCACTCGTTATATCCCCGAGGTCTTTTACCGCAGAGTCAACGAATACGGCGCCAACGTTCAGGAGAACGCCAAACCGTCCTTCCCCGTCGAGTATCTCTTCGTCACACTAACCCACGGCTTCCCTGCCGAGCCCAAGCCCATGTTCACCCAGCAAGGATTCCCCATCGAGAACCGAGAGTACATTGGTGAAAGCCAAGAGCATTCGGCTCTCTCCAAGTTCATCAGGTCATCGCCCGGAAAGCAGCCAACCGGACAGGAGGTGTCTAACTTTCATCTCCTGTGCTTCATTCATCAGATGAGCGTCCTCTCCAAGGTATGGTCTATAAGTCAAGTTATCAGAAGCACAACTAACGCATTACCAGGACGAAGAAGCCCTGCTCTGCCGTGTGGCGAGTCAACACGACCTCGCCGACACTTTCCAGCTCCGTTCCACCGAAGGGTGGCAGACCCTCCAGGCCATCCTCCAATCGACTGGTGAGAGAATCCCCAAACGTCAGCGGGAGTGCGACGATGATCCCCAGCCCTCCTCTTCTTCCACGTCGCCTTTCCCACTCCCTGTTCGCGACTCGGGTGAGCCCCTTGCTAAGCGATTTGCTGCCTTCAGGCTGAACGAGCGCGGTGCCACGACCGCCCATCCGTCGCCGCCCTAGTCATTAGTCAGGTACAGTGAGGGGGAGACGTTGAGGTTGAGAGAGGGACAATGAAGGGGGGTCTAAAAAGGAAGGACTATGGGCCGGCAGGTGTTGTGTTCCGTCAGGTTTTCTATTGAACGATATGGATGGACATTATTATTGCCTCTCTATGACTGAGGCGGCGTTTGGGATGGGAATCGGAGCATGTGGCATGCATTGGGAAGGTTTGCCTGACTTGATTTGTTCATGTGAGCGAGCCCAGTTCGACTCACGGAGGAGCTGCGAGGTCTAATGGACATATTCATATCTGGGCCAGATATCAAGTCGCTCACATGGGTTATTACGTAGAGCATATGACAAGCAAGTAATGGACAATACTCTAGACAAAGCACGGTTCTACACAACTGTGAGTGTTGGCGGAGTAGATGCGCATGGTGCGATAGTGAGCGGTGGTCGTAGTCATACAGTAGAAGCCAATCTGTTCTAACGGTTGGTACATGGTGAAGTGACCTCAACTAGGAGGCCAATAAAGTGCATGAAGGGATGGTAAAAGTGCCGACCAAGCATCATGAATATTGAAGATGCCACTAAATGACTTGCCCACATGCTTGATGAGACAGTCTAAAGGCATTTACCTAGACAGCAGGGAGAGGCCTTAGCCCCCCTTTTTCTACTTTGGATGAAGGCCTGCTCAGGGGTGAAATATGCCAAGTTGATGGTCCAGCCAGAACTTGTTGTTTTAGTGGTCATCTCCCAAAATCGAGTAGCCTTATTCTATTAGTTTCTCCTCATCTAGAGGTTTAAATCAGAGCTCTGCCAAGTAGTTCTCTTCCGAGCCCTCGTCGCCCTAGTTGGGTTCGGGGGCAAGAGATAATTTGTGGTCGGGCCGGATTCGCAAAGAAGCATACTCGACGCCTGTAAATCCCGAAACTCCAGGGTTCTCTCTAACTCTTCGAAAAAAAGATCTTTCATGGCAGATTATCTTGCTCTTTCAACATGAGCCCTTGAAGCGGTTTGAGAGTCTGACCCTAAACAACCACATCTAACGTCTCGAAACTCAAGGCAACGCCGATGAGCGCACAGAGATTTTCATATACGTCGAGAGATGGTTGTTGTGGTTTGTCTTTGGCCTCCTTCCCCTATTCAATTACTGTACTGTCTCGTTGGCGCATGTCCCCCGGGCATATTCTTTCCTCAACTTAGGATGAGATCATCCTAAGAATTAGATAAAGAGTGGTATAATCGAGTCAAGTTAATGAGGATGCTTCTACTAAACCATCCTAAGAATATAAAGAAGAGTCATTCATCATAATTTTTAAACCATTTTTTTACTATCCTTAACTAATCCCTAACCTAACTAGAGATTGCAAAGAGTGGGAGAAACCTCTAGCTACCTTTTTCTTTTTACCATAACCCCCGGATGCTTTTTTTTTATATTATCCTTGAACTAATCCCTGAAATCCAGAGAATGGTATCGATAATGAAACTTCCAGAAACAAAACGCCAGTCATCTTCCCTTACATCCAGGCGCTTCGCTGGGGGGGTTGTGTGTGTGTGTGTATCGTTGTTTGATGTGTTTTACAGAGGCTTGCCGTGGATGAAATCGGACCATCGGCGGACCTCGGCGGGGATGCCCTCGGGTCGAGGGAGCTTCTCGCTCATGCACTGAGCAAACAGGATGGCGGTCTGATGACACGGTTAGTTAGTTGTTCACGCTTGGTTATCAGGTCAAAGGGCTCTTACCTGGGGCTCCATGAACAGAGGAACACCAAAGTCGACAGCGTTTCGGCGCATGACATAGTCGACATCAAGAGTAGTCTTGCCACGGGCCTCAGCAAGGTTAAAGGCACCGCGGATGTCGTACTTCTTGAACACCTCACGGAGGGCTCGCTTGTCCTCCTTGGGGAACTCAATAACCTCGACCTCGACCTTTGACTTGGAGTTGGACTCGATGAACTCCTTCACCTCAGGTCGAGCGGCGTACAGCTTGTAGCCGAGGGGAGCGACATAGTCGATGACCTGGGTGAGCCAGGGCTTGGAGATGTTACCACCGAAGAGGAGACCCTCACCAGGCTCAGGCATGCGGAAGTTCATGGTGGACTGAAGAGAGGTCCAGTAGGCCTCGACGAGGTCCTTGCCGAAGCAGGCAATCTCACCAGTAGAAGCCATCTCGACGCCGAGGAAAGGATCGGCACCAGCAAGACGGGTCCAGGAGAACTGAGGAACCTTGGTGGCAAGGTAGTCACGCTTGACAGCCATGAGGTCAGTAGGCTCAGGAACCTCCTTGCCGACAAGAGCCTTAGTGGCGACATCAATGAAGTTGGTGCCAAGGACCTTGCTGACGAAGGGGAAAGATCGAGAGGCACGGAGGTTGCACTCGATGACCTTGAGCTGAGGCTCACCGCCCTCAGGGTTGTCGGCCTTGATGATCTGCATATTGAAGGGACCAGTGATCTTCCAGGCCTCAGCAACCTTCTGGGCAATCTCCTTGACACGCTCCATGGTGGTGCTGTCGAGGGTGGCGGGAGGGAGAACAAGGGTAGCGTCACCAGAGTGAACACCAGCCTGCTCAACGTGCTCAGAAACGGCGTGGACGATAAGCTTGCCCTTGGAGGCAACACCGTCAACATCAATCTCCTGGGCACCCTCGATGAACTTGGTGATGACAACGGGGTGGTCGGGGGAGACACTGCTGGCGGCCTCGAGCTTGTCCTTGAGGTCCTCCTGGCTTCGGATCACGGTCATGGCGGCACCAGACAGGACGTAACTAGGACGGACCAGAACGGGGTAGCCAACCTCATCGGCAAACTCCTCAGCAGCCTTGACAGAGGTGAGTTCCTTCCAGGCGGGCTGGTCGACACCAATGCTGTCGAGAATCTCAGAGAACTTCTGACGGTCCTCAGCCTTATCAATGTCCTTAGGGTCGGTACCCAGAACCTTAGCCCCACCTGTCTCCTGCAGTCGGAGCGCGATGTTCTGGGGTAATTGGCCGCCCACCGAAACCACCACACCGGAAGCGTTCTCGAGCTCGTAGATGTCCATCACCCTCTCGTAACTCAACTCTTCAAAATAGAGCTTGTCGGCAGTGTCGAAATCGGTGCTATAGGTTTCAGGGTTATACAAATTTGGTTTTAGCTTTTTAAATCATATAATAGGGGTTGGCTGAACTCACGTTGATCATCACGGTCTTTTTCTCCCATCTGTCGGAGGGCCTGGGTCGCGCTGACAGCACACCAGTCAAACTCGACCGAGCTACCAATTCGGTAAACACCGCTTCCGAGAATGACGGTTCCGTTATCCTCGAAAGTGACATCATGAGTAGAGCCGTTGTATGTGGTGTACAAGTAGTTGGTGTCAGCAGGGAACTCGGCGGCGAGGGTGTCAATCTTCTTGACCCAGGGGCGGATGTTAAGCGACAGTCGGTGGGCACGGACTTCGTCCTCAGTGCTCTTGACGGCCATGGCAATCTGTCGGTCAGAGAAACCCATCTTCTTGGCCTTGAGGACCTGGTCCTTCTTCAGGTTCTGGAGACCACCAGCGGCCTCAAGCTCTCGGGTGCAGTCGACAATGTTCTGCAGCTTGTACAGGAACCACTTGTCAATCTTGGTCAGCTCATGGACCTTCTCGACAGAGTAGTTCTCGTGGAGCATGGCCTGGCCAACGGCGAGCCATCGACGGTCGGTGGGGTTCTGGAGCTCAAAGTCGAGATCCTCAAACTTGTCGCCCTGGAATCCGACAAATCGGGGGTCGACCTGGCGGATAGCCTTCTGGAAAGACTCCTCAAAGGTTCGGCCAATAGCCATAACCTCACCAACAGACTTCATGGCACTACCAATGTCGCGCTTGACATGCTGGAACTTGGAAAGATCCCATCGAGGAATCTTAGTAACAATGTAGTCCAAAGAGGGCTCAAAGTTGGCGGTGGTAGTCTTGGTGACGGCATTGGGCAGCTCGGGGAGGGTATGTCCGAGACCAATCTTAGCGGCAGTGTAAGCCAGAGGGTATCCGGTAGCCTTAGAGGCCAGAGCAGAGGATCGCGAAAGACGGGCGTTGACCTCAATGACTCGGTAGTCGAGGCCATCGGGCTGGAGAGCGTACTGGACGTTACACTCGCCAACGACACCAAGATGTCGGACAATCTTGATGGCAGCGCTTCGGAGCATGTGGTACTCCTCATCGCTCAGAGTCTGGCTAGGGGCGACGACAATTGAGTCACCAGTGTGGATACCAAGAGGATCAAAGTTCTCCATGTTGCACACGGTGATACAGTTGTTGTTGGCATCACGAACCACCTCGTACTCAACCTCCTTCCAGCCCTTGAGCGACTTCTCGACAAGGATCTGAGGAGAGAGGGTCAGGGATCGAGCGGCCATGTTTCGGAGCTCTTCCTCGTTGTTTGCGAAACCGGAGCCGAGGCCACCCAGGGCGTAAGCAGCTCGAACAATAATGGGGTATCCGACCTTTTCGGCAGCATCGAGAGCCTCCTCGACGGTACCGACGGCGATCGACTTGGCGATGGGGATTTCAATCTCCTCCAGAGCCTTGGCGAAGAGGTCACGATCCTCAGACAGCTCGAGGGTCCTGACGCTGGTACCAAGGACCTTGACTCCGTACTTCTCAAAGAGACCGAGTCGCTGCATCTCGATACCCAGGTTGAGGGCGGTCTGTCCACCAAAGGACAGGAAGATGCCATCGGGCTTCTCCTTCTCGATGACATAGGTGACGTACTCGGGAGTGACGGGGAGGTAGTAGACCTCGTCAGCCAGACTGTGGTTGGTCTGGATGGTAGCGATGTTGGGGTTGATGAGAACAGAGGCGACGCCAGCCTCCTTGAGGGCCTTGAGGGCCTGGGATCCTGTAAAGTGGTTCGATTGTCAGCCAGGATACTCATTTGCAAGTGAGTCACGGGGGTTTTCATGTCAATTGAGTGAGTCGCAATTGATAGCATAGCACGAACCTGAGTAGTCAAACTCTCCGGCCTGGCCAATGGCAAGACCACCACTGCCAATGACGAGGACCTTCTTGACATCAACAGCCTGTGTAGGCTTGATGACTCCACTGTCAATGTAGGCCTTGGGGTTCGGGGCGGACTGAGCGGCAGAGCTGTAGGCGCGCATGATCTTGACGGATCCCAGGCGCTTCGACTGAGCCGGCCTCACGGCGGCGATTGAGACACGGCATGGCGCCGCGAGGGTGGCCGAGGAGAAGGAGCGGACGGGCAGAGCTCGCGGGACTCGGCGTCCATGTCGGAGCAGAGCCGGAGCTCGACCGGCGAGGGTAGTTACCAGGTTCGCAGGCATGGCGATGGTGTTGCAGAGCGAGTCAATGCGTGTATTGCACCGTCCCGCTGGCAATCTTGCCCTTCTGAGTCCCGAGTCCTAGAGTCGTCTGGGGATTTGCGACGTGAAGGAGGTGAGCGCCGGTGACTCTTTTGTGAAGGTTTCTGGCGGGGGGAATCAGAAAGCAGCTGTGGAGGGCGGCGTCGTGAAGAAAAAGGCGGTACTGATAAGATAAGGAGGGGCCCTTGCTTCAAAAATTATTCTGGTGTGTGTGACTCCCCCAGTCTCGGTGACGCACCGCACCGCACCGCATCGGAGGCATCTTTGATGCAGTGTCCTCAGTGGTCAGATATCTGTAGGCGCCCCAACATTTTTGGCGTCGGGTTGGGTAGCCTTGGTCTTTTTCCTTGGTCTTGGTCTTGGTCTTGCTTTGGCCTCGTCGCTCGAGGGCGGGATGGATGGGGATGAGAGAATTATCCAAAAGCGAAAGTGATCGGCCATCACTAGTAGCGGCAGTAGGCCCTTGTTGGTGCAGAGATTGATACGGTAGCTGGTGCAAATTCTTCTTCTCCCCTCGGACATCGTCAGACTTTGCCTGTCTCTCTCTCTTCCATGTCCATATAACTTGACTATTGTATCTCCCATGTTTGTTTTGGTACGCGGTACCTGCAGCCAGATACCGAATCAGGTAGGAGGTGGGAGTTACATTTGCCTTGCAGCTCTCCATCACTGAGCTCCCCAGATAAAGCTAGCTGATGGGGCTTGACCATGGCCGATGGTCGGACACAGGCCGGATCCCCGTTTTACACGGATAATTGTGTTCGCAGCACAGCATCAATGGGACTGTAAAAGGTAGTATGTAATTTTTGTCTGTTGTCTGCTAATTCAATTGGGTTTGCTCGACCGTCACACTTGGTCTAAGCTAATGTGATAGCTCCCCAAGCTTGACTACCTAGGTAGGGAGGGCCCGTTGCGAGATCGCAGCTTGCGCAAGCCAACCATGGAGATCGAATGTCGGATTAGCTACCCGGGCTTTTTTTTTTCTTCGAAGAATTCTTCCAAGCCCAGTACGATAGACCCTGGAAAGCCTTAATTGGGCAAATCATCTTCTTGCCCCGTTGGGAGCGTCCACGAAACTAGAGGCCCGCCGCGAGGACAAAGCGCCCAGCCCCGCCACTATCTGGGTCTGTGACGACGTTGGAACCCCTACAAGAAGGTATTGAGTCATGTCAAAATGTCCGATTCGGACCTGATGATTTTTCTATTGACTCAACTAGGTGTGTCAAATTCCCATTTGGCAAGGACGGTGTTATAAATTGTGATTGCAAGACTTACGTATCTGCGTGCATGTGAAGCATCTCAGACTCTTCATAGTTTTACCGCGGCAAAAAACTGGCAGCGTGGTATCAATGGCAACACTATGCTCGTGCGACTAGAAAACTCAACACCAGGTGAAGTCATGGAGGCTACCTTTCTACCTCATACTATCAATTGGATCCATCTCAAAACAAACTCTGCTGTGACCAGGGGCTACCCTACATGATTTACTTATACGCCATTGGCCAATCGTCAAGCCCGATCCATATTAGTGCGGGAAGAGTGGGTTCCTCTTCAACCTCACCCAAGAGCCAAAGCTATCTCCTTGCGCGGCGACTGCCATTAGGTACTACGCAGGGATTTAGGCCAATTATGATAAGTCTCTTCTTATTCTCACTAAAATTGAGATAAAAGGTTAACCTAATCTTGTATTATTATTGTAGAGTTTTAGATAGTGCTCTAATAGTGGGGATGAATACGCTCTGGCACTCCCCGCGCAAGCAAGGAGATCGGGAAGGGTTCCGGTCCCATTGATTACCCCCAGGCGATCTCTCACACGAGCACTCTCTACTCAGATTGCCGCTGTACCTGTCCATGCCGGAAACTCAAACTCAGCGTTGCATGTGATCTAAGCCCTGAAACAATCGTTTATGTTGTATCTAGGTGTGGTTGGCCAGATATCGGCATATAGTTGATCCCACCTCCGGCAACTCCCTCCCTCCCTACCTACCTACCTACCCACTTAGGAAAGACTTGCTCATACAACTCCACCCGCATTCCTCGGCCAATACACACTCTCCCGCGTTCCAGCTACGAGCCGCTCCAAGGGCATCTTCTTCAGCAAACGTACCTACAAGGCAGTAGAACAACCGCAACATGGGCATCGCCATCACCAAGAACCAAGCTCCTAGGAGGCCAGACGCAAGCGTTGCTGGACCTAAAGGTTCCGAAGCCATTCGCTCACGTGTGTTTGGATATGGATGATCTCAATTCAATTCAAGTGAAAGATACCGAGCGGTGTCTAACAGTCGTCGTAGAAACCAGTCCGTTTCTGCTTGGCATTCAAAATATAGGATTATCACCGAGAACTTCATCATGAATGACCGTAGTTGGCATTCCGTCCTCGATGTCCCTGCAAGTCATGCTCCCTCGAAACTCACGGAATAGCCTCCCTCAGGACTGGTCACGATGGCACCGAGCAAGGCCCGCCACTTCAACCCTGCCGCCCTGAGAAATCCCCCTCCATACCCGTATGCAAAAATGTCGCAGGCCTTACACCTTCGGTCAATATCAATAGAGCTCTCATTGATCCTCACCGCTACCCCGTGGATCATGACACCGAGGACGCACCGAGACAATAATATAGACTAATTGATCATTGATGGCCGGATATCTCGAAATCTACAACTATAAGATGGCAGCATATACTCGTCTAGAATACTGAAATCATCCACGGTCACGATCACAACCACTTCAACCACCTTCAACACCACTACTCTACCCAAAGAGCTTTGGCATTTGCTCCCAAAGCCCACCGTCTCTCCTTCAGCCAACCTATTAGCCTCTTTGATATCACGCCCTTTACTTCGACAACTATCAGCAAAATGAAGTCCATCTCTTTCGTCCTCACCTTTCTCCTCAGCAGTGTTCTGGCTGCTCCTTTCGAATCCACCTACTCCAGCCTATCCGCACGCGAGGAGGCTGGCCTGTTCGATGACTTGAAGGGCGGTAGCCTTGGACCGCGAGCCAGCAATGACGCTCTCGTCGCACGAGCCACGGATGACCTGGACGAGTTCATTGCGTCACTCGGCGGCCAGGGTAAGCGCGACAGCGAGGCTCTCTCTAAGCGAGAGGAAGCCCTCCTCGGCGACCTCCTTGGTAGTATTCTCGGCGGTCTAACTGGCGGCTCTGGAGGTGTTGGAGGTCCTACCAAGGGGCTCACTGACACCGTGGGCGGCGTGACTGGTGGTCTTACCAAGGATCTCACTGAAAAACTCGGTGGTCTTACTGGTGGTGCCAGTGGCTCTGCAGCCGTTGGAGATCTTCCCAAAGACCTTGTCGAAAAGCTTGGTGGTCTGGCTGGCGGAAAGTCTGGCGAAGACGGTGCCGACAAGAAGAATGAATCCAATAAGCAGAAGCGAGAGGAAGCCCTCCTCGGCGAGCTCCTTGGTAGTCTTCTCGGCGGTCTAACTGGCGGCTCTGGAAGTGTTGGAGGCCTTACCAAGGAGCTTACTGAAAAACTTGGTGGTGTTACCGGCGGCGCTGAAGGCCTTACCAAGGACCTCACGGAAAAGCTGGGCGGCCTGACAGGCGGGCTTACGGGCGGAAAGTCTGGCGAAGACGATGCCGATAAGAAGAAGGAATCCGACAAGCAGAAGCGCGAGGAGGCTCTTGTCGGGCTGCCCCTTGAAGACCTACTGAAGGTGCTTCCTCTCAAGGACCTGCTTTCTATCTTCGGTGGACTGAGCAAGAGAGATCTCTCTAAGCGCGAGCAGGCTATCGCTGGACTGCCTCTTGAGAAGCTTCTCGGTCTGTTGAAGATCCTTGGAATTGACAAGCAAGCCGGAGGAATCTCTAAGCGTGAGGAGGCTATCGCTGGATTGCCTCTCGATGCTATCCTCGCCCTACTAGGACTCAGCAACAATGGCGGGCAGGGTCTCCCTAAGCGCGAGGAGGCTCTCGCCGGATTGCCCCTTGAAAATCTTCTCGGCCTGTTGAAGGTACTTGGAATTGATGGTCTCTCCAAGCGTGAGGAGGCTATTGCCGGACTACCCATTGAAGACCTCCTCCGTCTTCTTGGACTTGGCAAGCGAGATGGACAGGAGCTATCTAAGCGCGAGGTGGCCGGCATTGGGCGAATTCTTAGCCTCAACCTGCTGCCACTACTCGGCAAGGGATCAGGAAAGCGAGAGGAGCCCAAGACTGAGGAGCTCATTGATCCTATTATCGCCAACACTGGAGTCACCGCCGAAGGATCGTCCGTTGAGCGACGAGACCCCTTCGTTCTTCCTCCTGAGGTCATCAAGGCCCTCATTCGCCAGCAAATCGAGGAAGCCAAGAAGGGCAAGACCAACAGCAAGGACGGGTCTAACGACAAGGACAAGCGCGAGACGGCAAGCCACGACGAAGTCGCTGGCGATGTTTCCACGGATGATATCAAGGCAATCCTCGAGTCCCTGCTGGGTGATGCCATCAAGCTCCCTGCCACTGACCCGATCAAGAAGGTCGCGGAGGACAAGGTTGGTGATGCCAAGGATGCGGCTTAGGATGCCTCGGGCAAGGTCAAGGAGGCTATTGCCGCTGTTGACCCTACCTCTGCTTAGGAGGTCGGCTTGTGATAATCGATGAGGTGGTTAAACGTGAGGAAGAGAGACAAAAACAATGGACAGAAAGGGGGGAGAAGGATTCGGTCACTATTCTTAACAGACACTATTTTTATTCTCAGCTAGCTTGTTAGTCAGTCTTCAGGTTTTTATTTCATTAATATCTCTTATCGACAGTCGTTGCTTGTTGGATTCATGATTCGTTTTAGTGGCCTGGGTGAGGATTTTTAATATGTGGTTCTGCTTGGCTCCGAGACACCCATCATGGACTTGGAAGGATTAAGTAAATCGGGTACCCTAAACGTCACAAATACGTTCTGCTAGCCTAGAACAAGCTTCTTTGTCCGGGTGTCATTGGCTAAGAATAATCTAAAGCACACCGGGTGTTTTGTTCATTGCTGCGGTTCTCTTGGGTACTTAACGAACAAAGGCGTTAGTTGTTCGTTAACCTCCATACGTATATGATGGATGGCATAGCCTCCCGCCTGACTGTACATGATAGAAACCCCTTAGACCTCCAAAAAAAAACCTCTTTCATCTTGCATTCAGCTATTTATATCCTGTAGACCTGCATCATTGTTACCATCTGCTCATTCTGTAACACACTTCACTAGCACCACAAGACAGCAGACACTGTGGAACGGGGGAGCTCCACAATGTGCTATCAGATGTCTCTATATCATTGTCGTCACATGGCCCGTGAGCGCATACCATGTCGCAATGCACCGCCGCGAAGGAACTACTACTGTCTGACTCCTCTGATAGACTGCTTGTGGCCGCCCCGCTATTGCGACGACTTGCCCTACCCTCTGCAGCGGGTGAATAGAGCCTGTGAGAACTGCAGGGCCAAGCCTATCGAGGACTGGCCGTTGCGGAACAAGTTCATAGGCTTGAGGCGTGGGAAGTAGATGATGGCATAAATAGATAAATAAATGGTGCTTTCTTAAATGCTAACTCAATTATCAAGAACAACTCCGTACACTCCAGGCGGCATTCAAGGTGCCAGCCAGCATGACCCCGTCCATCGTACAGATAGATAGATTCCTTCCCTAAACTGTGCATGCTGAATTTGATTGATAATGTGTGGCTCTCAATGCAACCTAACAGCCGTGTAAGCAAATGAAAACTGCTATAGTAAACATGAAGCGTGTGTGAGAAGATGATACGGGTGAGGTCACCAAAAACCACCTTGCACTCCAATACTGTAGTGGCCCAAAGACCGTCGCAGACTTTTTTTCTCAGTAAAATGCAACACAAAAATCGGCATTTCGTGTGTTGATGGCGGTTCGGCCAGGCTTATAGGCTCGAATCGCGGTTTGTCTTGGCACTCGAACTGACGTGCATCGCATCCTTGGGGAATTGACCTCCTGCCAAGACATGGGGTTCAAGGATGATGCTACAAGCCAGATCCAGCCTTCGCCCTTTATTGGGCCTTGCCGTTCTTGGACTTGGCCTTGAACTTTTCAATCTCGACCTGAACCTTCTTGTTCACACGAGCCTGCAGTTCGGGCCTGTAACCAAGCTTGAAGAGCATCTCGAGCCACACAAACATGGGGGCAAGGAAGATGGCCTGGATGAGGTTATCGAGTAGGGCGGGGGCTCGGCCCTCAAATTTGCCATGGCCGATGAACTGAAAGATCCAGCAGACCACGTGGAGGGCCAAGGCGCCCTGGAAGGTCGTCTCGGGGCTTTGCTGGCGCAAGTAGTTTCCAAAAAGCGGCGCCACCCATACAGAAAGCGGCCAGAAGGAATCCGGCAAAGGGCTCGAGAAGCAAATACAGCAGGGAGTAGAGGCTGGCGGCGATGGTACCAAGGTTGAGTTCCAAATAGGGGATGGTGAGCCAGGATGGTGTGGGGATGAGAGTGCCGGTATATGTGGCCTGCAAGTACCGGTGAGCAGATATTCGTGGTAAATGAGTGATCAGCAATGAGAGAGACAAAGGGATAAGACGTACCATGCAAAAGGCCGAGGTGAGGATGAGAGGAACGCAGACCATGTGAATGGCGATGTTGATCGAGTTATGGTGGTAAGCACCATACTGGAAGGGGCACGGTTAGTGGATTCAAGATATGACATTGATACTCAAGCGCAATAAAGCTTGAGTAGTAAAAGACCGTGTGAGGGACTTACAAAGGTCAAGTGCTGCTCCAGGTCTAGAGACATGATGGGCGATGGCTTGACAGAGAAGACGGTAACAGTTGAGGTGAACCGAAACGAAAGACACAAGCAGACAAGAAAAAGGACAAGATCCAACAACTGGGCAATAGGGATACAGTCGTTTGAGTCGAGTTGAGTCGAGACCTTGGCTGGAACCTAAGCTGCGGTTGTGGATCTGGCGGTATTAGGAAATTCCGGGGCGGGATAAGGCGGAGAGGAGACGAAAGAAGGCCTGGTCGATGATGCGATGTTTATATCGTCACAACCCGGGTTATTAAGGTAGGTAAGGTAGGTACAGAAAGGCAGCGTGGCCAGGTGACCGACTCTCTCTGATAATGAGCCGAGGCCTATTTGGACTGTACGGTACGGTGGCGCGTTACGGACACGAGCAGTATGTAAGAAAAGGAGAGAGCAGAAGCGAACAAGCCAAAGATGCAGACGAAAGCCAAAAAGAGGGGGGAGGAGGAACGTGGAAGGGAAGGAGGTGAAGGAGGTGGAAGAGACCGAGGGTGGAGGTTGGAAGTGAATGGATGGAGTGAGATGGAGCGTCTGTCAATGAATGAACGAGCAAATGAATGAATGGATGAATTGCTGTGTTGTCCCGGCGGGCATGTGCTAGGTTTTTTTCTCGGGCTCTGTCTGTCTCTGTGTCCACTGGCAATGGGACACTTCCCAGGTTTGGGGGCACCTGCGCCTGCACCTGCACCTTCCACAGCACACAGCACACAGCACACAGCACGCACCTCACCTCACCTTCCCATGTGGGGCAGGGTCCGTGTCCATGCCTCGGATCAACTGGGAGCTTCTTTCCTTCCATCCCATGTCAGAGTGAGTGTCCATCCATCCATGCCAACCCCATGCTCATGCCCATGTTAGACAACGTCCGCCATGGTCGTGTGCCCATTCTCCAAACCCTTCCCCTTCACTAAATCAAAGTCGTCAAGGACACCTGGAATCATGCCTACTGGTTACTCATTGTCAATACCCCCTTGTCCCTTCCCCGGGTTTTTTGGTCTTTCTTTGCAAGGGGACAAGGTTTTTGGGGAGCGTCGCTTAACGCCCATCGTACCACTCACTCCCGGGACCCGGACTGGATGGGTGTGAGCACTTTGGGGCCTCCACTGACAGCTCCCCTCGTATTATCCTAATGATGAGACGGATATGCTACAGTACCGCCGAAGTTGATATCCCTTCCATTCATTAGGTTCTCCGCTCTTACTGTCCACTTTCAACCCGCCAATTGATTGATACCTAGAGGGTCACCATCCATGGTGAATTGAAGCCCTCGTGGCACTTCCCCCGTTGTTGATGTCGTCTGTCACTCACTGCCGGCTTACATTCTGCAGTAACTGAATGGTCAGTTTGGGGGGCCTCTTCCGACTTGCATTGCCTGATTCCGGGCCGTCACTTATCAAGGTCCGGCCGTGGTGGAGCTGGGAATTGCCGCACCTGCAGTCCTTCCCGCTCACCGTGCATGCCAGACCCAAAGAGCCAAAAAGAAGGCACGCGCCACACTTCTTTGTCTGCCACAACATGTGGCTGATGAATAGTCCCCACCAAGGTGAGGCGCGACAAGCTCGGCCTCTGACTGGGTAAATATTTCTGCTGCGCCAGCAACACCTCAGCCTCGCCGAACCATCCAAACCTTTGCATCTCACCAGGCATCCTTTATCACCTGGCCACTCTTTGCGCCCGTGTCGTTGAGGCTTGCGGCCCTGATTTAACGCGACGACGTGAATTCTATCTCTTTATTCGTTTCGTCTCCTCCTCCTCCGTCTCCGTCTCCGTCTCCATCTCCCCAAAACCGCAAACCGTCGTTGCGCGTTGTCCAGCTTCCGTCCCTGTTCCTCTACGCCTTTCAACGACGCGCGCGCAGAGCTGTCGCTGCCTCTCAAACGATCGTATAACCACTTTCAACGATAAATATCGGCTAGATCCTGTGCTTCTCCAACCATCTCATCTTTGTTGCTTTCATCTCGACTCTCGATTGAACGCCCTTTGTCGCAAACCTCCTCCACGATACGATACCTCCTCTATACCGTTCATCATGTTTTTCCTCTACAATCTGGAACGCAGGGTCACCCTGCACCCCTCGTTCTTTGGTCGTAACATGCACGATCTCGTGACACACAAGCTCCTGACCGATGTCGAGGGTACATGCGCCGGCAGCTACTTTATCATTTCCATCATGGACACCTTTGACATCTCCGAGGGTCGCATCCTCCCTGGAAACGGTCTAGCAGAGTTCACAGTTGGATATCGCGCCGTAGTATGGCGGCCCTTCAAGGGCGAGACGGTAAGGCTGCAGCTGCCGACTCTTCACGATACAGGAGTCTGACACGACCCAGGTCGATGCAGTCGTGTACTCGATCAACCCGCAAGGGTTCTTTGCTCGAGCAGGACCACTGCAACTGTTTGTATCAGCGCATGTATGTTGAGCCTCGCGCCGAGGTGAAGCTCCTACTAACCATCAACACAGTTGATCCCCAGCGACATCAAGTGGGATCCTAACGCGACACCACCCCAATTCACCAACAATGAGGACACAGTCATTGAGCCCGATACCCACGTTCGTGTAAAAATCATTGGTACCAGAACCGAGGTCGGAGAGATGTGGGCTATTGGCAGCATCAAGGAGGACTACTTAGGGTACGCAAAGGACATGGTCAAGGCTCTTCTCTCATTGCTAACGCTGCTCGCAGGTGCCTCCAGGATTAATACCCGAACGTGATGATGAATGAATTCACACAAACACTAGGATGATGGAAGCTTCTACTGGCTAGTGGACCGTCTTGCACGACACAACTGACACTGCCAGAACGACCCGCCATATGGACAGCTGCCCTGACAGATTATTGGCTAGTTGTGCAAAACTCTAGGGCAATTGAATTGGCGCAAGACAGGTTGGGCGCTGGTATTGGATTTCTGACAAAACATGATATTGGTTGAGGGGGGTAATGAAAGCAGAGCGTCATACTCCCCGATGTTTAGTAAACGTCAAGATGGCTATAGCAGTAGCAGTGGAGGCTTAGTTAAAGATGCCAGACTTGGAGCTTGCCGTGAAGGGGATTGGCGACAGTTCTTGCTATCTATCTGTCTGTCTGTCTTAGACCCGGCAGCAAGTGGCTAACTAGAGTAGACACACTACACGCAAGTTGACGCAGTTACAAATTGAAAAAGCAGATACCCCAAGTCATTGACGCCCTATGACAAGTGTTGACACGAGTCCCACGGCTTTGAAAGCCGAGATGCGGCGTTGGCTGTCGTCTTTGATCGGCTGATAGCTCCCCCAGAACCCCACACTGGTGACACCCCCACGTTGGTGTACCGTGGATCTACATCCATGGATGCATATATTATCCAGGACTCGAGAGGTTGGATATTTAACCATTGAAGCTCCTACATCTTCTATGTTCTTCTGTTGCTTCCGATCTCTCGGTCCATTTGAAATTACACTCTAATCACTGCGAAGAAAACTCCCAACATGAAGCTCCTATCATCGACAGCTCTACGAATGAGACCAGCTCTCACTGCTGGCAACTCGCTACGATTGCGGGGAGCATCTAGGCATCTGACCACAATGCAAGCGTCGAACCGGCTGCGTACGGCGCTCAAAGAGGGTAGAAAGTCAATGGGCGCCTGGCAGATGCTCCCCGGTGCAAACATATCGCGAGTGTTGGCGCGGTCTGGGGTTGACTGGGTCCTGGTTGACTGCGAGCATGGAAACTTAGATGGTGGAGATATCTTTGTCAAGAGAATGAAGCAGAGTCGCTGATGGAATTTTAGATGGCGCCATGCACGATGCTGTCCCAGCCATTGCAGCATTGGGGGTTTCGCCTATTGTGAGATTGCCCGATATCCAGGGCTGGATGGTGAAGCGTAAGACCTCAGAAGATACACTACACTACCTGAATACGAGACTAACCTTTATCAGGTGCTCTCGACAGCGGAGCCCATGGTGTAGGTGTTGAACCTGAAGATATGGTATTCCGTCTGCTGACTTCATATAGATTGTCGTGCCATTGCTACGAACTCCCGAAGAAGCCCGGCAGCTCGTCCAGTCATCCAAGTTTCCGCCCTTGGGACAACGAGGCTTCGGCTCTCCAATTGCCCCAGAGCGATTCAACCCAGTGCCATCATTCACTGATTACCTCCAGCAGGCCAACGACTCTCTCCTGACCATCGTCCAAATTGAGACCAAGGAAGCACTCGAGTCCATTGACGAGATTGCCGCTGTCGAGGGTATCGATGTCTTGTTTGTCGGGCCATTCGATCTAGGTCAGCTTCTTCCGGACATGTCCTAGCTTTTGCAAAACGTATTGACTCGTAATAGGAAACAACATTGGCCATCCCATTATCAACGGCGTCATGACACAATAGCTAAAAGACGATATCGCCAAGGTGCTCTCTGCAGGTCAGAAAGCCGGCAAGAAGACGGGAGTGTACTGCACGGGAGGCGAGCAGGCGAAGCTATTCGCTGACCAGGGCTTTGACATGATGAACGTAGTGACGGACTACACGGCGCTGGGCGTTGTAGCCAAGGAGCAGCTCAGCTTCGCCAAGGGGAGGTCTTAATTCAGTTAGAAACACATAGTCACCATTGATGTTTTTCTGAGTTCATTATGTCCGTTGGTTTTGAAGGGGTGTTGACATGCAAGGTGCCGTACGGGTGTGACGAACCGGACGCTTGCAGCGCCACATGTGATGAAAGGTTCCAATAGGAGTAGTATTCCGTAGCTAGGTACCTTGATACCCCTCGCCTTTGCATATAGTATATGCGATCTGGTATATAGATAGGGAAAACAAAAGCGCAATCTCACCCGTAAGTTGAACTTATTGAGGAAGAGCGACGAGGCGGTATGTTGGTTGCCTCCATAATATGAATTATGAAGCGACGAGCACAACAACCTCTGTGACGCAATTGGTCAGCGTGTTCGCCTTTTACCTTGTGCACTTGTCGAGATTGTTCGAGGCAGGAAATCAAGTAAGGCAAGCGAAAAAGTTGTGGGTTCGAGCCCCACCAGAGGTGTTGCTCCTAATGGAAACGCCTTTTTGCTCCGTTGAGCTATGGCTAGTATCTTTTTGCCTGCATAGTAGTTCTTTTGTGTTCATTACCTATATATACATCTATATAGATATGTGCTTGGACACCGTCAAAGATTGGATTGTACTGCCTTTTTTATGGCCCAAGCCAAGTACTCACTCCTCTAAAAAGTCCGCAAATGGCGATCATCAACTACTACCTACCCTACTCCATACCTAGATTGAGAATGGAGGGGAGCTTCATTGAGGATAGATATATCATGACACTAGCTAGCTCTTCTCAGCTTTATCCATCTGGGCCTCGACCTGGTCGACAGTGAACCTGTGCATCAGCTTAATAGCCTTGCCGACTTTGGCAGGATCTTCCTCTGGTGCCGTGGCCTTGCTGATGTGTATCTGTTGCACGTGTGAACGGATTGCATGACTGTGATTACTTCTTGCCTACCACAGGGACGTCAAAGTCATAGAGATCCCTCCACTTCTTGGACTCGGGCTTTGGGAGGTCAATGTTGACTTCTGTGTAGGCGAATGGCCGCTTGTCCCAGACGTCGGAAAGGATGCTCTTTGCCTGAGCACAGAGGCCACAGGTGTCGCGGGTGAAGAAGGTGATTCTAGTGGATTGGAGGAGGCGACGAGTGGCAAACATGATGAGGCTTATTAGACAAGAAACAGGATATGGAACTCAAGCTTGATTGGAATGTCAATGGCTCGAAAACGGAATAACAACATGGTTCGATAGCTTCATCTTCAGCTGCCCAGAACGCCCGGGCTTGCCAACCTTTCATCGCTGACCCCGCACCCAAACAGGAAGGCGGTGGACCTTAAGCTCCCTCTCCCGCAGCGTCATCGCTGGAATTCTAGAAGCTCCCACCCCACAGACTCGACAACTCCCAAAACCTTTGTTCCCCCTTATTCACAGACGGGTTTTGCAATTCCTCGAGAGAACATAGAGCTATATCCACCTGAAACCTGCAAAATGGCCCAAAAGTGTGTCCATCAGGGTTGTGGAAAGGAGTTTACCGATCCTGATGAGAAATGCGAGTACCACCCCGGTCCCCCAATCTTTCACGAGGGGCAGAAAGGTAAGCATTCATCAAGAAGCAACCTTTGTCTTTTGCCTACGTATACGCTAATTCATCATGTAAAGGATGGAAGTGCTGCAAGCCTCGAGTCCTGACCTTTGACGAGTTCATGGACATCCCCCCTTGCACTACAGGTACACACTCGACGACCGACAAGCCTCCCCAACTGGAGGAGAAGCCCCAGGAGGACGACGCTGCACTCGCACAGAAGATTGACGCCCTCAATGCTGCTGCTCCCTCCCGCACACCCATCCAGACTGCCCAGCACGCCCCGACTCCTCCTCCTCCGCCGCCAGAGTCCGAAGATGACGACCCCAGCCTCGAGATCCCCGACGGTGCCACCTGTAAGCGCAAGACATGCGGCGCGGTCTACAAGAAGGGCGGTTCTAGAGATGATGAGGAGTGTGTGCATCACCCTGGTGTGCCCATCTTCCACGAGGGAAGCAAGGGTTACTCCTGCTGCAAGCGCAGGGTGCTGGAGTTTGACCAGTTCATGAAGATTGAGGGCTGCAAGACCAAGAACAAGCATCTGTTTGTGGGCAGCGGAAAGAATGGCGACGGCAATGGCGGCGCTGAGGAGGTTCTAACCATCGTCAGGTAAACATCGAATTATTGAGGGCTTGTCAACCATGATGCTCACATTTTACAGACACGACTTCTACCAGACCCCGGCCAGCGTCATCGCCTCCTTCTTCCTCAAGAAGATCAACAAGGAGACAGCCAAGGTTGAACTGCAGACCAAGCAAGTGAACCTCGACCTCACGACAACCGACCCAACTCCCAAGCGATACACGGCCGAGGTGCCCCTCTTTGCATCGATCGACACCGAAAAGTCCTCCTTCAAGATCCTCGGCACAAAGCTGGAACTTGTCCTCGCCAAGTCGGATGGGAGTTCGTGGCCGGTGCTGCGGGGGGATGAGGCGCTGACGGGCGAGATCCTGCAGGTTGGCCGAGCTGGAAGGGCATGAGTTTGTCGGAGAAATGAAGAATTGAGCATGACACGGAGTTTAGGTGACGGTTGAAAGGGCGTTGATAGATGAAGGCTACATCTGGCCAAGTGTGTTTACCGGGTTGGAGAGTGAAATTAGCGAGCGGGAGAGGACCAAGTTATGGATAGGACACAGAGACTTGGGAAGAACCAAAATGACAAACATATATTATGAAACGTGACTATTGGAGAATCATGGTAGTTGAATGGCAATAACAAGGGGTTTCTGAGACTCTGGCTATCCATGCCTCCATTAATTGGGTAGAAGACCATTTACTCGGAAGTTTACTAAACCAGCGTTTATAGGGCATGATGCATGATGATCTCGTACTAATGCTTGTCTGCATCAACACTACCTCAACGAACCTTGTTCGAAACACAATGCTCATGCTCAAGGGGGTTTGGAATTGGCTTTTGGGATCTCACTTAGCACACTTATGGTTATTTTGCTTGACTGCCAATACCCATTCACTCGATGCTTTTGTCTCAGTTTCAGCATGGTCAAAAAGTCCGTTATCCAACGTATAAGCAAACTGCATTGAAAGCACGTGTATTGCCAGACCGGCGAATTACTATATTTATCTCCGACAGAAACGCCTCTTGGATCCATGGCCAAGACCCACAGATAAACATCACCAGCCCTCGTTAACAATGGGATGCTCGTCCGGCTTATCCGGTGAACTAATTGATTCTTGTTGTTGTTGGTTTCTGGAGCCAACATTTAGCAAGGTCTCAAATAAACTTGGCTAGACATCCCAAGACCCGCTACATATGACAAGACCAAGAGGTTTTTTCCATGTAGGTAATTACAGGTTACGTGCCAGCGCAAGATTCCATGATCCTTCAGGCCGAGCCCGGCTTATTTATCCACACGAGATCTGCGGCTCAGCTGCAATAGAGTTGGTACAAATTTTTTTTCATAACATCTGTCATCACTCTTCTTGGGATACGTCTTGTATTGTTACCTTTTCCATTGTATGCTCATCTTATACCATGTCAGGATGTGGCATCTTGTATGGCTCTGCGTGATCATTGTTCAAGTGATAGCATCTCCAGAGACTCGGGTCAAGCAGGAAACATTGGTTGTTGGCAAGGCCAGCGGCAACTTTTCACATTACGATGTGCTCAACTACACTTCCGCTGTGCCAGGCCGGCCGGTAAAGCCGGGGACGAAGCTGCG
Organism: Fusarium oligoseptatum; assembly: GCA_003946995.1. NCBI lineage: Eukaryota > Fungi > Ascomycota > Sordariomycetes > Hypocreales > Nectriaceae > Fusarium > Fusarium oligoseptatum. The sequence goes on from NKCK01000001.1 coordinate 905,058, forward strand.
TATCCTTTGCGCTGGCGACTCGATCACTTCTGGATGGAAGAGCGACCAGGACGGTGGGGATGGTGATGGCTATCGGCGTCAACTCCAGAAGGACTTGTCGGGTAGGTCAGGTCTTGTTTTCGGCTACACGCGAATGCTGACTTGGTGTCAATAGAGGATGAAGTTGTCTTTGCGGGCACGGTTGAAGGGGGTACAATGGAGGACGGCTACTTTGTAAGTGCTGCTGCTCACGACCGAGACGTTGCGCTCATCCAACTCTATAGGCGGCCTGGCCGGGGAAAACGATACAAGAAATAAGTCAAAGGATTGGTCCTTCTCTTGAGCAAAGACCCAACATTATCCTTCTCCATGCCGGGACAAATGACATGAACTTGCGACCTCGGCTCACGGGGGCGGAAACCCCAGCAGAGGCGGCAGAGCGCCTGGGCAGGCTCATCGACAAGATGATAAAGGCGTGTCCGGACGCAGTCATCCTAGTTGCAATCATCGTCGGCACATGCGATACCACCAAAATAGGCAAGACGCCAGAGTACCAGGACCTCATCCCGGGTGTCGTTCAGGAACGGCGGCGGGCTGGCCACCACGTGTTGGCCGTGGACTTTTCCACGTTTCCCATTCAAGACCTGCGAGACTGCGTGCACCCGACGAACGAGGGATATCGATTGTTTGGAGACTACTGGTACGACTTTGTGACGCAAATACCGAGCAACTGGATCAAGGAGCCTGTAGGGGAAGATCCGCAGCGCAGCGTGGCGGATGGGACTCGGCGGATGAGCAAGAATGGTGTCTTGCGTACTGGGTTATTCTGGGTATTTTGCTGGGGTGTAACAGACATGTTGCCTTGATTGGATCGTTGTTGAATATATAGGTATTCACATTCATGATGAATGAATGTCCCCTGTGATGGAGTTGTGAGTGCTGCCTGAGTGAGTTGAGGCAACCCTTGTGTATGTGTGATTGATGGATGCCATTTGACTGTGAAATTGCCTCGACAAGAGAAAATGAAGGTTGACTCCCAATTTCATCACCAACTCAGTATCTGCAATGAATTGAAGTGAGTGAGGCAGCTCCCCGGAGACTGCTCGTTCGGCCTTCTGAGCGCTGGGCTGATGAGAAGCTGGCTAAGTACACCGTCTACCTGGAGACGGTTCAGAATGTCGAACTAAAGGTCTGAGCGTATAGGGAAGGGTTCGGGGAAAAGACTGGGCGGAAGGCTCTGTATTTATTCCCAGCTTCCTTGACCTTGATGGACTTGTTAGTCGTTGCATGGAAACGAGCAAGACTGGTATCGGACGTCTGGGGCAGTTCGACTTGTCCCTGCTGCCCACATGAGATGAGCCTGGACAAATTAGACGTTCGAAATACGTAGTTGCCAACTAAACCACCGAGTCCATTTCCTAATGGAAGAACACGTCAGATAAATCTCAGCTAAACATTGAGTGTCTCGTGGAGCTAGAGTTGCCAAGGGATACTTACAACCGTGTGGTGTTGTGCCCCCTTGTCATAATACTGGACGGATATTGCCTGCTTTCGATTCTTCAGGGACCACTGGTGGGTGATTTGGCTGTCCGTCACTTGGTAGAAAAATACCCAGAAGTACGGATAATCGTACGCGAGACCATCTGTGCTCGCATTGTTTCAGTAGTCATGTTCGAACAGGGGGTCACTCAGCTTCTCCCCCAAATTCCATGGACCAACGAGCTCGTGCATGCAACAACTTTACGCAGTGGCCAAAGAAGATCGGTTACGGCACAGACCAGAAGATTGACAGGCTCATCTCCATCTTGCGCGCTGCAAACTCCTTCTTTCCCCCCATGCCCATGCCCGACCAAACTGGGGGAATCCCACTTTTCTCCGCCATTGCGAGGACCAATGTCAAAAATGCAAGGTTCCTGATAAGCCCGGAACCCAAGCCAAGACAAGGACGGCTCGTGGCCGTGGAGATGGAGATGAGCAGTCCAGTCTCACACCCGATATGGGGGTGAGCTCCATTGAACTCACCAAATTCGGATACGTAACCAGAGACCCAAGCGCGGCCTCTTACTGGCTGCCTTTGTCTTCATCACTGCCACACCCCTTCTCGTCTCTCATGGCTCCTGGCTTGGCGCCTAGCCTCCAGGGCCTCGCACACGCTGGACCATCCCGCATCTAGTGGCTCCCACTGGGCTCTTAGTGGCTTCAGCCTCTTTGGTGGCAGTCCGGGGGTGCTTGTGACGACTGATAAGAGATAGTGATATCGTTCGGCAGCTGATAGATAACGGGTTTGCTTGTTGCCATGATGCCATAGTCCATCCAATACCAGTCCTTATCAGAGGTTGTACCTGTTCTCAGAAAACAAGCTTAACCTGATGGCTGAGCTGCCATTCCCCCGGGGCCTCAGCTATAAGTTGTCGGCATGCCCTGAGCCCGCGCACCCGTCAACTCTCACGGCACGTCCTTGACAGCGAGTTATTCGGTTTCGAAGCGCAATATTCAACTTGTTCATTTAGCAACCATGTCGACTGAAATCTCTCACGGCCGCGGCGGCGCGGGCAACTTCCAGGTGGACGACACCCAGTATATCGATGGCGAGGTTGTTCGCACGGGTGTCGAGGGTAGCCACGGCGACGGCGCATTCAGTTCCGGTCGAGGTGGTATGTATTGACGACTTTTCTTGGCCCTTTCGATAAATAGTCTTTTCGTATACTGGCGACCCTCTACTTTGTTATGCTCTGCTCACGCATGGTATACCCTCTGTCTTTGCTTCCATCTTTCTGATACACGGCCCTTTCAATTGTACTCATGTCCAAGAAGAATTGTTTCGCGCGCTGACACGACTGAACTAAATCATAGGCGCCGGGAACATCTCTGATGTTGGTACCAAGCCTACCGAGCGTAGGGACAAGGATATCGTCCCAGACGCTGCTGTTCGGCCGAGCATGGACGGCCGAGACTACCACACCGGCCGAGGCGGTGCTGGTAACGCTCAGACGGCTGCTGCTGCCGAGAGAAAGTCGGAGGAGAAGCTGGTGACCGAGAAGCCTGCAATTGTGGCCCCAGTTGGCCTCGCCGACAAGCTCAAGGCCATGCTCTTTGGAGGCAAGAAGAAGTAGGGATCTCTCTTGGTTGGGAGGAGTTGTGACTGCGACGATGAGTACGGAGGAGACAGACTGAGTCCCCTTGGGCAGCGTTGTGTTGGCCCAAGGCCATGTTGGACTTGAGATACCCCTGATATCATGGTTTCCCGTTGATCAATTTGATTGCCCTTGATGGCACTGGCGAGTACGCATAGAAAAGAAAAGAACAGGACAGGACATTTGCCCTGGGTACTTGGTGTGATCAAGTGCCGAACACCGCCTGTGACTACATGCAGATCCTGCAGTTCTCGTGACTCCTTGGCACTGATACCTGACAGCTGCCAACCTTAGGATCTTCGTTCCCATGAGACGAGTCAGCTCGGAGAGTCAACGAGCAAGCTGAAAGAGGAACACCAGGGACACGGAACAGGCCCAAGATCGCTGACATGACGTTAGGCATCCCCATCCAGGATGATCCCTCCTGGTCTTCTGAGACCCTTGTCTCCACTTCCCCTCATCTGTCGTTCTTTTTGCAAGTCTTGATACGTGAAATGAGCCGACAATTGCACTGCGGGAAACCAAGTCCATCCCGCACAAGGTATTGCTCGAGTCGTTTAGCGCGGCCGTAGTTGGACCTGAGGGTGCTGAAAAGAGCACATCGATATTCCCGGATTGGCCGTTCCCTGTGGCTCTTGTCTCTCCAAGCTCCGGGCTAAGCTAGTTTGGCACGGCGCAAATGCAACTCTGGACTAAGAGAAACTGCAGGCTCCTTGTTAGTGCCGAAGTGGTCGTCAAAGACCCTGATATGAGCAGCCCAAAGATCGCCCAAGGTGGCCTTGATTATGCTACCCTCGTCCGGCTTGCATCTCTCCCGGAGACGAGACCCAAAAGCAGCGAATAAACGCCGCGGCAGGCCCGTCGTGATTCTCGCGAGCAATGTCTTGTTAACCCTCTTTCAGCATAGATGGATCCTTTGTTGGCTGCCCGTGTTGCCTCATGACGCAGGCTGGGAGCTGGGGACATGACCGTGTTGGCCCCTGGTTCTCAAGTGCCAGCCATGTTTAAGAATACGACCACTCGCGCTTCCGCTGGCGATCAAGGGTCTTTCCTGTTGTTCTCTTAGGTTGTTGTTTTTGCAGAGCCTCGTTCGCATCTCCTCTCGCACCGGGTTGTGTTGTTCCCGACGACGGTGACATTCCGGAAGCATACACTCCTTATTGCTGCTGGCAGAGTACATGGCGCATCACATTCTTGATCAAGAGCAACCGGCGCTCTATTCCGGTTCTGGATTTTCGGACTTGTGGGATTATACTGAGACTTGGAGGTTGACCTTTGGCTCACCTGTCTTGGGCCGTGTGACGACAATCACGTGCACTGGGTGAGATCACGGGAGCTGTTCTAGGTAACTACCTAAGGAGGTAGGTCGGTCGTCATGGCCCCGAACTTACAACCCCAACGCCCGCGTCTTCAAGACCATAGACTCTGGTCGGGTCTCTCGGCAATTTCGAAACGATCCTTTAGGTCCTGCACAACATCAGCATTTGAGGCAGACGACGAGCGATCTTCGACCGACGGCGACATGAGCTCTCGCAATAGCGAAGCTGACTTTCGCCGGCCGGTCATACCGAGCCACTCCGGTCATGATTCGCGTCCGACCAGTCGAAAGGAGCTTCTCGGATGGTACGCATACGCGTTTGCGGCCGAGACGTACGTGATCTGTGGAATTGGTAGGTTGTTCTGGAGCTTTTGTATTGGAGAGGCCGCATCTCGGCTGCTAACGCGCTTGTCAAGGCTCCTTCATCCCTATTCTGCTCGAGACGCTCGCCCGAGAGAATGGCGTGCTGCTCTCTGACCGAAAGACCCCATGCGGCTCAAGCTACAGCAAGGATAAGGATGATGGCCAATGTATTGTCTGGGTGCTGGGCATGGAGATCAACACGGCCAGTTTCGCCATGTACACCTTTTCCGTGAGCGTCCTGATTCAAGCACTGCTTGTCGTCAGTATCAGCTGCGCCGCCGACCATGGCAACTACCGGAAGAAGCTCCTCCTCAGTTTCGCATGGATCGGTAGCTTTGCGGTAATGGCTTACATCTTCATCACCAAGGAGAACTACATCCTTGGTGCTCTCTTGACCATCATCTCCAATACGTCATTTGGCGCCTCATTTGTGCTGCTCAACTCATTCCTCCCGCTCTTGGTGCGATATCATCCCGAGGTGATCGAGGCCAACGTTGCCAGCACCCCCGACCTGGGCCAATCCGACTTTGAGTCTCGCCAACTGCAAGAATCTGTGGATGAATTGGAAGCTTCAATGGTGACAACAACATCACCTTTGCTGCCTGAGGACGGTGAGCGGCTAAAGCCGACTGCAAGCCATGCAGAGATCACATCAAAAGAGCTCCAGCTCTCCACGCGCATATCGGCCATTGGAATTGGCACTGGATATATTGCTGCTCTATTCTTGCAGTGCGTATCCATTGGCGTTCTCATTGCGCTGCACAACTCTACCTGGGGCCAGAGAGTCGTTCTGTTCATGGTTGGACTCTGGTGGACCGTTTTCACGATCCCTGCGGCTATGTGGCTGCGACCCCGACCAGGACCGCCTTTGGCCGACGATGGTCGAAAAGGCTTCATGGCGGGATTCGCATACATCATTTATGCCTGGAAGAGCCTCTTCACCACAATCCAATTGGCAAGGCGTCTCCTGGACATTGTCCTGTTTCTCGCTGGATGGTTTCTTTTATCTGATGCTATCGCGACCACATCATCCACTGCAATTCTGTTTGCCAAGACTCAACTCCACATGCGGCCGTGGGCACTCGGGATGATAAATGTCATTTCAACACTGGCAGGGGTATTCGGCGCTTTTGGGTGGTCCTGGATATCGCGGCTCTTTAATCTTCAGGCTCATCAGACCATTCTCGTCTGCATCGCCCTATTTGAGCTGATTCCCATTTACGGACTGATGGGATATCTCCCATTCGTGAAGAACTGGGGGGTCTTTGGCCTCCAGCAACCATGGGAGATGTATCCGCTGGCCGCCGTCTATGGATTTGTTCTCGGCGGTCTCAGTGGATACTGCCGGTCTCTGTACGGCGAACTCATCCCTCCAGGATCCGAAGCAGCATTTTATGCACTGTATGCCATCACCGACAAGGGCTCTAGCGTGTTCGGACCGACGATTGTCGGTGCCATTATCGACAGGACTGGCACAATCCGACCTGCGTTCTGGTTTCTTGCAGCCCTGGTCGGGTTACCGGCGCCACTCATCTATTTCATCAATGTTGAGCGAGGCAAGCGAGAGGGTGCTAAACTGGCCGAAACCATTGAAGGTTTTCCGAGCCAGGAAGATGCCGGAGACGACCCTGAGCCTGAGAGCCGGGGAATGCTGGCAGAGTATGAGAGAGAACAAGAGGAGGGGGCTGTTGATGGACGAGCAGCAAACTAACTGGGTAATGGCATAGCGGCGGCGTTTTTGTGTAGGTCTTCTATGCTCTTTTGGCGATGATACCGGGTTTAGACGACATGGATGGAAGTTTTTAATGGGCTCAGGTATAAATAAACATTGAACATATAATTGCTTTTGTCCCTTTCTTGATGTTATGGGATGATGGACACAGGAACGATTTGTCGCGAGCTTTGAGACGGATTTGCTTACTCCAGCCTCGCTTCCGGTTTCGAATGCGTGCAACAGTGCAATTCTTGTTTTTGGTATTTGATCCTCTTTACACCGTTGCCGTTATTTGTACACCTTTTTACCGTCATGGAAGAATCAGTGTAACTCGGCTTCGCAGCATTTGACCGTAAGAGGGAAGACAGGATAGGACAAGACAGGACGCGTCGGTTGGGTGGCCCGACCATATCACGTGACCCGAAGTTTTTGGGCTTTTGGCTCAGTTCTCCCGCGGATTGCGACGTTGCTCCCAGTTAATTAATCGAATACCTCTTGCGCACAGGACATCGCAGGCCGCGGCTTGTCGCTTCAAGACAGCTTGGGCAAGGCTCGGGTTAGACGCGATTATCGCTTTTCGGTATATACCACATTTTTCTAAGTACTCACAGCTTTATTTCCTCCTCCTCTTCTTTTTAGGTACCTACCTTCCTCTTTTCCTCGCCCTTGCCGCGACTCGCTGTTTGTCCTAAACCCCTCCCTCTCTCTCCACTTCCTCGACGCGGTCATACCCAACCGCCTCAAACTCGCCACCACAATGAGCAATCGAAAGCGATCGCGCTCCATCGCGGAGGAGAATCGCGCAGAATGCCCCTTTACCATCGGGTACGCGAACGGCCCGTCACGCGCCGAACAGGAGCGACATAAGAACAAAAAGCGGAAGCGCGGCGAAGGTCAGGATGACGACAAGCGGGTTCAAATTCAGATCTCGCCCTTCTCGCCTACCGGCAGCTTCAAGACCCACGACACCATGGATCTCTACTACACTGTCGAGCCTTCTAAGCGATGGCAAGACATGACGCGCTACAATAGTTTCGTCCGTAAGTATCCGAGGGGAATCTGTCCTTAAAAAAATGAGGGGCTGACGAATGACTCTTGGCAGTAAATGGCATCAAATACTATAGCGAGGGCTTCGTCTTTGTGGCCAACGAGGCCACTATCGAGCGACAGCGTGCCGCCGGTACCCTGGGAAGTATCGGTCCTCTCAAGAAGTCTGACGATGACTGGGTGGCGCGCATCCTTGAGATCCGAGCTGCCGACGAGCACCATGTTTACGCGCGCGTTTACTGGATGTACTGGCCCGACGAGCTCCCCTCTGGAACTCTTGATGGCAAGAAGACAGTCCAGGGTCGCCAGCCCTACCACGGCCAGAACGAGCTGATCGCATCAAACCATAGTAAGTGATAAAAGATCTACGCAAAAGATAGCGCGACTGACATGCCACCACCAGTGGATGTAATCAATGTTGTTAGTGTTACACAGCCCGCTACGGTCAACCAATGGATCGAGTCGGATGATGAGGAGATCCAAGACGCGTTGTATTGGCGTCAAGCATACGACTGCCGCAACTCGCAGCTCTCAGTACGTCGCGCCATATTCACCTGGCTCAAACTTGCAATGGCCTAATCGTGTCTAGTCTGTTGATCTTATGTGCAAATGCCAAACACCCGCGAACCCCGACAAGACCTTGATAGGGTGCACGAGTTCTGAGTGTGGAAAGTGGATGCATCGCGAGTGTCTGAGCCACGATGTTCTCATGCAGGTTTTCGAACGCCTAGGTACAACTAAGCCTCACCGAACCGAAGGAACGATTGTCAAGGAAGAAAAAGTCTAGCGAGGAGGCTACGCGCCCTCTATCGCCGACCGACGCCGAAGAGAAGGAGACTCAACCGACAATTGATGTTCGCTCTGGGGAGACTCAAGACAACGTCCACGTGAAAAAGGGAACCCGAGAGACTCCTCGAAACACAGATACACCAACCCCCGGACCGACGCCCTCGAGAATAACCACTGCATCAGCCAAGGGATCTGCCAAGAAGGGCCGCAAGAAGAAGAACATGGACTACAAGCCATACCAAGGACTTTTCGAGGCGACGCTCAAGATGAACGAGGGACCTACAGTCTGGGAAATCCGTGATCTTCGCGAGAACGTCACGGGCGGCGAAAAGTCATGGACCGAGAAGGCCTACTGTCTCTTGTGTGGTGTTGTCATTGATTGAGTCCACCACCAAGAAGATGTGAGCGTATGTCGGAGAAGTCCCCCTGCTAGGGCTTATTGGCCTTTCAGGGAGCGATGCAACGTTGAGTAGGTTGGTCGAGATTGTTCTGTTCGGAAGAGCCGGCATGGCATGTTGATGCTATTAGCAAGCAACACACAGACGACCAAACCGAATTACCTGATCTACAGGGGCTTATTTGAACGGCCGACGTGTTCGATTTCTTTTGTACCGAGGTCAAATTCTTGGCGATTCGCCCACTGATGGATATTCCGGGCGCGGCGTTGGAGGCGAAACAATGGGATGTACTGCGATTTGTCTGGTATCGGGTCTGGCTGTGGGTCTTGTGAGAAGGAGAAGGAATATGTTTGCTTTGGTGTTTTTTATTTTTATTTTTCTCTCTCATACACGGGACCGGAGGCAGGGAGGGGAGGACTGCAAAAGAAAGAGGCTGTGGGAAAGCGAAAAACCTTTCGTTGAAACCTTTCGTTGGAAAGTTTGGAAGAATGGAGGTGTCGAGACGAAGAAGTATTCATTAGTTGGCTTGGGCTGGGGAGGTTGAGCATGTTACTAGCTGTCCTGCCTTTGTGATTTGGCCAGTAGTTTTGTCTCGCTATTATTAAGGTTTTCTGCAAGAATGTATCTTTGCCTGTTTATTTTTAATGGATTTCCTTGTTCCCTTCTCGAAGCTGTTTTCATGTATGTAATTTGATACTGTAGTTGATGGCCGATGACGTTCGTTTGTTTCTCAACCCCTCCAGCGATGCTTAGGTATCCAAGACAATGATTCAACATGCGATATTTTACAACTAAAATTCAATTTGATATTCTAAACAACCTCTGATCGTCTTTCTTTCTTCTCTGGCCGAGCATTGATACCGATACTCATAGTGTCGGAGACGACAGGCACTTGAGCTTAGACCGGAGGTACGTACTCCACCCAAGGTGAGGTGAGCTCCGTCCAGCCAACCAACCCCGCCACTCCGTAACGTCCAAGAGCTTCACCTCCAGGACCCAGACCCCGACATCCATCTATACCTACCCAAGTACCAAATCAACAACCTCTCCCCTGTCTACCTTGCGCAAACCTTCAACCTCAAAGGCCAAGCAACGTCGCAACCATGGCCGTCGATCCCTTTGACTCGGCTCTGTGAGTATCATTCCTTCTCCCTATGCGCAATGACGCAGGCTGATGTGTCCATCTTTCAGCGACCTCCTTCGCCGTCTCAACCCCAAGCAGACGACCGACCACCTCAACGCCATCATCTCGCTCGCACCGGACCTGACCGAAGACCTCCTCTCGTCTGTCGATCAACCCCTCACCATCCGCCGCTGCAAGCAGACCGGCCGCGACTACCTGCTCTGCGACTACAACCGCGATGGCGACAGCTACCGCTCCCCCTGGTCCAACCAGTTCGACCCGCCCCTGGATGAGAGCGGTGTGGGCGGCGTAGGCGCTGGGGGTAGTGAGGGCGCTGGCGAGGGTGCCGTCCCGAGTGAGCGCGTTCGCAAGATGGAGGTAAAGGCCAACGAAGCATTCGACCTTTACCGCGAGCTGTACTACGAGGGTGGTGTGAGCAGTGTCTACTTCTGGAACCTCGACGATGGCTTCGCAGGTGTAGTGCTGCTGAAGAAGGGTAAGGAGTCTCCACCAACTGAATAACCTGTCTTCGTCCGGACTTCTGTCACCTTATCCCTGAAACTGGAACCCGCCCAAGCTAATCCACGTCTTTGTCTCCAGCTTCACCGCAGGGCGGCAGCACCGAGGGAGTCTGGGACTCTATCCACGTTTTCGAGGCCATTGAGCGAGGTCGAAGCACCCACTACAAGCTCACGTCGACCGTGATCCTGACGCTGGCGACCGCGGGCGGAAACCTCGGTGAGATGGATCTGAGCGGCAACATGACACGCCAGGTGGAGCAGGACCTCCCCGTCGAGAATGACGACAGCCACATTGCCAACGTGGGGCGGTTGGTAGAGGACATGGAGCTCAAGATGCGAAATCTCTTGCAGGAGGTGTACTTTGGCAAGGCCAAGGATGTGGTCGGTGACCTGAGGAGCATCGGAAGTCTGAGCGAGGGCGCTCGGGATCGTGAGGCACAGCGGGAGCTCATTGGAAGCATGAGGAAATGATCCCTCGGACATGATATGCTATATTTGGTAAGAGCAAGTTGCGTTTGATAGACAGCCCTGGTAGAACATGTCGATCGCATAACAAGCAGACAAGCATGGTCCGGTATACCGCCATGTAGCAAGACTAGATTAGGCGTGGTGGGTGACCGTTGGACAAACCTGGTTCTATCGAGATATTTTCCGAGCATGCCTGCAGACACTGCCAAGTTCGGACGCCTTGCCAATTGCGACGTGCCCGGGATCCGCAGTCATGTCAGTAATCTCGAGAGGGATTCCATATGATAACGGTCAGCAAGACGGTATCCCAACGCTATTCTCAGTCCGACACCAAAGACGAAACTCGGGCGGGTGAAATCGTGGTCAGGAACATTACTGCCCTGTATCGGAATCAGGTACAAAGAGCTTGGGCTGGCCCGTTCTCCCGTTGAGTGAGACATCCAAGCTTGAGAAATGCCCCCCATGTTTGAAAGCCCGAGATCGCGAGTCGAGACATCCATCTGTCGTGCTAAAACAACGTCGTTTGGGGGCACATGCGGCGCTGTTCGTACACAGCTGACCCTTGGCGTAGATCGCGTCTTATCACCGGACGTATTGACGTCCCCGAGTTGCGAACTGGTGGAGTAGGCATGGGCCACCAGAGGCCGCCAGCAAGCCAGCCCCTTGACGTTTACACGAGGGTCAAGAAATAAACGAGACACCAGAACAGTAGAGGGTATAATAGACTCATCATAAATAACTTAGAGTATTTTTTGCTAATTTCTTCTTAATTTCTTCTATATCTTTAGAAGAGGATAAGGTAAGATATTGATACTGCTGTCTCGTTTTTTTCCTGACCAGGGCGGTTTAGTCTCAAGGAAACAACCAAGCGACCTAGTGCTTGGGCTATTATTGCTGGAAATACATACATCCCACACCGTTCCGGATCGTCTTTCTCTTGTTGAAACGGACATTAGGACTCTGTTGCGGTGCGGGTCGTGGCTTGCCAGCGATTTGCTGCTAAGCGCCAGGCTGCGCTAATGGATGCAGACTGCACATGTCCTGAGTCAGGCCGATCGCAAATGCTGCGGAATTGCGCGGGTATGACGCTGAGGGATTAGATGAGAGGTTCTGGTGGTGCTGCGAAGTTGAGAGCCGGATGAAGTGCGAGGGCTTGGGAGGATCTTGTGATGGGGTTCCACCCCGGCATGGTGGAGGTGGGCGCGAGCTTGAGGGCGAGTTGACGGAGCTTGTACACGGAAAGGGTTGCGAGGCGCGACAGCCCATGAGGTGTAAATGTGACAGCCAACGTTGTCGAAACCAGCGAAACCTTATCCTGTAGCTGACGACAACCGGCTTGGGGTTAATTATCTGATGTAGGTTTTGTCGATCGAGGCCGGAAGATGTGTCGCGAGGCATACTAGAAAGAGCAGAGTTGTGGTCGTTCATTCAGCCACTGACTCGATACCATATTCCAAAAGCATGGATTACGATCCTCTCGATCACTTACCCACATGTGACGATGGAGAGGTAGCCTGGGAGGGCCTGTGGCCTGCAATGCACACGAGAAGCGCGCAGGCGGGTGCAGGTGCGGGTGCATGCCCCCTTGGCCATGCTGTCCCCAGGCAGCTTGAGCGTGGGCTTGATCATTGGCATGGGCGTCCAGCGGCAGGCTTGCAAATAGTCTGCACACAAGTCTGAATAGCTCCAAGCGCGTGCTGTAACGCGCCGCGTGCGCATGCTGCAATGCATCTCTAGACGCTCGGACGGTGTCGTGGTGTTGGCTTTGGAGATGGCGTCGATATCGCCGGGACTGCCCTGGATTGGTTGAATATCGAGTTGTTTTAGGATCATATGCATTGGCATGAATGACAAGAAAAGCTGAGAGTCGTTCGTGAATGCCTTGATGGAGTTTCAAGGCTGGTGATTATCGGAAGGCGCGGCGTTTAGTCGACCCTGCCTGACCCTACCTAGGTACCTACCTTAGTGCGTAGGAAGAGACGGTATCATGGCAGGTCCAACGTGTTGGGCGGAAAGTGCAGTGCAGTCAGGTTCCTTCATCCATCTGGAACAAGGCTGATGAGTTTCCATCGACACCTCCATCCCCATCCAAGTCTTTGCATCATTCAATCATGGCCATTCTTTTGCTTTCCTTTACCTCTCTCTCATTGGGGGAGCTACACAAGATGGAAGACTTCTAGAAGAGAGCCCCGCACGCGTGCCGTTCCTGTTCCTGTTCCTGCCACCTGCCACCTGCCAAACGCGTGCCGTGCCCCTGAATTCCAGCCCTTTCAGGAACCGAACCCCGTTATCACCAAGTGTGCGCGTGGTGGTGTGTGGCTTCACCACGAGGCGGAGGGGTGAGGCTCGCTCAAATGCTACGGCGGTAGAGTGCTCGCATGAATCACGAGACCGGCAGCAGGTGAGCATGCCAATGTGCAATGCATAGACTGGTGACTGACCGGTTGGCTTTCATAGTATTACTCCGTAATTTCAAGGAAATGGATAGAAACGGAAATGGGAAAGGCCCTGTTGGTGCTGGCGGCCCGGACGGGATCGTTGATCGACGCGCATGCCGGCTTCCAGTGCTAAGCTCAAGGCTCTACCCCTCAAAGCATGCTCCCTGGGTCCCTCCATGTTGCGTTGCGAGTTGGGACAAAGCGCCCTTGTCCATGCCCGACATACATGCTGCAGCCCGCAGCATATTCCTCCCCCGAACCATAATATAGATGCAGGATTCCTCGACTCTCTTTTCCGAACTGGGCGCTGTGCAGCACGTCAGATTTCGCGGGAGGGCAACGTGACACTCTCCGTGTTGCAGGTGACAGATGAGACGAATAGACGCCTCGCTGGCTTGCTCCCGGACATGCGTTCCGCTTTTGGGAGTGTAATACACGATCTCGGACGCTAGAGTCGGATTGGAGGAGAGACGCCATCGCCAAATAACCCGTTCCCTTTGGTCACTCTCTTGTCGTCTGCTTCTGCTAGTTGCTGTTGACCAGGGGGCAACCACTCAAGAGGGGAGGCTCAGTCTTCACAGCACATGGCGCCGTGGGTCTCGGGCCAAGTGAGGCCTCATCTGTCTAGCTTGGAGCCAGCCAGCACCAACGATTTACGACATGGAAGAAGAGTCAATGGCCTTGAACCTAGGCCGATAGTACTGAGGCTCTATAACGGCCATAGTCGAAGGCTTCAGGAGACAGGCTGATGATGCTCGAGCTCCCGGGCGAGCCAGCTGTCGATCCTTCAGTTCTGGCAACCGGTGATAATGAAAGGCACTCAATACCGGACATGCCAAGACGAGTTAGGGCAATGCCAGGCCTGCGATGATTGTCATCCTCCATGGGCGGGTCGCCTGCCCCCGGTCCCCTGTCGGCATGTCCCTTGTCTTCAATGACAATGACGAACATGGAGGTCCACTGCAAGCTCGGTAGCTAGGTGCTAGCCCGGCGACTAGGCGATATGATGAACGGGGGCATTCTGCAAATCCAACCTGCAGGTTTAGTGGTCCAGCCGCATGGCCCAACCCGCCCCAGATGCCCCTGGCACCCCTTTGATGGTGGCTATGGGCCATCGTCATCAAGAGGCAGAGGTGTTGATGGGTGCGCCTGGTCTCTGAGTTTGCAGCCATCGGCTCTGACTCGGTCGCTATCGGCTTTCCAACCGGACACCTCTCGTTGAGAGCTGTAAGCGCTGCAGTGCCCAGTGCAAAGAGACAACAAGAGGCCAGTGCCCATCGATTGATGAAGACATCAACCCACCGAGGGACTGCGATCAAGAACCGGCAGGGGAGGAGAGGCAAGCTCAGGCCAGGAATGGAGCAGTCGCGAGCGGACTCCCTTCAGACTTGGTAATAGTACTTGGTACATGGGAGTTGGAAGAACCCCTCCACAGCCCACACTCGTGCATTCTTAACTCACCTTTCAGTCTCTCTCGCTCCCTTCGGTTCGCTCAGTCATTTCATGGCGACATGGATACGTATCGTTGAGCCCCCCGCCGCTTCGCTATTCCTGCGCAGAACGGTGCTTGGTCGAGTCGCTAGACCAGAAGAGAGCAGCCCTGAAACCAAGAGTTTCAGAAGCGGCTAAGACATGAACGAGGCATATGAGCGCCTACTGTACCTAGCAGTAGAGGTAGGTTTGGTGCCTGAATGTTTGGAATAGGGCGCAAAGTAAACTCCATGGCACCTAGGTAAGGCAATTTCACACCCACAAAGCTACCTACCCACAGCACACCCCTCATTTCAACCGGCATCATCAAAGACTCGGACGGACCCCTTTTGCTGGGAGGAGGAGAGTCCACATTGCATCCCACGCACTCTAACACTGGCTCACTGGGCTCCTCTCTTCTTGTCTCGCCCCCCCTCCTCCCATTCTTGGACCTCCCCAACAGCTGATCCACTCTCCTACTCTGTCATTACTGCGCATTAGCTATCAAAATCCACCCCTCATCAAGGCAGCTTGGAGAGGGACTAAGGCCAAGGGTCTTGTTTCTGCTGGCCTCGTCTTCGGGTCCCCGTCGTCGTCGTGTCCCTGCTTGGTCCTGCTTGGGTCTTGATTCTTGGTCCTGAGCCATCTCTCTGGTTGGCTGGCTGTGCTTCTACTCTTGCTTCTGCTTCTGCTTCTACTTCTGCAGCCCACCTGGTCCCAAAGTTCCCATCCATCTCCATCCATTCCCATCAGCCCCCCAGTCCCTCCTCCATCGCTCGTCCCAGAAAGCGGCTGGTGCGCCGCCTCGTGCCTCGCAAGTTCAAATTGGTGCGTCTGTTGATCGTCTTTCCCTCCACTCCCACCTCCCGTCTATTTGGTCCCGTCTTCCGTCTTCCGTCCTCCCGTGGCCTTCCCGCCTTGGATCTCGCTCCTCCCCTTTGCTCCCGCGCACCGCCGCTACGCCGTCGCCACACCAGCACTCTTGGGCTCAGCAGAGTAATTAATTACCTGCTTAGGTACTCTACTCTACTATACCTTGCTGTGTCGTACCGCCGACGGGTCTAATAAGGTGCCTGCCTCTGCTTAACCCACACGCTACCCGTTCTGACGTCCCTGTACTGACTTGCGTGACCCCTTCTTAGGCTGCGGCTCCTCTTCTTGAACCTGGCCCAACCACCTACTACGTAGTAGACCAAGAGCTACTAAGGTCATTGACCGTCCACTTCGTCCTCCGCTGGAGAATCCCGAACCGCTTCGCTTCGTCAAACGCTAAACCACACCGATCCTCGCATATACAACCACGTTGGTCTCCTCGTGGGTCCTCTGAGTTGTACGCACCCGACCGTTTCTTGGGCCTCATAACTATCCACCCCCCTGAGGCCAGACAAAGTCTTCCCGACAGCATTATTTCGGCTTCCTCCCTCGAAATTCCCTGGCTTGGGCGCGCACGAGCTTTTTAATCCAAGAACCCGACTGCGTTGCACTGTCTGTACTTGTCTTTGACCGGGCCGTTCCACCCCGCGCTCACATCCTCCCTCCCCGTCTTTGCGCCGCCGGCGAACCGTCTACGACCTTCAACCCCACGTTATCTTCGCTCGACTCCCTGCGACGACTCGACGACTACCAAAGATATAACGACAATGGCCGAGAAGCCTTCGGTGTTGATCATTGGAGGGCTTGGCTATATCGGCCGCTTCCTGGCCCTTCACATTCACCAAAATGAGCTCGCCTCTGAGGTGCGACTCGTTGACAAGGTGCTTCCCCAACTCGCCTGGCTGGCTCCCGAGTTCTCCGAGGCCTGTTCACAGGACAAGTTTATGCAAGCTGATGCCAGCGACCTGGTAAGTCTCGCGCCACTTATCCTACGCCTGTGCCCTTTGTAGTTGTCAAGTCTATTTGACCAGTGGCTAACGAGGGACCTTTTCTACTTTTCTGCAGAGGGGCTAGCGAGAATCTTTGACCGCCCGGAAGGAAAGCAATGGGACTATGTCTTCAACTGCGGCGGCGAGACGAGACATTCGCAGGAGGACGAGGTTTACAAGCTGAGGTCGCTGAACCTGTCTATCGCGCTAGGCCAGGAGGCGGCCAAGAGAGGCGTCAAGGCCTTTATTGAGCTGAGCTCGGGTATGGTTTACAAGTCGGACTCTTCACCGAGTAAGGAAGGAGACAAGCTGAAGCCTTGGAACCGGATCGCCGTTTTTAAGCTGCAGGCGGAGGAGGAACTCTCCAAGATCGAAGGGTGAGTCGGCTCGTGGAACTTATGAAGGTTGGAAAAATTGGGGCGTCATTTGCTAACAGTTTGTGGCGTATAGCCTCAACCTCGTCATCGTACGCTTACCACACGTCTACGGGCCATATGCTTCCCAGTGGGTTGCAACAGCCTTGTGCATGGCCCGTACTTACCAGCATCTGGAAGGAGAAATGAAGTGGTTATGGACCAAGGACTTGCGCACCAACACGGCGCACATCGACGACGTTACGCGTGCCCTGTGGATGCTCGCGGCCTGGTACGACGCAGGCAAGGCGAATTGGGACGAGGCCAGCATGGGTAAGATTCCCATCTTTAACATCGTGGACGATGGCGCGACGAGTCAGGGCACCATCGCAACCATCATCGGCGAGATCTTCAAGATCGAGACGGGATTCCAGGGTCAGCTCATCAGCACGTTTGCGCGACTCAACCTGGACAGCGTTGTGGATGATGTCAACGATGAGCTTTTGGGACCTTGGGCGGACATTCTTGCCGACGCAGGAATTACGAGACCAGGACCGTTGACGCCGTTCATGGAGAAGGAACTGCTCAAAGACACAGACCTCAGCATGGAGGGTAGCCGGCTCAAGACGTTGTTGGGTTTCGAGTACACCAAGCCCAAGATGACCAAGGAGCTATTGGAAGAGGTGATTGAGAGTTATCGAAGGATGAACTGGTGGCCTTGAACAAGTGTAGGAGGACTCAGTATACCCAGACTGCGAAGAGAGTAAAAAGGGGATGACGACGTCGAGACATGCATGTATGGATGACGGCGTGGATTTTTGACTTGTTTCTTGCATGGACTCGGCTTAGCGAAGAGCCCGCCTGGTGTTGGAAGAGACGATACCCGGGACGATGAGGACAAAGGGGCTAAAGAACAGCCGCAAGCAGACGAGGCCGAGGCAAGGCTGCGGCTGGACAATGGGTGGAGGAGATAGATGCTACCCATCGAGGGAGCGGTGCCCCGGGGTGGGGAGGGGAGAGGAGAGGAAGGTGAAGGAGAGGATGACGAGGATAGTGGTGTATGGCTGGAACACATGAGTTCTAGGGGAGGTCAAGGCGCCCACATTGGTGGGAGGCCAGTTAATAATATGGGCAAATAAATATACTACTATGTTGGATACACGACTCGAGAGTTTTGCGTTGTAGTATGTTATGATGGTGGTGGTGGTGGTGGTGGTGGTGACGTGAAAGGCATGAGAGGGGGTCTAAGGATGATTGAAATGAATCTCGGAGGGCTGGAGAGAGACAGAGGGGGGGTGGACATGGAAGGTTGCGCAACATATGAGCCGAGGTGGTTGTCTGGATATGAGGCAGAGCAAGACAGTGAGAGACATGTGGAAGTGAGAGGGACATGGCGTGGAGATTGCGAATCGCGGGGCCCCAGAATGTTTCGGCCGATTCTGTTGGTTGAGATCCAATGGATGGATGGAGGGATTGGAGACCTCGGACGAGTGTCGTCAAGATGGATGGATGGCTTCTGCAAGGGGCGGTTTATGATGGATGGTTGCATCAGCGGGCGGGCTGTGCATGTGTCCTAAAGCTGAGTCGACGAGGGATCCAATTTGGCTTGGCAGTGAATTAATTCAGGTTATGTCCGAGGCTTTTTTGGGCTTGGCCTTGGCTGTCAAGAAAGGTGGCTGTGGTGAAGAGTGGTGATGGTGTGGGCGGTACCTTGGTGGTGTAGATGACCCATGGATATAATGCCAATCTTTTTCTCGAGTTATGAAACATTTGAAAGGGAAGGGAGATATAGATAGCTATAGACAAAGATAGAGAGAGACAGAGTGAGGGAGAAAATATAATTGGTTATACTCCATCTCTTACCTCTACAACATCATGACATCCCACATGAAAGATGAATCTCGTATATTCAGATGCCCAGTCACGACAATCCCAATTCAACTGTGATCATGCCTGTAACTAAAGGAAAAGAAAAACACCTCCGCTTTCTTGGCAAGTGGTCCCCCCCCTACCCATCCCCCCGTCAAAAACGGCATCGACTTCCCCATTCGAATCGAACCCCGTTGAGAGCTTGTTCCAGGCGTCGAACAAGTTTCCTCTTTGAGCATTTGGACCCAGAGACTTTTCTATGCTAGCCTGCTGCTGGAGATGTGGACCAATGTTTTTCTAGGTGTACCCCTGCCGAGAGCGAGGGGGTTAACCACCCGTTAGAGAATGAGGGAGCTGAGAGCACGAGGGAAAAAAAAGTCGAAAGATGAATGTGATTGTTGGTCTGGCTTTTTGTCCCTTCTATGCCGTTGACCTCGGCGGGCTGCGTCACTGCTCGGCCTTTGCTTGTGATAGAGACACTGGAGCCTCTGGTCTCTGTTGAAGCATATTAAGACGCCGCTGCATCCCACATCCAAGACAGGTATCAACAAGCAAGTCTAAAAGCAAAAGCTCTCAACAAAGATCTCTCTCATCACAATTGACCATTCACATCCAAAGATCTGGTGTGCATTATTTTTGTTTGTTCTGTGGCTTGCGTGGTTTTGAACCGTTCAGCTGGGTACTTTGCCTTGACTATCGATCGATTGGTTTTCAATATTCTTTGATAGCGTCATCTCGGTCCACCAGAGAGCCAGCTCACCTCTTCTTACTTCCTGCATACTTTCTTCTTTCTTAAACTCTTCAACACAACATCTTTTTTTTTTCTATTCTTCTTATACCAAACACTGCAAACATGGCTGCTCCAGCTGAAAAGACCATCACCGACCTCAACGGAAAATGGCTTCTCGTAAGTTAAAGCTCCTGATTAATTGCTGCTACTGCCCCCTCCCCCACCTTTGCGCGCGCGGCAAGGCTTCATTCAGATGCAAATGCTGACCACGTCCGTCCCACGCCTACAGAACAAGACTCTCTCGGATAGCTCCGAGCCCATCCTCGCTCTCCAGGGCATCGGATACCTCACTCGCAAGGGCATCAACATTGCCACCATCACCCTCGACGTCAACCAGTACACGGCCCCTCCCAAGCCGCCCAACACTTCGACCGACCTCTTCACCCACGTCGACATTGTGCAGTCGGCCTCTGGCCTGACGAGCACCAAGGAGAACCGGTGCCTCGACGAGACGTTCCGCGAGCACTCGGACTGGCTCTTTGGCAACGTCAAGGGCAACTCCAAGTTTGTCACCCTCGACGAGGTCGACGACGAGTTTCTCAAGCAGGGTTGGCTGGCAGGCCAGGACAAGTTCATCCGTAGCTACGTCGAGAGCCAGGGCAACGGATGGATCGCCACTCAGATCTGGGGATTTGAGGAGGTCAACGGAGAGAGGAGGTATGTGAGGCATGTGCTGGTGACCAAGGGCAACGAGAGGGTCACGGCCAAGCTCGTGTACGACTACCTTCCGGAGCCATAATTACCTCCACGCCTACCTACATAGACTTGCGACCTACCTAGAGCAGGATGCCTAACTACACGACACGAAGGACAATTGATGATCATGAATGACCGACTGACTGTGTGCGTCCATCAAGGTGTATTGCCTCATAAGTACTGCGCTATGTTGAAAGCGGCCCTTTTTTTCCCCCAACTGGCTCGAGTTGAGCCTCAATACGATAATCTCCTCCTGATGTTTAGATCATTAAACCCACCCCAAACGCCCATCATGATGCTTGTAAGAAAAAAAAAAAGAATTCTGCCTTTTGTCGTGTAATTGGTTCGAAACGTTGCTTCTTTTTGGTATCCTGCCATTTCCCTTCGTCGCCCTTACTCTGGTCTCCTCTTGACAAACTCCTCCAAGTCCTGAACAGTAGCGACACCCAGGACAAACCTCCTCTTCTCATCAGTGATAACAGCAAACTCCTCCTTCCAAGGGCCGTCGGGGACACCGGCGCGGAAAAAATCCTCGAGCTCCTCGAGGGTCGTCTCCATGGTGATGACGCGGTAGGTACGGCCTCGGCGCTGGAATCGCGTCATGGCGGCAGAGAGCTGGTCGCCTGGCTGGACCTTGCCCGAGTCGAGCAGCGACTGGAGGTGGGGGATGGAGATGTAGCCGAGGAGGGCGCGCGTGTCCGAGTCGACGATGGTCAGGTGCGTGTAGTCGCGCTCAAAGGCTGAGACGAGGGCGAGAGAGATGGCGTCTGAGGGGTTGAGGGAGAGGGCGGCTGGAGGGTCGAGGTCCTCGACGGTGGCCTGTCTCTTGTTAGCTGGATTCTATGGAGGTGCGTAGGTCCTGGACGAGAAACATACCCCGCGATATCGAGACGACCACTTGGTGACGAGGGGCTGCGTCGAGGTTGTAGCAGTAGCAGTAGCGGTAGCCATGTTGCGATAGTTTTCGTCAAACAAAGGAGTTAATAGGATGATGTAATGAACGTTATAGGTAGCTAATGAGCAAACGTTAACAGGTCGGCGGCCGAAGTATGAAGGGATCGCGGGGCAGGCTTTAGGCGGTCACAGAAAAGGGTGGTTCGAGTTGTTGGTGGGGGGGTTTTGGAAGGGAAAAAAAAAAAGAGGACAATCAATTCTTTCCCTCCTCCACTGTCATGACCAAACATGCCCCGCTAGCACGCCAGATGTACATCCACAACGAGAACGGACATGAGACGGGACCCAT
Source organism: Fusarium oligoseptatum (assembly GCA_003946995.1). Taxonomy (NCBI): domain Eukaryota; kingdom Fungi; phylum Ascomycota; class Sordariomycetes; order Hypocreales; family Nectriaceae; genus Fusarium; species Fusarium oligoseptatum. Next base: position 926,633 of record NKCK01000001.1, read on the forward strand.
TGTCTGTCAATCCGTTAATCCTTGGTTTAGATCGACCCGGTATGCATTGGCGTGCTAACTACCTAGAAAAGTTACTGCAGTGAATTTAGGGCCCTGAAAGGCAGCATGTCTCGTGCTGTAGTTCATAGCTTTAGCTATATTGATCCATCTCATAAATACCTGTAGGTAAGCGACCAGCCGGGTCAAGAAAAAAACGAGACACCCGTATAAAGCTCTTAGATTATTCTCCTACGAAATAATTAATAATATAGGTTAAAAATAAATAAATAATATTATAAAGTTTTTAATATAATTTTAAAATATTTACTTAATTTTTATTATTATTTTTTTAATAATTATTTATTATATTTATGATGATATTATTTATCGTCTGGTATCTCATTCTTTTCTTAACCAGCGTGGCAACCTACCTACCTGAGCAACCAAGCTTGAAGCTCAAAACGACATGTGATGGATGGCCAACTGCGTGATGTCACCACCCTCACCTCGGGTACCTGTACAAATACATGTACCTCATATCAAGCACAGATATCAAAACCACTCTGCAAAGACTTGAAGCACTCAAAACCCGGGACCCCATAAACATGATATATAAACAGCATGATTCAACCAAATCACAATCGGAATTCGAACTGTCCATCTCATCATATCTCTCTTCAATAAACATGGGATTCATCCAAGTCATGATTGAAATCCGTCCATGTACCGTCCACAACCAATCACAGCTGTCCCCTGGGCGTCATTCCTCGGACTTGGACATCCAGGGTCGACATCCAAATCCGTCACTGGACATCCTGCCTGTCCTTGTCTTTGATCCAAATTCCTGTTTTCCCATCACCCATCCTATGATACCCTCTCTCTCTCTGCCCGTGCGTGATTTCCCCTCATCATCTCTTTTGAAAGTGTAACCTGGGAAACTTCACAGGGTGACAGGAAACAACCATTCTGGTATCCCTTGTATCTCGAGACATCGTATCAGATATCAGGTACCTAAGTATCCGTATCCAGGTAAGGTTTCATGTAATCAATCATGGGTCTTTCCTCCCGCGTCGCAGAGCTCAAGTCCGGTAACTCCGGCTCATGTCTACTCGGCTCACCTTGTTGCTTCACCTTCCCTTCTCCTCCATCACCACTCCAAGCATCATCTCCTGCCCCGGAGATTGGCCAATTGCCCAGCTTCGCCCTCCATCAACCACTTACACGCGCTCACACCAGAGGCAGATAGAGATCGAGCCACAATGTCGCCGTTACATCCACCTAGAGATGCCTTCCAGGGCAGCCTATACAGCCCCCTCTCACCCACCTCACGTACGCCCTATCAGGCCCGTCCCGAATTGTACAGCGCCTACTCTATCGTCGACACCGCCAAGGACAAGGCAAAGCAATTGAGCGCCGAGGCCACCGCCGAATTCGAAAAAGGCGAGCTCAAAGGCTAAGCCGAACGGGGGGAAGATTGAGCTATACTCGGGCAAGTACTATGCCGCATGCACCTTTGGCGGACTACTCGCCTGTGTAAGTCTTATATAGCATCCACCCATTGCCTTACCTCGAGATCTAACAGCTTTCATTTCAGGGCCTCACACATGCTGCCGTCACTCCCCTTGATCTCGTCAAGACCCGTCGCCAGGTCGATTCCAAGCTCTACACGAGCAACTTCCAGGCCTGGGGCAAGATCTACCGTGCTGAGGGCATCCGCGGCATCTTCACCGGTTGGAGTCCCACCCTTTTTGGATACTCGGCCCAGGGAGCTTTCAAGTACGGCTGGTATGAATACTTCAAGAAGACATACTCGGACATGGCCGGCCCTGAGGCCGCTCACAAGTACAAGACGGGTTTATATCTCGCTGCCTCTGCCTCGGCCGAGTTCCTTGCCGACATCGCCCTCTGCCCCTTTGAGGCCGTCAAGGTCCGTATGCAGGGAACCATTCCCAACCCTTACACCGGCACCTTCAACGGTATCAGCGCAGTCACGGCCAAGGAGGGCGCCGCCGGTCTGTACAAGGGTTTGTATCCTCTTTGGGGTCGGCAGATCCCCTATACCATGATGAAGTTTGCCTCGTTCGAGACCATCGTTGAGATGATCTATGACCGCCTGCCTGGACAGAAGGAGGATTATGGCAAGGCTGCTCAGACCGGAGTGTCCTTCACCGGTGGCTATTTGGCTGGTATCCTGTGCGCCATCGTTTCCCACCCCGCCGATGTCATGGTCAGCAAGCTCAACGCCAACCGCGCACCAGGAGAGGCCTTTGGCGGCGCCGTGAGCAGGATATACAAGGACATTGGCTTCAGTGGTCTCTGGAACGGCCTGCCTGTGCGAATCGTCATGATCGGAACCCTTACTGGACTCCAGTGGATGATCTATGTGAGTATCTCTCGTCACCTGAACACCGATAAAGCTTCAAGTCTCGAGATTCGGCGCTGACACGAATGACAGGATTACTTCAAGATCTTCATGGGTTTCCCGACCACCGGCGGCGCTCCGCCACCTGCCAAGAAGACAGAATAGACGTGTTAGACCTAGCCATTTGGTTGTTTCCTTGTCTCTAAGTAAACGATGGACTACCAGGCGATTGCCTTGAGTTGTCCTCAGTTCTCATGTACACTATCAGGGGCTGATAATGACGGGCGAGAGAGAGTAGGGTCAGGAGCCCCATCAACAAGTCATTCCTAAGCAAGTAGCTAAACCGCCAGACGTCACACAACCTTTGACCGAAGTGAAGTGACTGCTCATCACGTTAGCCGGGTTCAGCCGTGTCTTGATCTCACTCAGTTGTGATCCATTGTGAAACTTGGCCTCTTCCACAGCTGCCTGTCACGGGAAATAGCAGCGCCCCGCTCATCAGATCGAGAGACGGGGTGCCTTTTTCGTGCTCATTCCGTGCATAACACGAGTTGATCGGACGGGTATCTAGGAAACCTGCAGGGCGCAAGGCGTAATCGACAGTGCAGCGTCTTACTCCGAGCGGGAGCATCGGGAATCGCACAAGGGAATATCCATGCGCTTCTTGCGGTGCAGGTAGGTTTCACCATGGACCGAGCTCAGACAGGCAGGGATTCTTGCTCCTCTATCATGATCTAGTCATGCCGTGCTGACATGGTCCACTGATAGCAGAGCGTGGGGTGGCAGTTGTGAAGGTCGAGGATAGTGTCGCCTTGGTTACGACGGCGACGGTCTCGAGGTGGGTTTGACTTCACACAACCTCTCAAGAAGAGTGCCGTGCTTGCTTTTCATGACCGAGCATGAATCAGCTTGATGTTGGTTCTGAAAGTCAGTTGCGGAGTGGTTAGCTGATGGACGACCTATCGTAAAGCAGATGCATAGCACACAGTGCGTCATGGGCTCCGTCTGTAAGCGCCACACGGTACCACGGTCGCCCAAAATGGACGCATTCCGTCATGGTACATGAAGTGGAAAGGATCAAATGGCGGGGAGAACGGCGCGGTTGCGTGTGCGTTGGAAAAGATGGGGACGGCAGCGCGCGATGCGATGCGTGTGTGTGTGTGCGTCGTTGCGAACCCACGCCAACGCCCACGCCCACGCACGCTAGCGCCAGTGACGTTTGTTCCAGAACAATGCCACCGCAAAGCCGTCGTCGTCAGTCACACACTGAGACCAAGACCAGGGTCATGATGGATGGAAAACTCCATCCATCCATAATTAGCGGCGCGAAGTCCGTTGGCTGCAGCATCACCCCCCCTCCCTCTCCAGCTCTGACGAGGCGAGCCAAGCAACTGTCCAGATATTGCTGCACACTCGCAGACGCGGGCCGTCGTAGAACGCCACAGCACGAGGGCCAAGCGGGTTATTTCCGAATCGATCCATGTCTTGGAGTCGGTGTAATTCAAAGACCGAGATCGAAAGCGAAAATGCTTCTCTCATGTTTGTTGGGCACCAAGCTCGGAAATCGACAACAGGACGTTCCGGATATGCTCAGCATCATCGGTGCCGAATAAACTCGTGAGACCCGGAATTTGAGGTAACCTTGGTGGAAAGACGCATCATCGGACTGGCGTGCAGTACTTTGGTGCTATGGTAGCACCAGACTCATCCAACGGTCAAGGGACCCTTTCGAGACGAAAGGGAGGGCATATCGACAACAACGGACCGACTGGTCGGCGATCAGGATGGGAGGAGAAACGAGGTGATAGGATACCATCGTCGCGGTTGGACACTCTGGGCTGAGTGATTGGTGATGGTTGTCAGTGGATACGGGGATGTGCCGCATGGCAACCCCACACTTGCTTCGTTCGCTTCCACCATCTTGATGTCTCGAATGAGGGGTCAAGCAAGAGGACGGGTGATATCTTTAGCTCTCATCTCTTGGTGGCAAGCGGCTGGTAGTCTAGGTAGCAACTTGAGCTCTGCATTTGCCGACGATGCAAGTATTGAAGGTATACCGGCGAAAACGACTCCAAACATGACCGTTGGATCAAGTTGATGATTCCAAGGGACCGTCTTGTTTGACCATGTACCGAGCACGCAGGGACCAGGGGGACGATTCCCTGGACTTGATTCACTGTGCCCTATCTCGTGGTTTTCTCCCACCTTGCCCTGTTGTCCCTGGAATCATTCAGTCGTCCAGTTGATCAAGGCACGTTACCTTGCAGGTGGCGAGACTGACCAAGCTGCACTTGTTCAAGACACAGCCGGTATGTGGAGGAACCGACATTTCCCACCAAGCAGCTCGTTGCAAACCAACAACCGACCTGCGAGGGCTGGTAAGCTTGCCTTAATAGAGCTCATGTTGGCTTGAATCCTAGTTCCATCCTTCGTCTAGGTAGCAGTCAATCGAGAGCTGTTGTTGGTGCCCGCGTCCTCTGTCAAGATTCAGGCGATGCCATGGCCCGTGGGTCATACGTAGGCAGATTTCGGAACTGTGCCTCGGGCTCATTGATACCTAGGGCAGTGTGTCCCTGGAACAAGTCCTGCAGTCTAAACATAGGTTTGCAGCGGACGCAAGTAGGATGAAAGCTGCTTTTGTCAGCACAGTCGTCTCGTCAGAAACTGTATCCGACTTCTTGGCGGTCGTTGATCCGTCTCGGCGTCCGTTCGTAACCAAGGGGAGATCCGGCTAAAGTCCCCCCCAACAACCCTCGGCAACAAGAAAACCAGCCATCCATCTTTCTCACCGCACACGATGCCATGATTTGCAGGCAGTCCTGCGCCAGGGGCCGGTAGCCGATGCGTCGTGGCGCCGTTGGCTAGCGCTTGTCGCTGTCATGTTGACTCGTGAGTTGCAGCTAGATTCCCTACTCGGGCTTAGAAATGTCGCCGGTTGGAGCATCCATCCTTGGATGGTGGATTTTCCCGGAGGATCTGGACTCTTGAACTGGCGGAGAAGTGTTAAGAGGGCATGTATACTTAGTGCCAGTGTCGCCCAGAAAGCCGATGGGTTTGTTGAGCGTTTTGCGTGGCTGTTTTCCAACCACCTACCTATCGTCAATGTGGACTTGGAAGATGGAAAGAAGAAGAAAATTCATCTCATTTGTTACCGTCTAGGCGGTGTTTCACCCGTTCAGTACTAAGAAATCTGGATGGAACTCACTATCTGCGTCGGACCTGCCGTCGGTCACATCCTGAGATGCATGAGCTAAAGTAGGTACTTACTTCCCCAAGCAACTTGAACCACCCGGTTCGAGAGCGTCCATTCACAACGCCGCCGTCTTGTGTGCCTCTAAATCGACGACCCATCATTGATCTTGCACCCAACTTTTCACCAACTGCCATCCCCACAAACCGAACATCGGGATCAATCAATGTCAAGCCCTTTATGTCCCCATATTCCGTGCTTTTGAGCTCCGTGCCCACTTGCCTTGCTGCTGCTCATCCATCCTGGCCTCGATAACTGATCACGCCCAACATCTGCGTCTAATACCCTTGTCAATACCTCGTGGCCCTGTCTTCTAGAGCTTTCATTGCCCTGTCGCAGCAACCAATAGGCCCCTCGCCCGCCTGGGCCTGTATGGGACCACCGTCCGGCGTCCCTCAGCCGCCGCCCACACCACGCCAGCCGGGCCTCGTTCCCCTGGTCCCCTCCACGGATTATCCCCACTAGTCACCTAGTGACAGACTTGCCTTGTGGTAGACACCGGCTGCTCGGGCTAGGGATTACGTGGGTGACGGGCTGGTGTACCTTGTGGCCTAACAGTCCAGGACTTTACTCTCCCCCTGCGCGTCCGGCTCTGGGGTGGTCGCTAGGGGCCCACCAAAAGGCACCACCATCGAGGCTTGGAGGGGACCATTTGGGGGCTTCGGGGGTCTGGGCAAACTGGGGTCGCGCGACGCCCATTTCGTTCCTCGCTGCAGGAGACTGCAGCGGTTGCAGGTCTACTGCGAGCTTGTGGTGGTGGTGCTGCAGCATCTCCGGGCGTCGGATGTTAACGTTTGGTGGAGGTGTAGGAAGAGCCAGTGAAGGACAGTTCCTTATGGCCAAGACGACCGCTCTCGCCGAGTCGATATATTGCGCATGAGGGGAATTCCGGGCTCTAGCTATTTCGTTGAGGACGCGATGCCTGATGCTGATGGCTGACCAAGACAGCATCACAAGGACTGCCTATGGAATCCATTAGTTGTAGCTCAGCGGCGTGGTCCAGGTAACAACAGAGAAGGCTGTTGGATCCAATCCAATCTTGCCTACCTACCTGCCTGCCTTCGACACCTTACAGCACCTACCTACTTGGGCACGGTACCTCCTCGCCTACTTACGCACCATCCAACGGGGAGTCACTTATCCTCCTCCACTATTCCCTCCCCCGGACATCCAGAAGCAGACCATCCTCCCGCCACCATCAGCCTCGAGGTACCCTACCTGTGCTCTCAGGCCTGCTGGTCCCGTCTCTGCCTCTCTTGTCCTCTGCCGGGTTTTCTGCTCCTCGATATCTCTGTCGACTATTACGCGCCTCGCCTCGCCCATCGGATCGTCCTCCCCCAAGACAATATCCAAAACGAAGCTTCCCTTGTCCCCAGGTCGGCTCTGTCGCTTGCCCAGACCAGTAGTTCAAGCCGGCGCTATCAGAATCCACGCCACACACTCGCGCCTCGCTTTCCCCATCCCAGCGCCCAGCGCCATCCCTCGCCCACGACTCGGCAACATCGAAATCGGCCCCATCTTGCGATTCTCTCTCCTTCCGCCTTGCGCGCTTCTCTTATCATACTCTGGTAGTAGAAGCTGCTTCGCATGATCCTTGGCTTCAATTGTGTCTGTTGTCGTTGAGCTGCTGCCGCGCAGCTGTAGCGGTCGGCCGCTCGACCTCGTCCCTCGCTCGCTCGCCCGGCTCACCAAGCCCGCCGTCTGCTACTATTTAGAATCCGCAACGAGACCACAACGCCGCCATGGCGGGCTTCTTCAACAAGATCAAGGGCTCCAACACGGTATGTCGTTGGCTTGTTTACTCCCGCTGTCACCTTCGACGTGGACATATGAGGCTCTCCCACCAGCTTCAGCTCTCCACGCGCTCTCCCGCCTTGCGCCAAGACCTCCCATGACTGACAAAATGCCTCTCGGCTCATACTCATAGGCCTCGTCCTCCCCATCCCACAAAGATGCCGTCGCGAAGAAGAAGGAGGAGCCGGTCCTCGACCTCACTCCTTTAGAGAAAATGCTCCAGAATGCCGGGCCCTTGCGAGACGATGGTACTGATCGATTCTTCGGCCTCGAGAACGTATGTCCCCGCCGTCTACTCCTACCACCGGACCCTCTCCCGTCTCTCATTCTATCAAGCTACTTTCCGATTCATTAAGCTAATGTTTGGCACAGTTTGGAAACACATGGTATGCTATCGAAGCATCATCTAACCAAGTCGTGACACTGACGTCGGAATAGCTACTGCAACTCGATCGTCCAGGCCCTCTTTTACTCGGAATCCTTTCGAAACAATGTCGTCAACTACCCCCCAAGCTCGCCCGCTGACACTCCGAACGGTAGTCGACCTAGAGTCCCCGTCACTATCAGACCGCCGCCCACCGACCCAGCAGTCAACCTCCCGAAGCAAAAGGGACTCAGCACATCACAAGTAATCAAACAACGGCAAGCCATGAACCATCAACTGCCCGGACAGGTTGGTGTTCGGCCCGAGGACAAGCCAGATACCCCCGAATACAAGAAGAAGCAAGCCATGATCAAGGGCCCTATCTTAGAGCTGGCCAAAGAAAACTCGGCCGCCTACGGCATGGACGAATGCACATTCACTGGACTCAAGGACATATTTTTGGCATTGCTAGAAAGCAACACGCACACTGGTGTTCTCAGCCCGCAGCGATTCCTCGAGATTTTCAAACGCGACAACGAAATGTTTCGAAACTCAATGCACCAGGATGCTCATGAGTTTTACGGCTTGGTGCTGAATGATGTCATTAACAGCGTTGAGGCAACGGCCCGCAAAATGCAGCTACAGGCTCCCGCTGACGGCCTCGACGGTCTGGCAAATTCGGTTGGCCATGCCCTTGGGTCTGCGATGGTTAACAACGCGTCAGGGGCTTCGTCTCCGGGGACAGGCTGGGTCCATGACATATTTGAGGGCGTTTTGACATCAGAGACCAAGTGCCTGACTTGCGAAACAGCATCGCAGCGGGATGAGACGTTTCTAGATCTGTCGATTGACCTGGAGGAGCATTCTTCCGTCACCTCGTGCTTGCGCAAGTTTTCTGCGGAAGAGATGCTCTGCGAGAGAAACAAGTTCCACTGCGACCATTGTGGTGGCCTTCAGGAAGCTGAGAAGCGAATGAAGGTCAAGCGGTTACCCAAGATCCTGACCCTGCACCTGAAGAGGTTCAAGTACACGGAGGACTACAGCCGCCTGCAGAAATTGTTTCACCGTGTTGTGTATCCCTATCACCTACGCATGTTCAACACAACAGAAGATGCAGGGGACCCCGACCGCCTGTACGAGCTGTACGCTGTCGTGGTTCACATTGGCGGCAACGCCTATCATGGCCATTACGTGTCCATCATCAAGGTCCCTGGCCGGGGCTGGGTTCTTTTCGACGACGAAATGGTTGAGCCTGTGGACAAGAATTTTTGTCCGCAACTTTTTTGGCGACAAGCCAGGGATGGCGACCGCATACGTCCTATTCTACCAAGAAACCACATTCGAAAAAGGTTCGAGAAGAGCAAGAAAAGGAAGGCATGGAAGAGGTCAAGCTTGCCAATGAAGCGGCCAGCCTGGCTCAGGAGAATGGCGAAAAGGCAGATTCGGTGCCGCTCAAGCGACAAGCCACACAGCCAGTGACTCCAGCTCCAGACCAGGAGGTGCTGGCAAAACTCGCACACTCGAGCACGGCGCCAGTGTTATCCTCGATAGCGCCCACAAAAACCCCAGATCCGACACCCACAGCGGCTCCGGCAACACCCTTGATGAATGGCATAAACCACACCAATACAAATACCGAAGTCAAGACGAAGGAGGACAAGAAGCGGGAAAAGAAGGAACGGGAGGCTGCGGAGAAGGCAGAAAAGCTAGCAGAAAAAGGAGAGGGAGAAGCAGGCCAAACTCGAGGAGAAGAAACGACGAGACGAGCAAACCAGGATGCTGCAAGCACGAAGAAACGAGCAAGACGAACTGAACAAGGTGCTTGAGGCCAGCAAGAAGACTGCAGTGCAGGAAGAAGCAACGAGGAAGAAGGAGAACGGAACGGTGCTCAGCCACGGACTCCTCGATCGGACTAAACGAGGCAGCAAATCGATGTCGAGGAAGAGCTTCTCTCTCTTCCATCACAAGGACAAGGGCGCTGCCCAGGCTCTTCAGGACGCGTCAAACGGCGACGCGGGTGAGAAGCACGAGAAACTCAAGGATCGCCTCAGTTTCGGGCTTGGACGCAAGAAGAGCACAAACCTGCTTTCACAGTCATAAACATATTTAAAGTACACAACGTACATATAGGGAGGTACTCGGGGTTTTTTGTCATTATGGTCTTTGGGGATTTGGACGGATGACAGGATACCCATGCACTTTTTGCAACGAAGCTGCCATTACATGAAAGAAAAGCACAAGGGAGGCACCAGAGGCATTGGGCAGTAATGGTTTTTCCTCATTTCGACCGTCTCTCAGTGGTAGTCTCGCAGCCCAGCCGATGATGCTCTTGGAGGATTAGACCTGTTGTTGAATGGCCTAGAGCCAGAAGAGGGAACATGCCCAGGCATGAGCCCCAGAAAAAGGAAGAAGGCAGTGCGGAATGGTGGTGGGGGACTGTAGCGATGTTTTTTCTTTCTGTTTTTGTTCTCATGGGTAGTTGAAGGGCGTCAAGGTCAAACCTGCGACGCCGTGTCGAACGGCTGTATCATATATATACATACATATAGCGATAGCCCGGCTCAGACCTTTGTACGTCTAGCAAGTTGGGTAAAGAAGAACAAGAGACTCGAGCAGAGCTTGAGTTGACAAGGGCATTTTCAAGTACACATCATAACACAAGTATCATAGCAAAGTGAAAGTGAAGCAAGACAAAGCTTTCATATCGGATTCATGTCCAGTAGGTAGTATGGCTCCCACACACTCGTACAAGGTTCGCCGTGAGTCGTATAAAGATTAATAACTCCAGTTCCAAAGATTTCCCAGACTCCATTTATGCCTCCAGACGTCTACCGTGTCCTCTTGAATTCCACATGCTGGCTGTATTCCCCCCCCTTGAATTAACCCAGGACAAGCTCGTACATGATGATGACGGAATTGACAAATATCAAGGGCACTGGGCGCCAGGTTAGTTTCGCTCAGTTTTTATACAAGGGTCGGTAATAATTCTGGTTTGGTTGGTACACGGGGCTGACATACTCCTCATGATGGTTCGGACGCTGGCGATGAGGTGGATGATCTTGGCCTTGATGCTCGCGTCGGGACCTGAACCGAATGCGGGATCGTACGAAGCGGGAGAGAGGTTGACTGGGAAAATATTTGTTAGAGGAGTTGCTTGTATGCGCTTGAGGCGGGCGACGTACTTCGAGCGAGGAAACGGTCTTCGGAGAGGACTGCGACGGCGTTGATGAGGAGGACGCAGACTGCGACAGGTCAGTACGGATGCGCCAGGGCGTCACGAGCGGGATAATTGAGTCTAACCGTAGAGGAAGCTTCCAAAGAACCACATTGTGGGCGACTGAAGAGGGTGCAGAGACAGTAGAGGTTGTCGGCGCAGAAACTGGAGGGGGACGGAGTTGGCGATGATGTGTAACTATCTTTGGTACCTGGGTACCTTAACCTTGGCTGGCTGCTGCTGGCCTTGCAGCGAGTGCTTGCCTGGGCTGTGCCACTGCCATGGTGGCTTGAACTCGATGCGGGGGATCAGTTGGGCCGATCCGACGGCCCCCTGAGATGGAGACCAATCAAATGTGGCCCGAGCTTGCCCCTTCCTCATTGAGAGAGCTCCGACTACTAACTATCACGGGCAGGTCAACTTACACCTGGAATCTGAGATTTAGCAGAACAACTCAGCCTTGATTTATTTCAATGCTATTATTGATGAGACATTGAGTTGAAGCGCCTCAAAAAGGCACATTTTTTGCTTCTCGCCTTCTCTCCATCTATTTCAAGTCGTTCCTTTCACGCCCGACAGACTGAACGTCAACCTTGCTCTTCACACATGACCTCCGTCAAGATGAGGGCCCTTGGTCAGTATTACTTCCATTTCTTCAATATGCGCTTCCCTCGCATTTGTCCTGGTTCACTTGTTAACTCTCCTAGATATCTCACTTACTGGCCTCCTCATCTTGGCCCCCTTATTCCACCTCTTCGCATCTCCCTACACCAAGGTCGAGGAGTCGTTCAACCTGCAGGCAGCCCACGACATCCTCATCTATGGGACCCCGACTCAGGACGTTCACCAGCGTCTGTTGGATTCGTATGATCACTTCACCTTCCCCGGCGCCGTGCCTCGCACCTTCCTCGGTGCCGTGCTCCTCGCCGGCCTAGGCCAACCTGTCATCGCTCTCGTTGGCTTCCAACATGCCCAGCTTGTTGTTCGCGGCATCCTCGCTGCAGCCAACATCGCTGCCCTGCTGACTTTCAAGAATGCTCTCAAGAGGGCCTATGGACCTGGTGTAGCGGGGTGGTGGGCTCTCTTCATCGCCAGCCAGTTCCACATCAACTATTACCTCTCGCGCACCCTGCCAAACATGTATGCTTTTGGCCTGAGTAAGTCACCCATCTCTCAGTGATAGCTTTAGATTCGTTTTGACTTACTTGAATCAGCAACTCTTGCCTCTGCGTTCCTTTTACCCCAGGCAAACCCCCAGATGGCTTCCATCCGGCAGAAGCAGGCCATTGCCCTCCTCGTCATCTCGGCCGCCATCTTTCGCTCCGAGGTCGCCATTCTCCTCATCATCACTGCCCTCTATCTCCTTGTCACCCATCGAATCTCGTTGCGCAGCCTCATCCTTGTCTTCCTGGGCTCCTTCACCGCTGCACTTGCCGTCTCGGTGCCCCTGGACTCGTACTTCTGGCAGAAGCCCCTCTGGCCTGAGCTCTGGGGCTTTTTACTTCAACGCCATTCTTGGGTCTTCCTCGGAGTGGGGGGTTTCCCCCTGGTACTACTACTTCAGCTCGGCGTTGCCAAAGCTCTTGCTTAATCCTACGGCACCGCTCCTGATGGTTCTCGCTCTTGTTCAGCCTGGTACCTCACGTGCTGCTCGAGACTTGTTGATCCCCAACATACTCTTCGTTGCCATCTACTCTCTCCAGCCGCACAAGGAGGCCCGTTTCATCTTCTACGTTGTTCCGTCTCTGACCGCTGCTGCTGCACTTGGCGCCAACTACATCGCCTTGCGTGCTGTCAAGACCGCCTTGAACCAAGCGATAACCCTAGTCATCCTCCTTTGCACCATAGCTAGTTTCGGAGCCAGCGTCGTCATGCTCCTCTTCTCCTCCCTCAACTATCCAGGCGGCGACGCCTTGAGGGCGGTTTACGCCATCTCTCGCGATGATCCTTCTCCTATCGTCGATGTTCACGCTGATGTGCTGACCTGCATGACAGGGCTCACGCTCTTCGGGCAGAACCCCTTGGGATACCCCATCGCCTTTCCCATCAGCCCAGAGCCTGAGGCGACTTCACCTGTGTTGCTGTTTGACAAGACAGAAAAAGGAGACCAGCTCCTTTGGCAATCCTTCTGGGAGCGCTTCGACTATGTTTTAACCGAAGACCCAAACAAGGTGCTAGGTGAGTGGCAAGTTCTGGGAGTGGTGATGGGCTATGATGGCATCGAGATCCTCAAGCCAGGGAGTCCAGCTGCTGGAGAGGGCGACGCGGGCCAGGAAGAAGAAAGGGTTTTGGGCCTAGGTGCTCGCATCGCCGCCATCAGGGGCTTTATCAGAAAGTACACAGGTGGGTGGTGGATCGGACCCCGCATGTCGCCCAGGATCCGAATCTTAAACCAAGGCAAATAGATGCATCACATCGGGAAGCTACTCCATAGAGTCACATAGAATGAGAACCTGCAATAAATGCTATACATCAACGCAATGCTTTTTTCGTACTTGCTATCGTTTCAGATAAAACCAAGGCAAAGGCGCGGTTCGTAAAACTCCAAATGAGGCAATGCCTACAATATAAATCTCACCAACAACCAGAACCAGAACCAACCCCTAACCCCCAGACCCAGACCCAGACCCAGGCACCTAGGTAGGTAGGTAACGCGACAGTTACAAAAAGGGGAGCCATGGCTTTCCCATCCCCAACGCCGTGCACTTCTTCTCCCTCAATGCCTTTTCCATCCCAAAACCCCATGAGTTTCTCCCAACACGTATCTGGACCCGAAAGAGCAAACCCCCCTGGAATAGGGGGGGCCATGATTCCCATAGACAAGCTCGCAATCCAGAAAACAAAAATACTGCCCATCCATGCCAGGATCCCCTCTCGCCTTTCCCAACTTGAAGCTCCCCATCCCGTCAAGTGACTTCCCGAGCAAACTATAAAGTTGAAGCCTCCCATGCTCGAAATGCCCATGTCGCGTCCAGGGTGATTATAGCATATATACAAGCGCGAGAAACATTGCCACGTCGAGTCGGCCGCGAGGACTTAAGACTCTTGCTCTGTGTCGCTGCCTTCATCCGTATCGTAGTCATCTTCGTCATCGTCGCTGCTGTCGGGGCTGGGCAGTTTGCCGTATCGCTTCTTGTACCGCTCCAGTTCCTTACGTTGAGCAGTCAGTTCGTCCAGGATATCAGACATTGGCCCTCGGAGCTCATCAAGCTCCTTGATGACGCCACCGCCAATAGCGAGGTGGCGCATTGCCAATGTTGAGATACACGTCTACTGAGTGTCAGTGGATGCCATGATGCATACAGTTTCGGTTCCGACTCACCTCTATCCTGCTCACTTGATGTTCCATAAAGTTGATCAAGAATCGATCCGTCACCTCTCCTCCACGCTGTTTGATCCTTTCGAGCAACTCTGTCTCGGGAGATTGAAGACCCCCAGGAGCCTCGTCTCGCGGCAATTCCAACGAGCTGCAGAGCATCTCCAAGCGCAAGCTCACGCGCCATAGGGTCCAGATCATATCTGGGTCGAAGGTGAGCTCGGCTCCAGGAGCGAGGATCGCTGGTTTGTCGCCACCGCCGCCTTCCTCTCGTCTCTCGTGCTGCTGGTGGAACTCGATACGTCCGGCCAGCGCGTGGGGGTAGAGCGAGTAGACAACTTCGGGATTTTCCAGACCCTTCAGCTTCTTCTCGCCCAGCTCCTTAACTTCGAAGCCTTGAGAAGTGAGGTGTTTCAGGTCCTTCCTGATGGCGGTGGCATACGTTTCGTCCTCAAACGAATCTTCAGCCTCAGAGGCGTTGCTCCGGTCTGTATCCTGGAAGTTCTCGAGACATCGCTGTATCTCCGAGATGAAATCAGTCGACACAGTGATCTGTCCTCCATCCGCGACAGCCGAGATTCGGGATGCTTTGTTGACCATGGGTCCAAAGTAGTCCATACGTCGAGTGACTGGGTCTGTTTCGCTCACGCAGTCTCCAAAATGGATACCCATTCGCACTGACAAACCCTTGAAGATGAGGCTGTTGTCCTTGTCATACGCCGGCTGGCAGGACACCGAGTTCAAGACTTCGGATGGCCAGGGCAAATCGAGGAGCCCCGTCTGGACTGAAAATGTCCATAGCAAAGCAGATGTGGCTGTCGGGAACGACACCATGAAAGCGTCACCTTCAGTCTTGACCTCGTATCCACCAATCTTTCTCAACTGCCGACGCATAAACTCGTTATGGAGCTTGATGGCTGATCTCATTGCGCTGGGATACATCTCCCACAGGGTTGTCGAGTTCTTGATATCAGTGAAGACGATAGACACGTTGCCTGTGGGCGCCGGGATCTCGGCCTCAAGTCGGTTGAGCGAGGAGTCGAGAACATCTGCCTTGCCTCTACGAGGCCTTCTCGTCGAGAGAACTTGAGCCCCATCGGGGATGCCGGAAGGATAAAGGGACATGCTAGTAGTTCCACGATGATTCCTGGACCGCTCCATCCGCCGCTTGAGATCAGCGACGCTAATCATCATGACCATGATTTTACCAGAGGCGCCATATGCAATGGCGAGGTCGCGGAGCTTCTGGGCCGCTCTCATGAGGTCACCACGCTCTGCTCTCGCAATGTCAGTGACCAGCCCAGGAGACAAGTACTCCCACAACTCCCTGGTTGCTATCAGAATGATATCGTCCGTCTCCTTGAGAGTCATGTTGCTGACGTACGGTGCCGCCTGCACGGCTGGCATCAGATCAACATAACCAAAAGCCCGTGACACCGAGAGAAGGTCGTTCAACCTGCCATTGCGAGAAACCCACCCACCAGCTTCACGAATGCGGGATCGTTCGCTTGGCTCAGCAGGGTCATGCTTGCGAGTCAGCATCTTGTGGGTGCCGTCAGTCTGGATCACCATGGCCTGGGCATCGCCCACGTTCGCAACGTATAGTTCTGTGCTTTGGAGATAGACCACGGTGGCAACACCGCCCGAGTTGAGATCCTCCTTGGTCAGAATCACGGGCTGGCCAGAGCCCCTATGCACTTTGAGCGGCCGTTCTTCCGAGTGCTGGATAGCGATCGTGACCAGGTCCTTGTTGAGCGCGAGGAATGCACGCCGAAGAGCGTCAATTGGGGTCTCCTTGGACTGCGCCTTCAGCGACTTCAACTCCAAGGCAAAAATGTGGCCGAAATTCTCGTGGAGATACTTGGCAATCTTGGATCCTCCACTGGAGAGAGCCTGTCCGTCAAACAAACCCAGGAGCATCTCAGTCTCGGAAGCATTGAACCTCGGTACCACCAAGTCGACAGTAGACAGATGTTCATGTTTGCCAAGGGTATCGGCCATACCATAAGGCAAGTGGCCGGCGAGGGATCCTGAGGTACGCACACGCCTGTCCTCACTCTGATCGGGGATGCTTGGTTGAGTAAGGGTAACATCCATAAGACCCAAGATGCGCAGGTTAAGCAGACGGCTGAAGTCTGTGTACTCCTCACGATCGACAACCCCGGGTCCACTCGGGCCGTATGTTGTCTGCTTGATCTCCAGACGCTTGTTGCCAGAAAGGTTTAGGTACCGCAGGTTGGGGTTGAGGTTCCAGTTCCAGTCATATGGCACGTTAGAAATGTTGTATTTCAAAAAATTGTTGCCGCAATCAAGCACGGCAAGGTTCTTAGCCCGAGAAATGTCGGCAGGCAGGTTGGTAAACTTGTTGCCGTTGATGTAGAGTGCCTGAAGGAGACTCGACTCCTCCAAGTCATCCGCCGGCAATGTCGTGAGTCCATTGCCAGACAGATAGAGCTCGACAAGCTGCGGCCACCTCTTCATCGACCTCTGTGGCATGTCACTGATGTCTTCGTTGTATGAGAGGTTGAGCACCTTGAGCTCTGGGAGCAGACTGATCTGCTCGAAAATATCATCGTCAAGACGGTTGTCGGCCAGGTAGAGGTTTCGAAGAGTTCCGGCAAAAGTGTTAGTAAACCTAGATGAGGAATCCTTCCTGGGATTGGCCGAGGACGTTGTCACTGATGGTGCAGTCGTTCTCGACACGACTGACGTCTTCCTGCCACCCTTTCCATAGACAGACACTACAGAACTCTTGCGGTCACCAGCCAAGGGAGACGGGCCGACACTGAGAAGTGTGCTGGAGTTTTGGCTTGGCCTTCTCTCATCAGAGAGTTCCTCTGAGCTTGGCGTGGCTGATAGCGTTCCAAGGGGAGCGGCTCTCCCGTTAACAGGGGGTGGCGCCGGCTGCGATTCCTCGCCGGGTATCCGCGGCGCTCGGGAGGCCGGCGCGGGGAAATGTTCGAGGACGTTTGAGGAGGCGTTGAAAGTTTCGAGTCTATTCGCCCACCAGAGCTCCATGGGGAGTTTAGAGATGTTGTTCCCTCGCACATTGAGCACTCTCAGCTCATTCAAACAACCGATCTGGGCCGGCAGTTCTCCCACCGAGTTATTGGCAATGCTGAAATGCTCAAGCCTGCTAAGAGTGCCGATCTCTTGGGGTAAGGAGACAAAGTAATTTTTATCCAGGATCAAATGCTCAAGATTGATCATGTTCGCAAAGGACGAATCAATACTGGCCAACTGCGCATTCGAAAGGTTCAACGTCTTGAGCGTCGGGACTGGCGCCACGATCTCGAACTTGTTCAGAGGGTTCGAGTTCAGCTTCAGCTGGCGAATCGACTCAAACTGTCCCACAAAGGACGAGACACAGTTGTGATCGGCGGATAGGATCTCCAGTTTCGGAAGTTCAGATATGATGTCGATGCTTGTGATGCCATTGTACTTGATGTCGAGCTCGCGCAAACTAACCAGCTGTCTGAACGAAGCAGGCATGGCGTGTGTCAGTCTGTTGTTGGTTATCAGCAGTTTCTCCAAGTTTTGCAGGCCGCTGATCTCCGGAGGAAGGGTTGCGATGCCGTTGAAACTTAGGTCGAGGTCAACCAAGCTCGGCAGGTTGCAGAGGAATAGGGGGAATTTGTCGAGGAAATTAGAGGAAATATTTAGAGAGCGGAGTGATAGGTATGCTCCAAAGTAAGAGGGTATGTGCTTGAGTCGGTTATTGGCGAGGTTCATCTTGAGAATCCCCGTCAGAATATTGAGTTCAGCATGTTCCAACTGCTCCAGACGATTATTGGCAACGTCCAGGAAAGTCAGCCTGTTGGCCCGGCTCAAACTTGGCGGTAGCTTCCTGGCTTCGTTGTTGTTGAATTTGATGTCTCGAAGATGCTTGCAAGACTGGATAAAGTCTCGAGGAACGTCGAGCGACAGGTTGCGCGAAAGGTTCAGCGAGATAATCTCTCCGGCCTTGGAGTATAACGATATAGGGATAGTGATGAGGTTGCGACCAGATAGGTCAACATAGTTGAGCTTCTGGGCTCGAGCTAGACCCATGTCAGTGGTCTTGGCGTGGAAGTCGCTCTCTCGTGCCGACAAAAACATGAAGCGGCAGAGGTAGCTGTTGTCCTCTCGACCAAGATCCTCAATCCTGTCCTTCTCCTCGTACCCAACCTGTTGCAGGAGACGCTTCTGCATCAGCAATGGTCTCTCGGGAGGCGTCAGCACCCGAATGAGGTCATGCTTCTTCAAAATGATATGGTAATTCTCCAAGCCATCAACCACATATGTCTTCTTGATGACCTGTGAGATGACGTCCGTGACGCTGGAGTCCAAGGACATGGAATGTGTTGAAAATGTCCCATCTGAGCGAAAGATTCGGATGCAGTACGGTGCCGTCTTCTCCTCTGGCCGAGGGGGGCTCCCAATCTCGTCGAGATCAGGCCCGTGATATGAGTTGTCTTCGGTATTACGCCGCACTGCCCAACTATCCGGGGCGTCCCATCGACCCTTAGGAGCTATCGATACCACCGAATCGGTGCGGTCTGCTTCGACATTGTTCACAAAGCTAATGTCCATTGGTGTGAGAGGCGGAGGCTTGGTCAAGATTCCCTCCATATCGTTCAAATTCGTGTCAAGGTGGTAAATTTTGTCGGGATCATTGCGATCTGTCGGGCCAATCGATTCGTCAACATAATCGTGTGGTCTGTGAGATCGCCCCTTCTTGGAGAATGGGAACTTGTTGTTGAAGGTTGCTGCGCCCCGCGTCCCAGGTCGCGAATCTGGAACATCGCTCTGGTCTCCAGGGCCAAACGTCCCTGAGAGTGGTAATACTGAAGGTGATAGCTCCGGCCGGTGGAGGTCGGGTTTTGAGGATTTGGGTTGCAGGGACCTTGTAGATTGGGGTAGATCGCGGAGCCTGGCGGTATCTTCCTTTTCCTTATGATGTCTTCGAAACCGCCCAAGCAATCCACGTTTGCCGTGGTGGCCAGGTGAGGTCTGACCATCCAACTGACCGGATTTCGAACCCCATGTCATTCCTCCACTCCTAGTGCTGGGTGTAGGGCTCTGCCCTCTTGACCTCGTTGAATACATGGCAACGCTGCCGCCTCCTCGATCGCGCTGAAGTTGTGTGCCAATGGCTGTGTCGTCCCTGCTCACAGTTGGTCGCAAAGTCCGGGGATCATCGTTGCTCTTGTGGTGTCGGTGATGGCCGGGCATATGCACTATGGAGTGACCGGACCTCGACGAGGATGATGTTTTGGGGGGGACCTGCGAGGATCCGTCGTTTACGTATCGATCTCGATCGGGGCCAGTTAGGATATCTCGTACGGGGGCTTCGCCATATCGCGCAATGTCCTATTCGAACGTGGTTAACCAGTCAACTCTGGCAAGCAGGAACGCTTCCGGGAAAGCATCGGGATCTGGAAATGATGCGAAACAGCTCAAGGGAGGGAGATTGGAGAGGAATGAATCGATCGCGGACCAGGCCAGTGGGGGGCATGAGTAGCTACGGCGATGAGACAGGGAGGCGCATGGCGGACGTACAGTGTTGTCCTGATACAAGAACGGCACCACCTCTGGTGCTGGAACGGGCGTTCTTGGTCTCGATGATGACGGAGAACCATCTCTAGTATGATCAGTAGCATTGGAATAGTTGCGATCTCTGTGTGTGGGGCGACTGTGGCTGTATGAGCGCGACCGCTGGTCCCTGCCCACGAGCGAAGTGGGTAGGCTGCTCTCGGAGCTATCGCGCCCGGGGAATTCCTCGCCAAAAAAGCCCTGCAACTTACGAAAACCGCCACGGCTCACGCTTGTCTTGGAGCCCTGGCTGCTCGCGGTGAGTATGCTGGCGGCGGATGGACGCCTGCCATCAAAATATGAAGCATCAGGGGGGTCGTGAGACGCGGCGACCTGGCGGTGATTGGGAGGAGGATGGCCCGGGGAGAGCTGAGAGGCGAGGGACAGATTGTCGCTAGAGTCGTTGTAAAAAGCTGGTCGGCATGGTGGAGGATGGTGTAGAGGAACCGTTATGGTTCATCCACGGAGCAATGTGAGGGTTGGGGCTGGCGGTTGGCGGGTTGTGCTGAATCTGAGGTATTCGTGTCTCGAGAACGGCAAGCTCGCGTCGGTAATTGGTGAGGTCGCTCATGCGACGGTCTTTGGATGCGACATTGGCGATGCCGCGGGCGGCGAACGAGGTGGCAGTCGGGGAGACCTGATGATCATCCTTGGAGGAGGACCTGAGAGAAGCAGGAAACCGTTAGCTGGCAGACGGGAGGCGGCGGGAGCGGGAGGCGAGATGAAGGTCAGACGAGCGCCGGCGGGCAGGGAGAACGGGGGACGAGGAGGGATGAACACGGGCACGGGAGGCGGCATGGCGGGACGGACGACTCACCACTGGTTCATCAAAGAAGCATTGTCGTCGGCGCTGGAGCGAGCAGGGTGAGAGTGCCAGCGAGATGTGGAGGGGAGGGCCCAGGTTGAAGTGGAAGCTGAGGAAGCTCCTGGCACAGCGGGAGCGGCGGCAGCGGAAGACGGAGCTGGAGTTGGAGTGGCAGTGGCAGTATGGTCCGGATTGGGAGTAGGCGAGTGAGTGGGAATGGGAGTGGAGGTCGCAGAGGCGGGAGCAGTGGAGGAGGCGGCAGTGGCAGTAGCAGTAGTGGACGACGACGACGACAAGGACGAAGAGGGCTTCACGGTGACGGCCGAGTGGGTGCTGTCGTCGGTGCCTGTGCTAGAGCTCGTGATGGAGCTGATGCGATTGCCGGCCTCATTCCTGGTCATGGTCGCCGGGGCGTAGATGGCGTTGATGGCAGGGCCCTAGGCCATAAGGTCCGGATGAGGACAGCACGGGGCAGCTGAGAGCATACGCGGTGGAGAGAGGGCGAGGGCCAAGGTTGGTGGACTGGATGGGGAATTGGGATGGGATGGGTTCGGGGTGCGAGTCGAGCGAGCGAGCGAGCGAGCCCAGTCGCAAGGGCTGGCGGGCGGGGGGTGTCCAGATGCGGAGGCAAAGGGTAAATGATGCTTGGTTATAGGGCTGCCGGAGCGGAAATGAGAAGCGATGCCTGTTCAAGTCATGTCTCGAAGAGGGAAACAGATGATGGTATCTCGAGTTTATGCGGTGATAGAGACGGGAGGCTGAGCTGAGGTTAGGTCGCCGAGGAGGAGTTGCAGTACGGCTGCTGTAGGTTGCGGAGGAAAGCTCACTCAAACAAACGGCGGGATTGCAGGCAAACGCAAATGCAGCCAGCGAGCGCCTGCTTCTGCTAGGTCCATCGCCCAACATGGAATTAAGCGTCGACGATGCTGGCTGCATTGGTCTTGGGGGCGCTAGCTAGTTGCTGTACGGCGGGCTGTACTGTACTGGACAGTGCATGGAGCACCTACCGCCCGCCACCCGGGGGATGGCGACTGGGGTGTGAGAAGAGAAAAATGATGGACGGTGCTTGCTTGGGGGGGCATGACGATGATGGTTGGTTGGTTGGGCTGGTCTGTCGAGATGGGATGGGATCCACGAGCCTGGAGGGGAGAAAGCAGTGAGGGGACCGACCAGGAGGGAGGGGGGGCTTGCTTGACTGGTGCCGACAGACGTACCTAACCAAGGTACCGCTAGGTGACACCTGAGCAGAGATTCAGGTGTACCTGAGCGACCGAGGAATGGTGCCCCGTCTATGGAAGCGATATTGTTGATCTTGATCTAAGGGGAGATGCGATGGGGTTGCAGAGCTTAATTGCTACCACGCGGCAGCCAGGGAGGGTTTCCTCTGACTCGGGTGCCGCTCGCCAGGAACGAACCAAGCAGACGTCGGGCGCAAAAGATGCACCCGCTCGAGGTCACGACAGGTCGGGCAAAGTCAAAAGCATCGAATACCTCGGCTTAGGTATCGCCAAGTAGCGACCTTGCAATCGGGCGACACAGGCGCGGCATGGCACGTACCACCACTCGCTCACTTATGGACTCTACCTAGGAGAGCTCCATCTCCATACCTTCAGTTTGCCATTTGCCGGCAGCAAATTCCACATGGATTTGAGAGACAATATGGAGCCTTAGACTATCTAATTATCATATGTTGAGATCTGCTTCGATAGGTAGAGAACTGTCCTTCTTTGACTCTCCCAATCTCGCTGTAGGTAGACCGAGCTTACAAGCCCCAGTGTGCGAATCCCCATGTCCACGCCAGCCAGGTACGAGATGCATTGATTCGCAGCCCATCGACAGAAAAATCAAAATTCCATCAAAAAAGACGGCCCAGCTAGCCCGTTTGCAGGCTGGCACTGGCAGCAAGGCCCCATATCATCATGCACCAAGAGGGGACGGCCCATGCTCCGCCCGGGCTCCAGGGTCTTTAGTTGGGGAGCTATCGTTGCTTTTTCCGGATAGGTTGGATCCCCATGGGATTTTTCAACTTGAGGATTTTCTCATTCTCTCTCTTCACTTTCACTTCCTCTCTGCTGCAGGCAGGGGTGTGTGTCTTGTCCTCCAGCCTCTTCTTCATTGAGGGCTCTCTCACGTGTGTCACCACCTCTGTGCCCCGGTCAGTGACACTGTAACGTTGAGTCCTCCGTGACAAGGGGGATCCTTTCATGTGGGTAGGTTGTCATGTTAGTCGACGCCTTGAACATGTACAGTCTGAAGCTGGTATGGGAATGGATGGACCGACCGAGATAAAGTAGAAATATGGCTGCCTGCCTTGATGAGCCATTATATGCAACTGGAAAAGCGCAAACCCTCCACAATCCAATCCCATCCACATCCACTCTGGTCTCTGGTCGGGTCCCTCTGATCCCGCTGCAGTCAGCCAGCCCAGCCCAGCCTACCTTGCCTGTTCTGTGGGCACATCTAAGCACCGAGCCCAGCCCTATCTCCGCCCATCTGTCGAGGGAGAAACACAATGGCGCGACTGTATCGTGTCGTTTGTGTGTTTCGTAAGGGCAAGGCCCATCCTTTGATGTGACTCTGGTGGAACCTGACACCGTCTCTTGACCTTTCCCCAGTCATCTCTTCTCTCGTCCTACTGTCCCTTTTCCGTCTTTCATGTTCGTCCGGTGCAGCAGCTGCATATCCGTTAGTCGTACACGCGCTACCTAAGACCACAAGGTACGGAGTAATATTCGCGTCATGTCCCTTGGGCGATCTGTGCGTCCTCTCTTCTGCTGGCCCCAGACGGTCAACGGCAGATGGAGGGATGGCAATACGGATATCCCGTATGTACATGATTGCACGGATCCCAGTGCGGCATGCAGTAAGATCCTGCATCTGCTGGTCCTTTCGCAACCGGTAGATGGGTTTTATTATTATCCATTATTAGACGAGTCGTTCGGCAGAACGTAGTAGCGGGGGAGGTGATAGACGGGAGATCTGAATCACCTGTCAAAGCTTGGTTCCGTCGAGTAAAGGTTTCATATTGCTTTACTCCATATGGAGGGAATAGATGCTGCAGCCCTACCAATGATATAGAGCTCCTGGTGGTGGTGTTGTCGACACCGCCACTACAATACCCTCAACCACAAACTACATAGTACTCCATCCTAGTCTGCTTCATACGTGGCCCGCAGTCGATCTCGAATTTCTGTCGCACCCTCAGCTTCAGGTTGTCGGTTTTGAAACCCGAAACCACGAATAACAATAATCGTCCCAGTATGGTCGATCTGACGCGGACTGTGCGTTGGCCCAGAGGGCCTCGCTCTACATGAGACATTGGCACGCCGATCAAGAAATAAACGAGACACCAGAACGGCAGAGGGCTAATTAACTCATTATAAATATAATAAATAATTATATATAAAAATATAATAAAAATCTTATAAAAATATAATAACTTTAGAGCTCTTTTATTTATATCTTCTTATATTCTATTACCTATGTTTAGAGGAGGATAATCTAAGATAGTTGTACTAGTGTCTCGTTTTTTCCTTGACCTGGGTGCTTGGTACATTCTGTCTACCTAATGTTGCCACACAGCCTCCACGGGCGACGAGAGACGGCTCGGGCCCTCGCATATCTAAGCTCCAATGAATGACTTCAACATGTCTCTTTTTTCTGCGAGAGCAGCTACCGAGCAATTTACCCTAGAGGGGCTGGCCGATCCATCGATCTGCATATATTCGCCGGGAAATACTCCGTGACACCCTATTAATTAAGACGCAAGATGCCGCCGCCATCCTCATTCACTCTCTCTATTGTTCCACCGCGAGCTAACCTGCTACGAACTCCTCACTGAGCGGGCGAGACGTCGTGTGACGAAGCCACCTCCACTGCGGAAACACCACGATTCCACAGACCCCGCAAGGTTGATGTCACTTGCAAAGGAATGATATAGAAGCACCAATTGCGAGTCAAATACCCAATTCTAGAATCAAAATATCAAGGTTAGAAACACATTCAGTTACTAGAATATCAGCGGCGTATTCATTTGTTAGCAGTGAGTATCAAGCCCCTTATCAATAACCTCAGGGTAGCCGCTGACGTCGTGCTGAGCAGGCATATTTGCAACAAGATCACCCCCAAAACATCAGACTGTGAACTTCGTAAATCAAGACAACGGCAATCATCATGGGCAGCTCAAACCAAAACCCACGTGCTTGGTGGAAGGAGAGTTCAGTATACCAAATCTACCCTGCATCCTTTCAAGACTCGACTGGCACTGGAGTGGGTGATCTCAAGGGTATCATATCTCGTGTCGATTACCTCAAGAACCTGGGCGTCGACATACTATGGCTTTCGCCGATCTTCAAAAGCCCCCAAGTCGACATGGTACGTTTCTGTTCTGGTCCATGGATGCCAATATCATGACCTAGTGATGCTAACAACAAAGCAAGGGGTACGACGTCAGTGACTACGAGGCCATCGACCCCCCATACGGGGACATTTCAGATGTCGATGTCCTCAAGGACAAGCTTCATGAGAGAGGAATGAAGCTAGTCCTCGACCTGGTCGTGAATCATACCAGCGACCAGCACGAATGGTTCAAAGAGTCCCGCAAGTCCAAGGACAACCCGTACCGTGATTGGTATGTCTGGCGACCAGCAAAGTACGATGCAGATGGGAACAGACAGCCCCCGAACAACTGGCAGGGCCATTTCCAAGGTGAGTCCACTAGATGCTGCAAATCTGCACCTCCAGCTTACACTTCTCAAAGGAGACACATGGGAGTACGACGAAACAACAGACGAGTACTACCTGCACCTCTTCTGCAAGGAGCAGCCGGACCTCAATTGGGAGAACCCAGCAGTCCGGAAAAAGGTCCACGAGATCATGCGCTTCTGGCTCGACCGCGGAGCCGATGGTTTCCGCATGGACGTCATCAACTTTGTTAGCAAGGACCAGGCCTTCCCCGACTCGGACCAGACCGTTCTCCGCGGCCACGAGTTCTACGCCTGCGGCCCGAGATGCCACGAGTATCTCAAGGAGATTGGCGAGATTCTGCGGGAGTACGATGCCTTTAGCGTTGGCGAGATGCCATGCGTTCACGATGAGCGTGAGTTGATCAAGGCTGTGCGTGCTGACCGTGGCGAGCTGAGTATGATTTTCCACTTTGAGCTGTAAGTCGACTCCATCACTCTGTACCATCATATAGAGGAGCTGAACATGGTGTAGGATGGACCTCGACCACGGTCCAGGGGGCAAATTCACACCCAGAACCTGGAAGCTGTCAGAGCTCAAGGCCACCACCCACAAGTGGCAGAAGTTCATGTACGACAACCAGGGCTGGAACGCCCTGTATCTAGAGAACCACGACCAGCCTCGATCCGTCAGCCGCTTCGTCCACGATGACCCTCAGAATCGTGCCGCAAGCGCCAAGCTGATTGCAGTCTTCCTCGGCTTCCAGTCGGGCACGCCATTCCTCTACCAGGGCCAGGAGATTGGCATGACCAATGTGCCCAAGGACTGGCCTTTTGAGGAGTACAAGGACATTGACTGCCTCAGCCATTGGAAGTAAGTGAAAGAATCCAGACAAGAGGAAATCGTCAGCTAACACTGAGTCAGCGCCAACAAGGGCAACGCCGATGCCGCAACCCTCAACTCCTACAAGGTTGAGTACCAGCTCAAGTCTCGCGACAACGCCCGAACCCCCATGCAATGGGACACAACCCCCAACGCAGGCTTCACGAAAGCTGACGTCACGCCCTGGATGCGCGTCAACGACAACTACCGTGAGATCAATGCTGCCTCGCAGACGTCTGACCCGGACTCGGTGTACCACTGCTGGCGCCGTGTGCTCGAGAAGCGCAAGGAGCACGTCGACATCTTCGTTTACGGAGACTTCCAGCTGGTTGATGAGGCGCACGAAAAGGTGTTTGCGTACTCCCGGAAGGCCGACAACGGAGATACTGCGCTCGTCGTGTGCAACTTTGCGGCCGAGACGGTCTCGTGGATTCTGCCCGCCAAGGCCAGGGAGGTGTTGATCAGTCCTACCGGGAGGGCCTTGGAGGATCTGAATGGCGGGGAGATTCAGCTTGCTCCTTGCGAGGCCTTTGTAGTTCTCCTGTAATTAGAAGCTAGAAGAAGCATCAAGTGTAGCCTTGACCTCAAACAGCTCCTAGATAGTTCAGAGAATGATTTTGGTATTCATAGAATCGTGTCCACCACTGCTACATCTAGTGACATTAGAAGCTCTAAAGCAATCATTGCTGGTGTCGAGTGCAAACCAGAGTCCAAACCTTGCAAGCCATGCTACACCTTCGGTGACAGTTGTTCCCTTACATCCGAAATCGCGTCATACCTCTTCATGTATCATCTCACCGACAGCTTTGCTCTCCTCCATGATCCCCCTCGCCTCTGCGGCAGATACATCCATGTCCTCCATGATTAGTTGGACAGCCAGCTCGGCAACCAATACAGACTGAATGAAAGCCGCTGATCCACGTCCGGCAATGACATGGTCGCTCACGGCCTTTTCCATCAACAGCTCGCTGAACTCCTTCACAAGGTACTCCTGCATGAGCTTACCACCTCGCGGACCGTAGTACCCGGGGTTCAGGTTGCCTTCCTTCTTGAGTGATCTGCCTTGACCGGTTTCGATCTTTTCCTCCAGAATGTCACGGAAGTGTGACCTTTTGCCGTCAATGACCCTCGATAGGTAAGCTCGGTGGTCGCCAAACCGGCGTTCAAGCCTTTCCCAGTCAATATGGGGGTAGCCTCGTTCGCGCCATGTGTCCATGGCCGTCTCCTTCTTGTGCTTCTCGCAGAACCGTTTTTGCATCTGTACAGTCAACAACTTCTTTCCCTTGGAGTATTCCTTCAGGGCGATTTCTGATACCAACTCTTGACACCATGGGCACTTCGTTAGTCCGGTTTCAAGACTCTCTTCCTGGACTGGCCCGTCCTTGACAGATTCCGTGTCACTAGAATCCGTATCTAAGAGAGTTCTTGTGCTTTCAAACCCAATGGTGTCGTCAATATCGATTGGTACGATGAACGTTGCACGCTCGATCTTGAGTGGTGCTTCTTTGGCCTTCTTTCGTGCTTTTTTCCCGATTAGTTTCCTACTCCAGATTGATTTACTTTGTTGTGAGGAGGATGATCTCTGGCTCAGATCGTCGTTTTTGTGAGAGCCTGAGCACCCCGCGCTTTGTCGGCGAGGGAGAAGATTCATCCTTGGGAATAGGCTTCATCTTCTTTTCCTGTTCAGGAGTATCGAATGAGTCTCCCGGTGCAGTCTTCAACTTGGCTTTGCTCGTTTTTCTTTGGGGTACCGAGGGTGTCGTCTGGTAGCTCTTTGAACTTGGCCTTGCTTGACTTCTCAGGGCTGCTCCATAGTCCGGGTTCGTCTGCATCACGAATCACGGTTTTGGAAGCCTTTGTGGAATCTGATTTCGAGTTAGTGACATGATGAGATGTGGCTGTCGAGCGCCCAAACCTTTTTTTGCTTGAGTGCCCTGTGATCTCTTTGGCACTTGAGATCCCTGAGACCCTTGCGAGCCCCTGCCCTTGGAGCTGTACGTCGCCTTGGACTTTCTAGTCTTGGTAAAACCGCATTCGTCCTTGAGAAAGCTAGCTGAGCTGGAAGGGCTTGTCTTCGCTGGAGCAGATTCTTTACTGATCCCTAGCTTTCTTCGCTTGGTGCTGGAGGATGATGCCTCATCGCTATCTTCGCTCACAGAGTGTTTTAGGCCTTGACGACTGGAGGCTTGTCTATTGCCTTTCCGAGGTGCATTGGTGCCTCTGGGGAATCGTGTGCGCTTCATATCACCCCGGTCGGGTTCATCTAGGTCAGAATCCTCGGCAGGAGACTGGCGACTGGTACTTTTTGACGCCAGTTTCAGTGAAGAGGCCTCGGGGATGTCATCCTCGTTGTCAGAAGACAAAGGTGGAGCAGAAACATCTTCGAAATTCTGTGGTTCAGGGCTTGTCCGGACTTTGCCTCCGATTTGACGGAGAAGTTGCCTGGGACGTTGGTTTCTGCTCAAGCCAACCATCCTGGCGACGGTCTCTCCTGATCCGTCTTCCTGGAAAAGGCGATGCTTGTGGCGAGAAGAGGCAATGAGAGCTACCTTTGGTGTTGCTGCGGCGGATCTGACCCTCCTGCCACAAGGAATGAGAAGCTGTCGATGTCCGGCTTGGTTCTGCGAAATGCACTAAAAGAAATGCGCAATCTAGAGTCCTTGTAGAAGAGCAAGATGAGATAAGAAGAGCAAGGTGTTCAGAAAGCAAAGCGAACTGCGAAGACTTGAGTCGCAGGGGGCTCATTCACTCATGGCGTTGATATGCATGCATGGTTCATTGATGAGGGAGGTTCAGGTTGGTTTGCCGGCCAAACGCGTACACGCGCGGTCCAGTCAATTCAAACCCCCGCTCCGTACCCGGCAGCTTCCTGCCAGCTGTCAAACGATCAGAGCCTGGCACGCGGGTTAAGAAAAAAACAAGATACTAACACAAATATATTAGCTTATTACTCTCTAAATATGATCAAAAGAATATAAGAGGAATATATAAAAGTACTTTAAAATCTTCCTTATTTTATTATATTTAATATAAATTTACTGATTATAGTTAAGAACCCTTAGTCCATCCTTTGAGGAGTTCTGGTGTCTCGTTATTTCTTGACGGACGTGCCTGGGCACTGCAAACGCCTGCTGAGCGGCTGGCATTAGCGCTGTAGAATGTGCTAACATCGCTGGGGTTCAGGGCGCGGGGGCAGCCCGCTTGAGCCCCGGCCAGGCAGCTTCCTTGCAGCCCGTGCTCCAATCTGAAAGGGGGAATTTCCGGGCCGTTTCATTGCCCGTTCGTTGACTGCGCGACCTCCAGCACCTCGCCTTTGACATGACCCTTTAGACCTGGGGGCGCATCTTGAGAAAACTGGTCTGCGCATCTGTCTTGCCGACAGCTTTGAAGCTGAGAACGTCACATACGCGCTCCATTCTCTGACAATGGCCCTGAACCGGAAGTATGCGGCCCTTCCAGATTTGGTGAGCTCCAAGAACTTACCACCAGCTGCTTCGCTCTAACTGTTGGGCTAGGATTCCGCTCCAGATATCTACGAAACCCCTGAACTCACAGACGACAACTCTACGGTTCCCGTGAGCTCGCCCATCTTCTCCTCTGTCTGATGTTGCCCTCACAAGCTTTAGACCACCGCCGCTCGGACCCATTCTGATGATGAATTCTACGATGTGGAAGACGATACCCCTGGCATCTCGCGATCCCGTTTACGAATAAATGAAGCCCGCTCCCGCTTCCTGCCGGCAAACGTCGACGCAAACGGCGTTGACTTTTCGGACCGAGTCGATGGGAAACGAAAGTCATACAAAGCTTCTAGTCGAAGACAACGCATTCTCCAGGACGGCACCGAAGAGCTGGGGGACCTTTCCGACGATGACGATGATGAGAGCTTGGAACGGCGTATTGCTCGCCTCAAGCGTGAAGTGGAGGAAGCAAAGGACGAATATGCGAAGCGAAAAGCGGAAGCCTCAACACAGGCAGACACCGACGATGCCAAGGGCGACAACAGACTGACCTCTCTGAGCCAAGCCCTCGATGAGATATCCAAACCTACGGGACGCCGAGTTACTGCCCAAGCCCCCAGGGCAGTCCCATCTACGAGCCAGGAGGAGAAACCCGATCTACCCGCAGGGGATAACGCCACGTACACTGTGACATACGCACCGACATATGAGCAAAGCCACGCTCTGGCCAAGGCAGCCGACTTTGACCGGCGATTGTTGATGTTGGAAAAGGGCTTGGGGATCAACGCCTCACTGATGCCGGAAGCCGACGTCAATGGACTTCCCCGAGCAATCTTGCCCACTCTGGATTCTATGAACAAGCAGATTTCTACGCTTGCTGAGGCTTCTACAGCCAACCTCGACACTATAAGTCGACGAGTGCGCACCCTGGTCCAGGAACAAGACAAGCTTAACGACTCCCGAGAGAAGGCCAAGTCTCTAAGGGAAGAACTTGGCCGAGGCGCCCCCACAGCTCCAGCCGAAGAATCTGAGCAGGAGGCCAAGATCAATGCCCTCTACGGTATCTTGCCTACGATCGAGAACCTAACCCCTATCCTACCGCCTCTTCTGGACCGATTGCGATCCCTGAGAGCAATCCACGCAGATGCCGCGACAGCAAGCGATACGCTGAGCCGTATTGAACAGCAGCAGACGGAGATGGCTGCTGAGTTGAAGCAGTGGAACGAGGGACTTGTCAAGATTGAGGCTGCCATGAAGGAGGGCAGTGTTTCTATCGAGACCAACAAGAAAGTCATGGAGGAGTGGGTGAAGGACCTTGAGGAGAGGATGGAGGATTTATGAATAATGATGCATTGGTCAGATACCCTATTAAACAATTTTGTGATAGATGAGCAGAGTCATATTAATGAAGTTCATCTAACAATTGCCTCAAAGCTGCCTGTGATGCTGCGTCTTAGATGTTTATTGCTTTAGCTTGGATGTTTGTCGTTGAGCTGGGTGTAAGCACGAGGGTCAAGAAATAAACGAGACACTAGAATAGTAGAGGGTATTAACTAATTTATTATAAATATAGCAAATAATTTTTATATAAAATATATAAAAATATTATAATATTATAAATACCTTAGAGTATTTTTATTAATTTTTAATTTTAATTTATTTAATATCTTTAGAGGAGGATAAGGTAAGATATTAATACTGGTGTCTCGTTTATTTCTTGACCCGCGTGGTAAGACGCTTGGATGCTCAAGAAGGCGGTCAACGCCACAGTGGCTGGTGTCACCTCACATGGAATTCAACCCAAAGGCCAGATGCGCGGATAATAGCTAATCCGAACCCTCAGAGCCAACCACTGTGTGCTTCGGCTGCTGTGGTGGGGTAAGGGCTTGAGCACACGAAAACCCTGACAATCTCACCAAAAAAGTTCACCCCCAATCAAGCCCCAATCTCCAGCTCACGTCCCGCGACCACAGCCTATCCACCAAATTTCCTCACAGTACGGCGATAATCCCCCCCCTCGATCCCACCTGCGCGCGCGAATCCCCTCAGCTCACAAAAATCCATCCAGGTCGAAAAAATGGACGCCTCCAAGCAGCCCGTCAAGCTCGTCAAGGTTACCCGAGTCCTCGGCCGAACCGGTGCGTCCCCACGATCTCGAATTTGATGGCAGAAAAAAGACACAACTTCGAAATATTTGTACACAGATGGAGGAATCCCAATCTGACATGCTGGATAGGTTCTCGTGGTGGTGTGACTCAGGTCCGCGTCGAGTTCATGGACGACCAGTCCCGATCGATCATCCGAAACGTCAAGGGCCCAGGTACGATATACAACGAAGCACACTTCTTCCCTGGATGAGGGCAACTAGGAGGAGCCAGTGAACAGTGTTGGTACTAACATACAAACCCAGTCCGTGAGGACGACATCCTCTGCCTGCTCGAGTCCGAGCGTGAGGCCCGGCGGTTGCGATAAATGTGCCTTCTGGGGAGCAATAAGGGTGGTTGGTTTCTTGGACGGACGATGACGACGGATGGATGATGGTCTTTGCATGCTATAAGGCGCGGGCGCGCCTTGTACTGGGACATTGCCTGGGGCTGCGTCACCCGCACACTCCAGTTTCATTTGTTAGAAGGAGTCACGGATCTGGCATCGCGAAATCCAGAGAGCAATTCTTCTGCAGCATGGAATCCGACTACTACGAAAAGTGAAATTATTTTTGGGCTCTTTCACGTCCCTCCTCCTCCTCCGTCCTCGATACCTACATCAGGCAGCACTTTGTCTTTGAAATCGACATACGTGTTACGACTACGTTTACCGCAATTGTTTTTTTCTATGACTGTTGACATTGCAATAGGAATTGCGTCTGGCTCTTTATGAGGCTAACATCTTCATTCTTCAATTTCGCTTCACTGCCCGTGATATCTGGTCACGTGAACACCTCCAACCTCAAATTGGGCGGGGCTGCCAAAACATTTTCTTCCTCTTCAACATTCTCAGGGAACGCAAACTTCTCTCTACAGCTCCCACAACTCAATTGGTAAGTCATCTTGTCTTTCTTTCAAACACACACATCTCTTGGGAATGATGCTTTAAAAGCATGTATTACCTGAATACTCATTGATGTACCTTTTATCACCAAGATCTCTGACCCAAACTCCTTCCACCCACATTGTTGTCGCACTTCATGATCTTTTACAGTCGGCTAACATATCCAAGAAGTACATAGGCGCATCAACTTTCCACGATGGCATCGGCACCCAAGCCTCCGCCTGGCCACTTCAACGTCCTCTACTTTGCGACTGCAAGCTCCTTCACAGGCAAGGACTATGACGCGCTGCCCGCAGCCATGTCACTGAAGCAGCTCTTTGCCGAGCTGGAGTCGAGATACCCCGGCATCAAGGGCAAGATCCTCGACTCGTGCCTCGTTACGGTCAACCTCGATTATGTAGAACTGTCCAGCGAGGAGGGCGTCGACGACACCGTGATCCAGGAAGCAGACGAAGTGGCCATTATCCCTCCCGTCAGCTCTGGTTGAAGGATATCAGGCGCGTCAAATTGCATGGAAGCTCGCCCCGTGCACCCGTATCAGTGTCGTGATGAACCGCCAAAAATTTTCGTAGCTGCACGGGAATTCGTCTCGCTGAAGCCATCTCCTAAGGACTCCCGTCCCTCCCTGGCCAACTCCCCGGCAGCAAGGGCTCGTACTCGCCCTCTCTCAGCTCTCTCAGTGTTATGATCCTGTACCAACGATACCTGTGCAGCTGCCGCCACCATCTAGGATGCGTCTTGTGATAGTGGCGGAACCAGCGGACGCCCTTCACGATGAAAAAGACCAACAGGACAAAGACGAGAGTAGATGTGATGGAGACGATGGAGGTGATGCTCGTTATCGATGAGACCTGGCATCCTAGAGGTCGTGTTCGTAGCTCCCATCGTTCGGCCCAGTGCGGACACACATTCTCGTCATATGCTGGGGCCAGGAGGGGGATTTTGTGAGAATTTGGAACGCAGGACCATGTCTACCAACTTGATGAGTGAGGAGTCCTTGATATCCTTGATAGGTCGCCTCGAGGTAGGCCCGGTGAGAACAGATCGAAGGAGGAGGGAACCTACAAAGGGACACCAACTGCACTGCGAGGCTGCGAGGCAATTGTGACATGTCTGCTTGGACCAGCATCGGCGGAAGTGTTCATCCTGGTCCTCGGCCTGACTGAAATTGGCACGAAGAGCCTGGATTTCGTCAGAGGATAGCCACGGTGCATTCATTCTCAGTCACTGCGATGAAGGATATCGGGCAAAGCAATCGATTTCCAGGCAGAAATATCACCAGTATGGAGATAAGGCAAAGGTGTCATCGTGGCTGAGTTATCATCAAGGCTGACCTAGTGCGGGGAAGGCGTAAACCCAAACAACCAACCCCTGTAGAGCAGTTCATGGATCAACTAGGCTCAAAGGAAGCATTTTTTATTGATATGAATGCATCGTGGTCTATCATCATGTTCTATCAAAGCATTGGCATCAAGTATACAAGAATCGTCAACTAATAATACATGGTTAAGTCCTAGTACACGCAACCGCATCAACTCCATCGAGCCCGCACATGTCCCTCTCTCTCAATTGTCGAGATATCCGTGCTCGCCGCTTAGCCAACCTCAACTCTGCCTGTCGCCTTCTCGTCCGCTTTGCCTTGACTTCCCATAACGGCTCATCGCCCAGGTTCTCGAGCGGCATCAAGTCAGCTAGAAACCGCCGTATGTGTAAGCCAGTTTGTTCACGGATAAATGCATCGATCTGCTCATTGCACGCCGCCGAAGCCGCAATATGAAGGCCCCTTAGAACATCACGATCCATGATTTCGCTTCGATCGTGCCCTTGATTTGCTATACGTAGGCTTCGCATGGATGATGTCCTTTGAGGCACGTTCGGTCGAGCAACCCTTTGACTAGCAAACTCGCGAGAGCACAGAGTGACATGGCCTGCGAAGACCGGCGAGTCGCCGTACCTTTCCTGGGTTGGTGATGGGGTGGTACACTCCTCATTGGCTTGCCCCTTTGTTGCTTCTGCAAAAGCAGTCCCAACACGCAGCCTACAGGCATCCCAGAAAGGTGCAGGAGGCCCATCTAGTGGTGGCAGATCCGGCAGGGGTTTGTGGACTCCTGTCATCTGGGATGGTGTCGTAGCGAGAAGTGCAGGAGGAAAGCTCTGATGGCGCCTGGGAGAAGGGTGAACGAGCTTGGGTTGAATTGGTTCCTTGGGAAGTTGACCCCTTGTTGAAGGTTGAATTAGTTCAGCACTGATACCCTGATCTTTGGCTGGTTGTTGTGGACGAGGCTTGATTGCTTGGACCTTGTTCTTTGGCCCTGAGAAGAAGGCTGGCCTCGGATGTAGCTTGTCCCTCACCGTTTGGCCAGCCAAACTGGATGGCACCGTCGCCTGGATCCTAACATTTTTTTGATACTTGAGCAACTTGCCATTCTGAGGTTCTATCTTGCGCCATTCTGGAAAAGCCTTCGTTTGAACCTTGGGCATCTTGGACGTGGGCCCAGTCAGGGGTGGCAGTGTCTTGTTGCTGAAAGAATGTTCCTCAGGCCGCGGCTTCGGTTTTTGCGCAAGCTGAAAGCACCTCTAATCTTTCCACTGGCTGCTACCGTTTGGGAGGCAAGGGACACAAGGAGATTCAGGCACCTGCTCGTCAGGGGCACTTCTTTGCCCCTGGGGTGGGACCTGATCTACCAAGGCATATCTCCAGTCATCCATATCTGGGGCGGCAGTAAATGAGATTTCTGTGCTCGAGCTCTGGCATCCTTCGTTTCTATCCAGTTGACCAGGATGCGGTCGCTTGGAGTGAAATCGCGACGGTTGAGTTTTGGCAGCCCGAAGTCTGCCCCTTTTGGTTGGGGAAGAAAT
Source organism: Fusarium oligoseptatum (assembly GCA_003946995.1). Classification (NCBI taxonomy): domain Eukaryota; kingdom Fungi; phylum Ascomycota; class Sordariomycetes; order Hypocreales; family Nectriaceae; genus Fusarium; species Fusarium oligoseptatum. The sequence continues at coordinate 962,224 of NKCK01000001.1, forward strand.
TGGCCCTGCCTGGTCTTTGGACGTGACAGCGAGCCTAGCAGCTGTGAACTCGGAACGAAATGGAAGGAGAGCTGATACTGTATGAACTGTTGCGCCCGAGTGAGGTGGCGTTGGTGTAAAGACCGGCAACTTGTTCTTGGCTCCAGACTGCTCGGCGTAGCGATGAAGTTCCTGAGTGAAACGATCAAGAGCCTCCCTTTGACTTGGAGTCCTAGACTCGTTATCACAACCGTCTGTGACTGTCGACCCGTCTTTTTGTTAAGTTATGCTGCTCAATTTGGTCTTCGTTCTTGATTGATAACATCTGTAATTGCTGTGCAATGTTCCTCGAGATGGCTTCCACCAGCTGGTAGTTTATTTCGAGTGGCCTTGAGGTTGAAACTTCGCAGGTTGCATCTCCAGTAGAGAGCTGGGAGATACCTTTGTCAAGGGGTAATTTGGCGTGGAAGTGGTTGTGCGGTTGACTGCTGAAGCTAAGATCGGGCATATTCTGTTGAGGTGTTGCTGGAGCAGGCGTTGCCTGCCGCATAGAATTTGTACTGTTGCATATCTCTTTAGGCAGTAGGTCAGGTTTTGGCGAGGGTTTGAAAGTTGATGGAGAGCATTGGCCTAAGGACGAGGCGCGCGGAGAGGGAGGCTGATGTTGAGGTTCAATGCCAGATTTGGCTACCGCATCGATATTGGAGTTCATCTTCCCATTGAGTTTTTTCGAATCGTGTTTGGGCGCAGCTGTTTTCATGGTCGCCACGCTTTCAGTGTTGCCATACTGATAAACTAAAGGGGGAATCTGATGGAGAGGCGCAGAACTGGCTCGATGCCGATCTCGAGGCTGTAAACGTGGAAGACGCCGTGGCAATCCTACCACATGGGTTCGAGAGCTTGCTGTGTCAAGGGAGCCAAGCCTGAAGGCACGAACAGCACGTGTGCTGGAGGGTGATAACGAGGTGTGCGAGTTGGGGTTATATGCTGGCGTGACCATCTTGTGGAAGCGGGATAATGTGTTCCGAGGGAGGGTATTCAAAAATGGAAAAAGATTCGATATAGTATCGAATTTCTGTGTCATGATACAAGCGTGTAGTTGAAGAAGTTGGTGAGAGGAGAGAGAAATGCGAAGCAATAGTAGAATGGTGTTCCCGTAGACCTGCTCGGGAAGGTAGAAAGAAGAGTCCATGGTAGGAGCGTCTTTGCTGACTCCTACCATAGTTCCCTAAGTGGACAGGAAGGTACGACTTCCTTAAAGGTAGACAAGGAGGCTAGAGAGTTTACCTAACATCCTTGATGCCAGGAGAGGCGTAGACCTCGAGTTGACGTCTTCCCTTCCGCAAGAGAAACTCAATGGCAGCAAAGTCGCGCTTGTCAATTTTTAGATTCCGTGCGAATTCATTTCTGGTATCAATGTTGGAAACCCATTGGAGATGACTTGATAGAGGCCTGGAGTGGACAAACCTGGCAAAGTTCTCAAAGTGTGAACGAGTGGCCTGGGGCTTCTTACGGCTCTCGCGGAGACAGTTACGGTAGAGGGCCAGGACCTCCTTTTGCAATCCTGAGAGACGAGCCATTTGGAATGATTATATCTGTCAAGAATTGATGTGCAATTGAAGCTGCCGGGTCGTTTTGCAGTTGTCAATGAAGAATAGAATGCTGATGTAATTGAGTCAAAAGCAGAAAAAGTCCCCCGGGCCGACCTTGAAATCATTCCCGTCCCGTCATTGTGGGACCGGGGACTTTCGGCCGAATGTCAAGTTGCAGCATATCCGATTATTTGCTCTACAACGACGAGAAAAGATGTTCTACGGTAGCAATCATAAGAATCTAATAATCACAGCTTTCACCTTTGGGCTCCAAGTCTAAGAAGGGTTAAGAAAGCGGAATTGATGCAACATTTGACGGAACAGATATGGGTGCCATGAGCCCCTGTAGAGCCTGTGCTGAGCCCCAGGTGCCTCCATTGTTAACCGTTATGGAAACCTCGCTCCACAGGGAACGTCCTCTATCATCTCATCCTCTTCCACTTCCATCATCAACAATCATCAATAATAGCACTGCCTCACACCCCGGCGATCGCTTCAGACCATGCGCTCCCCCTGCGCACGCTAGATACAGAGCTGAGACTCCGCCCCAGCTCGTGCCGCTTTGCCCGCTTGTGCGGGAGCTGTCCATGAATGACCAGGCAAATGCGGGCGTGCTACCACATGCGGGATGCCATTGGTTCAGTCCTACGCAGGCCTTGGCCTTGCCCAGGACAAAGCTCCATCCCAAGGCATTCCAGCACCTCGCCGTCATGTCTGGCACAGCGCCTTCGGGGCTGATTCTGGTCTTAACATGCTGCCTGGCCTGCTAGTCAACTGCTGTCTGCAGCGTCTTCTCCACTGTCAGGCCTTTGAGAACGCCGATCCGCCTGAGGCTTCTGCGCTCTTACACTGAAGCCAACCAACCCGAGCTCGACCAGACTCGATTGGGACGCCAACAGTCCTGCCATCTTGACCGAAGGCCTGCAGGGCCAAGGCACTCCTTGACCTTTGCTTCTTTATATAGCTTCCTGTCGCATGAGCAGTTGTTGTTGACACCTGCGGTCGCCTCGTACAAGTGGTGCTGTTCCTCCTCGTTATCAGCACCCACAGACGCTCGCCCTTCTTGTCTATCGCTAAGGCATCCCATTTGTATGCCTGCGGGGACACCTCCGTGTTTGCCTACTTGTGCTGTTGGCCAAACAGACACTGGCAACCATGATCGGCCTAAGACGTGACCAAAAGCTCATGCCAGGGTCCTTTGGGCCCGAAGACTACATTGACTTCTACGACAATCCTTTTGAAACACTTGACGAGATTCAAACTGCTTGGAAGGACCGCGAACCGCCAATTTCTTGGTCCGCAAAGAACCTCTCAGAGATCGACGTCGCTGCTATCGATTGGCACAAATACGACCCTCCAGCTGCACTCAGAAAAACCCCCAATATCACATCTCAAGTTCTACTTGATATTCTTTGGACGTCACTCGAGAATGTCAAGGCTAGTAACATCGAGGAAGGTCGCCAAAAGCAAGAAGTTGAGGAGCAGCGGAGGCTCGCCGAGGAAGACAAGGGCAAGGGCAAGGAGCCATATCTACCCATCATCATTCCAGCCGACACTTCTGTTCAACCGGACACTACTCGACGAGTCTCTATCGTCTCCCAATCCGATTCAGCTGTGGCCATCACTACACCCGAGGCTGTCACGAAAGCAAAGGCCAACAAGAAGCGTTTGTTTGCCCTTCGTCGATTATTCCAACGGAGACATGAGAAGGGCGAAAGCAGTGCCACCGGGGCAGCTCTTGGGGCATTGCGAGAGCAGGCTGAGTCGCCAGGGCTATTCTCTAGTCGATTCGGTCGCTTAACCAAGTCGAACCCTGAGGAGGAGGTGTAAGTTAGGAGTCCGGTTGTAGCGTCATCACAACTAACACCCTCCAGCGAGTGCGTGTCCTGCCTCGACGACTTCCACCCCAAAAACGTCATTAGGGTGACATGCCACAGTTATTGCCATGATTGTTTTGTCCGCCTCATCACCGCCGCGTGCCAAAAATGAGCAGCAATGGCCACCCAAATGCTGTTTAAACGAAATTCCCTTCAAGACGATCCTGCGGTTCATCCCAGCCGACCTCAAGAAGACATTTGACGACCGATCCAAGGAGTGGGAGATCCTCGTCAGCGAACGTGTTTACTGCAGCAGCCCGAACTGCAGCCTCTGGATCAGCCCCAAGCGTATCGATGCCAGTAGACGACAAGGTGTCTGCGACAATTCTCATGTGACATGCACATTATGCCGTGCCCCAGCCCACGGAGGAGAGGAATGCCCACAGGACAATGACATGAACCTTACCAATCTCTTGGCTGAGGAAGAAGGATGGAAAAGATGCTTCAACTGCAACGCTCTAGTAGAGCACAGGGAGGCTTGCCAACACATGACTTGCCGATGCGGTACCCAATTCTGCTATGTCTGTTGCCGGCGATGGCGGACATGCAGTTGCACGATGGAGCAGCTCACCGCACACAAGGACGGGGCAGCAGCTCGGCGTGCCGAGAGAAGAGCCAAAGAAATGGCTGAAGCCGAAGAGTTGCGCCAAATTCTACTTCAGATTGAGGAGTTTGAACGAGAAGAAGCTCTCAAGGCCGAACTATTGCGTCAGGAGCAGGAGAGGTTGGAAGAAGAGCGTCGACAACGCGAACTTGAGGAAAGAGTCCGACAAGAGAGCATCCGTCGCAGGGATATTGAGCTCAAGTATCAAGAACTGCGTGTTTTACTGGATGATTTGCATGATTTGCAGCAGGTGTTGGTTGATGTCGATCAAGAAAAGGACGCTGAGGAGTTGATCATCCAGACCAGGGCTGCAAAGGAAGAGCTCTCAAAGAAGCACGAAACTGAGCGGTCTGATTTGGAGTCCCTCATGAGGACAAAGATAGCTGAGAAGGAGTACACGCTCAACAAGGACTTTCAGATCCGAGCAGCCGAGGAGAGTAAGATCGAGGAGGCCTACCACGAGCGACTTCAAGAGTACTGGAAGGACAAGAAGGACGGTGAACAAGAGATCGAGGCTTCCATGTTAGCCTTGAGGAAGCGCATGGACCAGAAGCACCACTCGTGGCAGAAGTGGAAAGCCGGGGAGCTGAAGAAGTATGAAGCTTCACTCGAGGACAACAGGACATTTCGCGAGGAGCTCATGTACAGTGCCAAACACAGACTGAGCGATTCATACAAGGAGAAAGAGGCGGAGATGATGAGACGGATGGCAGCCGAGAAGAAGTGGCTCGAGGTTGTGATTTTAGAAAGGGAGAAGTTGCTTGGTGAATGGGAAGTTCAGGAGGTTGAAGGGGACGCTGATAGCCTGTTCGGGAGGGACTCTGAGGAGTTTGTGGATGCTCGTGAGGCTGTGGGCACAGCTTCGTGAACATTTTTGGGATATATATGTAAAAATACCAATTTCTATTTGATCATGGTCTATGATTATGTTGTTAAAATGTGAGTTGAACCATCTATTCATGGGCAGGTACCTGACCATCGATGGTTAGATCTAATCACGTGGGTCCGTTGCTCACAAAAAACCTCTACTTGGTGTGTATAATTCGACGTCCATATCAACTCGCCACATCGCAAAACAGAACTCAATAAACTCCAGAACTTAAGGACCACTCCCTCCCACCAATCACGACTTTTCTTTTCGAGGCACCTTCTCGCAAAATGTCTATAGGTGGTGATACGGGGGTCTCTTCCCAGTAAGCTCACAAAATCAACCACGGAGGGTATGCTTCGCTAACACCTCGACAGCCCCCTCAAGATATTTGATGTCACTCGGAAGCAGGACCGTTTTCTATATGCCCTTGCACCCATGGTGCGGTACGGAAAGGTAGACTACAGACAATCAGATCTATTCCTTCATCTGCTCACCAGAAATAGCTCGCCTTTAGACAGACGGTTCACAAGTATGGCGTCGACCTCTGCTGGACTCCCATGGTTCTGGCCAAGGAATTCAACCGCAACAGCTTTGCTCGAGATAGTGGTAACTTTTAGTCTACTATACCTAGAGAGGCGCAGAAGCTGATCAGTGAAACCAGACTTGACCATCTCCAGCAAACCCAACCAGCCTGCAACCATCGTCCAGTTCGGAGCCAACGTCCCCCTCGAGCTAGCTCGAGCATCCGCCCTCGTTGCGCCCGACGTCCAGGGAGTCGACCTCAACTGCGGATGTCCACAGTCATGGGCCTGCGCTGAGAAGCTGGGCGCCGCACTGATGAATCATCGTGAGTTGGTCCGGGACATGGTCGTCGAGACTCGACAGCGCTTGGCTAGTGACGGATGGGGCGTTGGCCTCGAGGCTGATATGGAAAACCCCAAGGGTCGGAGCGTGAGTGTCAAGATTAGGATACATAAAGATTTAAGGTAAGTTCCTCTTCGACGATGCAAGATGGTGTGACTCATATGAGTATAGACAGACTATGGACTTCCTCGACACTGTGATAGGGCATCCCCAGAACCCCCTAGTTGACTGGGTTACTATCCACCCAAGGACAAGATCAACGCCATCCACTGTCCCAATCAGAACCGAGGCCCTCGAGATCCTGACGGCCAAGTATGCTGGCACACTCCCTATCCTCCTGTCAGGAGACGTCTTTGACCTCAACACACTCCCTTTCCAACCCACAATCACCACCAACAACGACGCCCCCTTGCCGTCCCTGGACAAGCTAGTCCTCAACAACACAAACTCTGCCGTCAACCTGCCAAAGCCGAGCAACACTCACCTCTCCGGCTTCATGTCCGCACGCGGTCTGCTCGCCAACCCAGCCATGTTCGCCGGCCACGCAGCCTGCCCCTGGGAGGCCGTCGAGACATTCATGTGCAACGTTGCCCGCGCTCCGTTACCCTTCAAGCTGGTGCAGCACCATATTATTGAGATGACTGCACCCGGCATGGGTCCTGATAAGTCATCTCTCTTGGAGAAAAAGGAGCGCGCAGAACTCATGAAGTTGACGACTACATGTGACATCATGGACTTTCTCGATGACAAGATTGATGAGAAGACGGGGAGAACGGGTGGCCTCAGAAGAGACCTGTGAAGATCCAGAAACACTTGTCATTACCACCATGAGTCATGCACGATGAACTGCATCTTTCAAACGACCAAGCATGGTATCTCATGAATGCTACATAAAAACATGCCCTCTACTACAAGGCCACCCAGCGCTCCACCTCTTACAATCTCGAACCGACGCTCAAAGACCAGATAGAACGCTCTGGATAGAAACGGTCCCCGAGTCGTCACGCCTCTGGACAAAGGCCCGGAAGTCGGCCTTGGACAGCTTGCCCCTCGTGCCCACCGAGGCGAGCGTGCGGTACTTTTCGCGAAGCGCCTCAGGTCCGACGATAAAGAGAGAACCGATCTCGGTGAGCATCTCGACGGCGGTGCCGACCTCCTTGGTCAGCGGCCACTCGCGCATTGTCGAGACGTACTTTGCAATGTCCTGCGTCACCATGAGACCGCCAGTCGCGTTGACCTGGAACTTCTTGAAGTGCTCAAATAGCAGCTTCAGGATCACCAGGGCCAGTTCGCCAAAGAACTTTTTCAGCGTTCTGGCCATCGACGGCCTGGCGGGCGAGCCGCTGAGAGCGGCCCAGGAACGTGCAGATGCTCAGACAAGTCGCTGTCTGCAGAGAATCCAGCTCGCCGTCCCTGGGTCGGAAGTCCTGCTTCTTCTGACCGCCCAGCGACTTGGTCACCCAGTTGGCCACGACGTCGATGGTGCCCTTCATCACGTTGTTGGTCTTCTTTTCAATGTTATCAATCGCTACCTTCTTTTGCGCCTCCATACTCCTCCTGACTGTTGTGTTTGACTCGGCTAGGCGAATGAGAACCACGGTGATGAACCGATCCATGAGACTCGTGATGGTGATGGCCGGCTGTAGTCCTGGCAAGTAGGATAAGTCAGGCTCGGTCTTTGCGTACTCCAGCACCGAGACCTGATCAAGGGCAGCATCCAGCGCCGTCTCGATGTAGACCTGACCCATGCTGGTTAGGAGCAGGTTAAGGAGAACATTGACATCCTTGGGAGTCTCGGTCTGGGAACCAAGTTCCAGTGTGCGTTGGACGCTCTCAGCCAGCCACTTGAGCATGCGCTTTGCGTTAGGGATGCTCAGGGCACCGTCTTCCTCTGAGACCTCAATCTCGTTCTTGTTATCGTTGTCCTTGTCTTGCAAGCCGGCAACGCGCAGCATCATGCGCTTCTGTGTAGGCGTGAGTTCCGACGAGTCGAGACGCTGGATGTAGGCATCCTTTGCGGATGCAATCAGCTGCGTGCCCTGTTGGGCGAGTGAGGCCATGAAACCGGTGGGCGCCTTCTTGCGCCGTGAGTGATAAATACTAAACTTGAACAGCAAAGAGCTGTACATTTCCTCAAGACTCTTCCTCTCGCGGTCGATATACGAGTTTCCAACCAGGTATGGCACAAATAGTTCCTCCATCTGTTGGTCGAGTGTCTGTGATATTTGAGCCGAGCAAGGCTCTGGATGCTCAGTCAAGCCGTGCGACTTGAGGTCTTCAACCAGAGACCCAATATAACTCCTTGACGAGTGCAATGCCCTCAGAAACGCCAGAGAGGAGATCTTGTCAGTCTCATCCAGCACCATCTCGAGCCTCTGTTGGATTGACTGCTGAAATATTCGCTGGATGAACTTGATGAGTACCGTTTCGTAGTAGGGGAAGGCGAGCTTGATCTGGTTGGACTCGTCCTGCATGACGATCTTGACCTCATCCACCAGGTTCTGCAAGCTGGGCTCAACCGTCGGGGGCTCCGAGTCGGGGTCTGCAAGTTGCTCCCACGTCTCGCCGTCCAGGGCGACCTCGTCTGCCAGGAGCTGATCGCGGTCGAGGAAGAAGGCGTGTTGGTTGACAAAGGTTGCAATGACACTAGCGCCTCCGTTGAAGTCGTAGAGAACCTTTGCGCACTCCATCATGTCTTCGTAGTTGCCCCTCTTGCTGCTGTTCTCAAACTGCTGGAGAAGTTCCTGTTCTAGCGTCTCGCAAAACTTCTCGAGAACCTCCCTGGTATTGTGTGACCTGTTGTTTCCCACGACGCCGTTGGTAACGCCAGTCCGGGGGCTGTGGCCGTTCGTCTGACCCCACGATGCTGGGTCGAGCCGCTGGCTGATGCGCATGAGCTGCCGCACAATAACTGCGCAGCGCACCTTGTTCTCGGATCCGCCCTGCCTCTGCACGTCTTGAAGCGAAGTCAACTTCCCGGTCTCGCTGACCTCGGTCCAGCAGGTGATCAGAAACATGGCGTCGTTGGCGCGTCGTCGCTTCTTGTCCAGATCCTCCAGCTTCTCGCCTATTTGGACGGCTATGTTGCCGCCCGTATGACCCCTACCACGGCGGTGGTCTTGGCTGAGGGAGAGGTCAAGCTGCTCGAAGGCCCGCATGGACTCGTCGAGCTTGCGACCCAGTGTGTCGAGGGTTGAATCGTGAGAGACCTCCGCACGGCGCACTTGTGACATGAGCTCCGACTCTTTGTCCTGGAGCTCAGCTCCAAGAGAGCCAAGTTGGTCGAGTGCATCTGGTGCACCAGGTCAGCATGCCCGGTTCCTCAAGGATATATATTCATGACCCGGCGACATCTTACTCTCGAATGTACGGATCAGGGGCTTGGGATCGAAAGGTGCCTGTGTGTTGCCGCCAGATCGGCGGTTCGTCGGTACGGCGCTCTCTGCAAGGCTATCTACAAAGTCGCGGACGATGAATTCTTTACTGGAGAAGTCGTCGAGGGTGAAGCTCGGCCCCTTGGGGAAGAGACTCTTGGGGCCCGAAGCGGACCGCTCCATGGTGGGAACCTAAGCTGGTGACGACGAACGAGGTAGAGGCGCTGGCGCTACATGGGCAATCGACCGTCGATGTATGGGCTCGGTCGAGGTAAGGCAAGTTCGTCGTTATCGGGTCGCGTAACCGCGTGGTCGATGTCCAAAAAGTTGATCATGGAACATTCATGGTCATGGCGAATGAATGTTTGCCTTGCTGTGCTGTCTGGAGTTGAGTTGAGCTTGCTTGGCTGGGGGCTCAAGCGCAAGGTACGTGCCCACTTGCCCCAGCCCCGCGCTGGTACTAAGCTGGTCTACCTGCCGCCAACGCCAAACGTTTGAGCTGAGCTGAGCCACAGGTACAGCAAGCACATGCTACGACAGCCCTGCGTAATGTGGCTGAGGAACACGCCAAGGAACTCGGCAAGTGGAGATGAGCGACGTACCAACTTCGTAACCCATGGCTGCACCGCCACAATGCATTCATTAATTCCCTGGCAGCTGGAGCTTTTTGATACCAAGACAGAGACACGTCTGCCCACACTCGTTCGCTCGCTCGTCCAAGCTCCTTTATAAGCGGCACCATCCCTCGGTCGCTTCGCGGTCGCAATCCTAGATCCTGAGACTTTTCTACGACTTCCAGTTCTCTCGTCTATACAAACCATCGCCAATCCCGTTAGACAGCCTCTCGAGGCTGCGCCGAATACACCATGCCCATGATGACCGCCCGCGATCGCCAGGCCTACAGGGCTGATGATCAGAAGGACCACACGCTCTTGTCTGAGCAGGAGAGACAGAGGATGCTCAAGGTATGCGCGGTTCTTGCGCTCCTGTGTCTGGCCCTTGTGCTAACTAGACCTAGTCGTATCTCCCAACACCAAACGATCCTCCGCCTACCGTCTCTGCAGGTGCGCGAACACAGCGCAGATCTCGGTTGGGACTCCGTCGCTTTATCCTAAACCAAATCCACGTCCTCATATTTGCCGTCATGCACGGAATCTTCTCCCTCTACATCAAGACCCGGCAGATGTGGAATGTGGTCTGCTACCAGACCTCGTCCGTTCTCAAGTACCACCACGGCACACCCCAGTACATCAAGAAGGACGTCATGACACTCAAGAAGATGCCCAAGCATCTCAGTGTTATTCTCAAGTTGGAGGAGAACCATCGAACAAAGGCCGACCTCGAACGACTTCTTGACGAAGTGGCTGAGATTGCGACTTGGTGCGCATGTGTTGAGATTCCCATGTTCTCGGTCTACGAGAAGACAGGTTTGTATTCACAATTCCAACTCTTTTCTTGATACATGCTTACATTGCCTAGGAATCCTGAAGAAGCACATGCCCCGAGTATATGACGCCGTCAGCCAAAAGTTCACCTTCTACTTTGGCCCTGAGCACCCAAGCCTCACTGTTACGTCACCTCACAAGGAAGACTTCCCGGCCACTCTTGGCGAGAGCCCCAAGTCGCATCTGCGACTACACCTCATCTCGCAGCAGGATGGACGCGAGTCCATGGTCGATCTCACCCGCACCCTGGCCGAGATGTCCCAGAAGGGAAAACTCTCTCCACGAGACATCTCGATGGAGCTGATCGACGCCGAGCTCTCCGAGGGCATCATGGCCGAGCCGGATCTCCTAATCACCTTTGGACCTTACCTCGAGCTCTCGGGTTACCCTCCCTGGCAGATCAGATTGACTGAGATCTTCTGCCTACAAGATAACGAGAGGGTTGGTTACCAGGTGTTCCTCAAGGCCCTGCAACATTACGGCGGAGCCCAGATGCGCCGCGGTAAATAGAGGCTGAACAGCCAATGTTTCTTTGTCGTTTCTGTATCATACTACATCTTTCTTATTTCAAGCCAAGAATCATGGTTTCCATATTACCATCTCACGAGATTCTCCGTTCCATCTGTACACTGGTCCCGTTCCCACATTGTAGTTGTAGTAATTTTTCTGTTCCTCCCTTGACCATGGCCCTCCGAAAGGTGATGTTGATCCTCCCTCCGTCCTGTTCATTCTTACCCGTCCGCTTCGGGATCGAGTGCAGCCAGTTGGACTGTGTCCTGCCTCTCATCAGCACCATGTCGCCACTGCCTAGAGGCAGCTTCAGCGGCTTCGCCTCTTGAGGAGGGGCGTCTGGGCGCGGTGGCTTGTGCTTCATGAGAAAGTCTCGCCGGGCTCCTAGAGAAAAGGAGGCGATGGCGGGGTCGCGGCCCAGGAACTGCTCGTCGTCACTGTGCAAGCTGATGCTGTCCGCGCCTGAGGCGTAGTAATTGACGAGACAAAAGTTATACTGGCAACCCGTGGCCGCCTCAGTGCGGCGACGGAGCTCATCGAGGCATCCTGGTATAGGACGGGGCGGATACTTGTCATATCGTTTATCCGACGCTCTGGAACCGGTGTCGGCGTCGATTGGTTCACCCTTGTCGTTGAACTTTGATGTTTCATCGATGCCAAAGACAGTTGTCCATCTTGAGGTGTATAAGTCAGTACGATACCTTTGGGGTAGATGCCGGGGGTTGTCTTGTTACCTTGGTGTTCGTATGTGAGTCTCTATGCCGCCGCGCTTAATATTGTATTCAACTCTGTAAAACGGTAGTTCTGCACGTAGAAATTCAAACAGTTTCCGAGAAACATGGCCCGGGATGAACGGCTCAAAGTATAGCAGGTCCAGGTCAGGTTGGTCATTGATCTCCCGTCCAGGTCGAGCTGGCAAAGTTGCCAACTCGTTACTTATAGAAGTTGACAGGTTTTTGATGGGATGAGGATAGTGCCGGTGTTTGGAGTAAGTAGTCTATATAATATGTTAGAATCTACCGATTTGAGATATAGTCTTGGGTGCCTACTTCTTCAACAGTCTGCTCACTGTTGACATTGGTCTCATTCCGGGGCTTCTTGACTACAGGGCTGAAGAAGGCATCAAGGGTTCGTTTCTTAGACATGATTTGTCTTTGGGTGTGAACCTAGAATGGGACTTCTTTACTATACTCGGATCCTGTACGTGAATTATCAAACAAAAGAATGATTGTGGTAAGGATACTGCCTTATTCGAATTCATCAACACTGAAAGTCGTGACATCACTCCCAGCCTTGCCCAGGCCCATCAAAAAAATTGTGGCGTCCCATGTGGCGGTGCACCAACCCACCCTCAAACCTTTAGCCTTACCCAAGCCCTAAAACTCATATCAGCCTCAGCACCCTTGTCTCTCAGTCAGTGCTTTTCGCCAAACCCAACGGATATATCGACAATGGATGTTAGTCCCCCAGAAATGAAAAATCTCTTATATATTAAGAGGGAAAAATACTAATAATTAAAAAACAGAAGAACTCGCAGCTGAGAGACATGAACCTGTTCAGAGCCCCCGCCGCACGTGCGGCAAAGACGCTTGACAGGTCGCTCTTTGCAAAGACGCTCAACGCCGCTGCTGCGTCCATCTCGGAGAATCGTCTGCTCTCCAAGTATCGCAAGGAGCTTGAAAAGACCCAGGAAGTTCTGTTCATGGAGAGATTCAATCCTATCCTGCCTGATCCGGATCCGTCGCTTGCTTCTCAGGGGAGGAAGTGTATTGTGCTGTCTCCTCAGATCAAGCCTGCATGTGAGTCGAGTTGAAAACCCCCCATGTTTGTGTGTTGTAACTTACAAGATGATACAGCACCAGAGACGTGGAGCCCGACTCTTCAAGAAGCTTCCAAGCTTGGTGAGCTCAAGGTTGTTCCCTATGATGTTGAGATTACCTATGATTTCTGGAATTACTGTATGTGACTCAGACCTGCATCACTCAAGCGCCCAGAAGCTAACGTGACAAACCAAGTTGATGTAATAAAGTCTATCCTTCCAGAGGAACTTCACGGCGAGATTCCAAGTGGTTTTAATACCGTAGGACATGTTGGTAAGTTGACATCTGTCTCAAAAACGTCAAGTCATGCCCTAACACATATAGCCCATCTCAACATCCGAGACCAGTACCTACCGTACAAGAACATCATCGCCCAGGTGCTTCTGGACAAGAACCCCCACATCAAGACCGTCATCAACAAGGTCGATAATGTCGGCTCGGAGAATGAGTTCCGGACCTTTGCCTACGAGGTCCTCGGTGGGCCTGACGACATGAACGTCGAGGTGAGCGAGGCTGGCTGCACCTTCAGGTTCGACTACTCCAAGGTATACTGGAACAGCAAGCTTGATACAGAGCACAAGAGAATCACAAGCTTGTTCAAGCCTGGTGAGGTTGTGGCAGATGTCATGGCAGGCATTGGACCATTCGCCGTGCCCGCCGGTAAGAAGGGTGTCTTTGTCTGGGCCAACGACAAGAACCCTGAGAGTCACCGCTATCTTGAAGATGCGATCCGGAAGAACAAGGTAGACACCCTTTCTTGTCCTTCTCTTGGGCCTTGATAACTCATTGCTGAAACTTGATTTCAGGTCTCGGAATTCGTCAAGCCCTTCAACCATGACGGGCATGACTTCATCCGCACATCCGCGGACCTAGTCCTTGAAGCATCCAAACGAGGTGATTGTGCCGTCATCAAGCCACCGAGGCCACCAAGGAAGTCTACAGCGCCGCCCCCGGAGCCAGTCCGGGTGCCCGTGCCTCCGACCATCTCCCATTTCGTCATGAACCTCCCGGCGTCGGCTATCGAGTTCCTCCACAACTACCGGGGCCTATACCACGGCCACGAGGAGCTCTTTGAGCCGCACACTGAGACCAAGCTCCCCATGGTTCACGTCCACTGCTTCTCGGCAAAGACTGACGACGACACGCCGCTCAAGGACATTTGCGAGCGGATACACAAGGAGATCGGCGTCATGCTCAAGCCGGGTGATGCTGAGAAGGAGGGTGAGGTGCTTATCTACGACGTTCGCGACGTCGCGCCTGCGAAACGCATGTTTTGCGCCTCGTTCCGGCTGCCGCGCGAAGTGGCATTTGCCGCCAGGGCCTAGATACTACAGTATAGCCCCGGTTGATCTCGGGTCCCGGCTGGCGGGCGGCCGGAGCGTTTCTCGAGGCGGTCTCTCCGTACGTGGGATAAGATGAGACGACAATTGAGAAGGGAGACAAAAAGAAAAAGTCAAAACAGGCGAGGCGACGAGTCCTGGGCCGATGCGACGCTCGTTGCGTTCCTAGGTAGTGAGCAGGGTCGCATTTCCAACGGGGCCGTATTCCGTCAAGACCAAGTGCGTACTGTAGGCGCTTCTTTATCGCTCGATATCTTGCTTCTCGCCTGTCCGGGAGGTTTCTCCCCGCCTCCAGTTCAGGCACGATGACGCTTGAATGATAGCCGCGATAACGGCCCGTGGGGCTGTCTCGGGCGATCCGGACCCTGTCTGGCCTCGTCTGAGCAACCCAATGCAGAGCAGAGCAAAGCAAAGCAAAGCAAAGCAAAACAGAGGAGAGCGCAGAGCAAGGCATGGAAAGGCAAGGCACTAACTAACAATAGCCTCGCATGCAGCCGGTCAACGCAGGTTGAGAAGCCGCCCGGGACTTTCTGGCAGATCGACGATACGATACGAAACGAACAGCAGATGCCAGGTCGCGGCACGCCCCTCCCCTCCATCCATCCCATCCGTTCCCTCCCCCTGCTCGTGGGACGGTTGGTTCGCCCAGGACTTGTTGTGGCCCGCGGATGCCCACGGGTGCCCACCACCAGACATGCAGCCTCGACACCCTCTTCTCACCTAAAGGCGTGGCCGACCCCGAAGCCCTGGGATGGGGGAGCAATGTCAGTGGATGGATGTCTCGACAAGGACAACTCAGAAGCACCCCTCCAGGTCCTCATCCACCAACAGATGCAAACACCAAGACGAAGCACCAGCCTGGATTCTACGCATGAGGTCGGTCGCACCGCAGCGCCGTTGGACAGTCGGCCTGCTCAACTGCGTCTTGCATGCATCGAAGCTGACGCGCCCTGCCATGCCATGCCCTCCCCCTGCTGTGGAACTGGGAAGTAAATTTTGTCTGTACCTAAGTCAAGTCGGGGATGGCCCATGGGGAATGGGAAAGGTAACCGATTGCTTGAGACAACGAGGCGAGACAATGAGACAAAGGAAAAAGAAATGTTTGCGCCGTTGCTGCGCGTGGCTTGCCGATTCCAACGGTAGCGCCCACGAGCTTCTTGATGTGGCTGCATCGTGTCAATGTCGTGCCATGATACCGTCGGCTGAGCTCATGACAAGCTTGACTGACGTTGGTACCTACCTTACCTGCTGTATGCCGAGATGTTCGGGATCCTTCTTTCGACGCCTATTCTGTTCCCATGCTCCCATTTCCCCTGCTCTCCGAGTCCAGGGTTTCCTCAGCCCGGGCAACCTCGGTGTGGTGTCTCGTAACCCTCCACGCAGCAGCATGGAGAAGAGGGTGCTGCCATCCCACGCAAGTTCCCCTGACCGATCGATGCGCTTCAGCCATTTTGTGACAGCGCGGTGAGGGATCATACCTCCAACTACGTCCCTGTGGTGAATAGATGAATGATAAACAATCCTCTCCGGACCACATGCTCCCACCATCTTTGCCATATCTTGAGGCCGGAAACAATCGCTGTCAATCAAATGCTTCCTTCCACAAGTCACGTCGGCTCGACGGCAGAACAGGACCCTTCAGCCATGGATGCCATGCCATGCCGCTTCCGCAGCTAACGGCTCCGTGAGCAGGGATATCAACACCCATGCTCAGGGTGGGGGGCCGTTCAGTGTCTCTTTTCGAGGACGGAGCAAAACTCCAGAGGGGAAACGAAAATGGTCATATTTCACAGGCGCTGAGGCCCGAAAGTGTCGACCTTTGCGCCAGGTCACTGAACTCATGATCCGTGCCGACTTTCATGATAGGTTCCGTCTCGAACCGAGACGGCGATGGATTGAGAAAACGGTACTCGCTCCGAGAACTCATCCCAGTGGCGAGAGGAACGATACTCATTTCGGTTGGCAATTGTTTGTTCTCTCCAAGACCTAGGCGAGGCTCCGGATTCTCGGTGACTGCGAGGCCATCCGCATTCGAGCAACTGACATGGAAAAAGTGCAACCCACCACGGGTCACCATAGCCCCCTGATCCCTCTGAGGCGGGCCGTTGCGGGTCCTCAATCGCTTATGTGAATCAGTATCGACAAGGAAGCCCGATGCCATTCCCTCAAGTTGATGTCCAGCTCCAGGGACTGGGATATCAAACACCATGACCCGAGACACGACCACAACAACGGGCTATTTGTGGCAGCCACCAGAAGAGGCTGAAGGAGATCATCCGCTGTCTGGTTGACATGCAGCGCACATCACACATCGCATATCTGCACCAGGGGCCATCTCCATTTATGATCTGCTGCAGCACGGCGGAAGCCGGGGCTTGGAGCGAATGGGGTGTGGAGAGCCTCTCGAGATGAAGCAAAGTGGATAGTCGAGCAGGAGGCTGACGATGCAAGTCGATGAGCTAGTAAACACACACACAACCGAGAGGGTTGCGGTCCAACAATTGCAGGTGTAAAGATAGTAACGAGACGGTCGATCAAGACGATAGCAGATGGGGCTACTGTAGATGTCGCAAGAAGATGCCTGCTTTGCGCCAAGTCAGGAAAGAGGAAAAATCATCATAGGCCATCCACGAGCTTCCACATCTGGAATGCTCGTGATAGTCCAGCTCGTAAGTTGGCCCCTGTAATTTGGATATGCTGGTGACAGGTTGAAAGTTGATAATTCACATGCCAGAGAGCGCCTTCTATCGATAAACCTGGGTCCGTTGGCTCAACCCCAGCAAGGGAGCCACATTACTAGGAAGAATCGAGAACCGGTTGCAGGCGCTGCAACAGGCAGCACAGGAGCCATTGAAGGGCCACGAGTTGCTAAGTCTCTCTTTCTCTCTTGTCGCTAGAGACGCACAAGTTCCCATAGTCTCGGACCGACGGACTTGCTACTTGTTGAGTCCTCCGTCTCGGCCGATCCGATGGCTGATGACAAGCAACTCCAGTTGACGGCTGCTGACCAACGAGGGGTGAGGGGAAGACGCCATTGGCCCGATCGAATCGGCACTGGTCCCTGTGTTTTGAGTTCTTAGTTGGGATGTCTTATAGGGCTGGAAGAGGTGAAAGGTGTGAGGGGATAACGATAGGTAGTCAATGTAAAGAGAAGATGGGGTTGCAGAGAAAAACACCGGAATTGAAGAGAAAACACCAGGGGCTGGGAGAGAAGTGCAATCCAGCAGCCAAATGTGATAGGACAGACGAACAGGAGAGATGCACCATAAAAACTTGCTTCATGTCCTTGAACACAACCTGCTGCAGAGGCTCCCCAGTTTCATGTCATAATGATCAAGACCTCTCCAGGCAACCAGCGAGATAACAGCGAGGGGGCAAAGGAGCTGTTCAGTGAGACGCTACATCGTAACTCCAAACTCAGGTACTGGCTGAGCCAAGATGATGATAGACGACGGATGGAAAGCTTGCTTTGCCTGGCATCCTGAGACTAGCATTGGGAGGGTAACATTCGTCACCGGTCAACCTAAGGACCCTTGCGACATCCTCCACGCCCCCATTGCTTAAACGTGAAGCATCAGAAGATCCCTGTGTTTTTGCAGGTCGTGAGAGCTCGCAATGCGCTGCCAGTGGGCAGCACGCAAAAGTGCGAAGGCCTGGGTTCGCTGCCAGGTGATGTGACTCTTACGAACCATGAATCTGCCGCCAACATGCAGCGTAGCAATCGTCGGAGATCCTTTCTCGTTGCGAGCAGGGACGCTCCCGAGTCGTCGCGCCAGTGAAGCTAGCCGAAGCTTACTCTTTGGTGGGGACACGACAAGAGCAACCACGGCCCATATCAGCCGATCTGGATAAGAACTCGGGTCTAGATCTTTGAGTTAGCTCATCGTTATAACGGACAGGTTCCGCGGGAAGGTTGGTGTTGAAAGGGTGGCAAGCAGTAAGCACGAGGTTCAGCCAGCCTCTGCCGCTCCCGTTACAAAACTACCGTGCATTCAACAAGCAGTATTTGTGCAATCAACAGAAACAGGTAACATGGGTTGTGTACGGTCAAATGGTGTTGAGGTGGGAAGTGAAGGAGGTGCAGCATGCCGATCAGGGTCCTTTGTCGTGTACCGGTTTGTGACGAGAAGTGCATTCTGCACATCAGAGTTTCGAGAGATGCAGACGAGGAGCAAGATATCCACAGCGGGCATGAGTGGGTTTCGAGGCTCATCCAAGGCCGCTTGCGTGGATGATGAGCGAGCTTGTGTGCTTGTGTAGACGGCGCGAGATAGGACCGAAACTGACCCATCAATGGACAATTAGTTCGATCCATAAATATCTCAGAACACCATAGGTATTCATATTTACCTAATAAGTACTGTGCAAATTGTGTGAACGGCAACTCCAGAACTGAGGCAATTAACCTATACAGTTCAATATTCAATCGCACAGACGCTCATGAAACGACAGCCCCCGGAAAGCCTCGAGCTACAGCGCCCGAGCTATGCCAGCATCTCCATGAAAAGAGAAGCAGATGGTGTCATCCAGAGTTCAGCGAAGAGATGAGAGGCGTGCTTGTGGCTGGGCCAAGTCCAACCATGCCCAAGCAAACTGCAACGTTTCGCCCATAGCAACTGGATACCCAGGCAAACAGGTGGGACAGAGGATGTGTCCATATAAACTCGACAG
Source organism: Fusarium oligoseptatum (assembly GCA_003946995.1). Taxonomy (NCBI): domain Eukaryota; kingdom Fungi; phylum Ascomycota; class Sordariomycetes; order Hypocreales; family Nectriaceae; genus Fusarium; species Fusarium oligoseptatum. Next base: position 981,171 of record NKCK01000001.1, read on the forward strand.
TGTTTAGATACCGCTGATACTTGGCTCATGTGCGTCGTAATCTATGAGTTGACTTGAGATGAAATTGATGAGGAGCCCTTTGAATCGTGATCGTAGCGGCCGATAAGGCGATTTCCGAGGGCGCATCCAAGGCTCGCACAGCATGAGAAGCGGCGCTCTTCAAGACTGTGTTACCGTACCCGAGAGTTGCATCCAACATCTCGGCTGTCGACAACCGTGGCTGGTGGTCAAGCTCCTCGTGCGTGGCAGCGGCCAGCACTGAAGTTGAGGCGCCCGGGTCGACCTTGTTCGTCTCCGGGCAGCTCGTTTACTGTCAGACTGCTCCAATTCAAGGCAGCTAACCCTTTACGAGGGCGGGGATAGGATGGCCCTACAGTAGCCACATCGCATCCGCATCCGCGCCCGCATCCATAGCCGCGTCTGCGGAGGCAGATGCAACCTGCAAGATGCAAGCCAGATGCAAGCCACAGTGGCCAATGGGCTGTAGCGAACAAGACATGGAGCAGGTGTCAACGTGGATTGGCCGTCGAGGTCGCCTGCAGGGCGTTTCACAGCAGAGCTTCCCCTCTGAAAACACACTGGGGGGCTGTCAGGAAACAGGATGACCAACCCGGGGCTGACCAGGGCGGTCTGATGGCGGCTCATGGCTGGTGCTTGATGGTTCATGGCGCAAGAGGTCCGAGAGCAACCCAAAATGATTCGACTTTGATGATGAGTGTTCCAGTTGGCTTCTCCGACATTGCTACTCCTGCGTACCTAGGTCTTGGTGCGTGTGTGGCGAGAGAAGCTATCGGAAACCGACCGAGTTACGTTGCAGGGAACGAGACAACACCATGACCAAGAGCCAAGTCAGGCAGGGAGACGAGAGATGGAGCAAGATGGAGGCGATGGCGGAGACGCAAGAGAACGTCTGATAAGCGCCTTGTGTGACTCGTATCGACGTGGGTGGTTGAAGACATGGCGGGTAGTTTGAGAATGAAGGAAGACGAGATGCTTGATAAGAGAGATAAGCAGGCATAGATGGATGGCCCCTTGGCCTTGTGTAGAGGTTGCTCAAGACAAACACAACAAATCCGGGGGTGCGCGATGATCCCCGGGGGGTGTTTGTGATCCATGGGGGAGATGGATCCTGGGGAGAGGAGAGATTTCTGGGGATTTTTTTTTTTTTTCATTGTGAGGGGGTGGACTTGGATGGAGCTGGAGGTCTGGGCAGGAGCCCCAGTGGGTGGTGGCTGCCAAACTCCAACAAGTGTTCACTGCCATCATCTCATCCAATGTCGCCAACAGAACCCTCCATTGATGTTACGTATTTTGACCTTTGCTTTTTGCTGTTGCCGGGATCGACGGCAACCCTGTCCTTGTCTTCTTCAACATGGCGTAACTGAAACAGGGCAATTGACGCTGGTCGCTATGATAGCTTCTCTTGCCTCACTCACAGACCAACAAGGAGAGCTCGGGATCGTCGCGAGCAATCTTGACTGCCGTGGCCGTTGACCCGAACCCGGCTAGTAACCTGTTGTTGGTGGAAGATATCCCTACAGCATGACACAATGTAGTCCAGGGGAGGAAACACATGGCGTTGAGCAGAGGCATCTGGACGTCACCGTGTTGGTTCCTCGATGAATATCTTGTTTGTTTGCCCAGGAGACATGCCAGGTACGAGTGAAAAAAATTCTAAGATCCCGGTAATCCAACGTGCAAATCAAAGGATGGCTGGCTGTTGGTGCCACCAACAACACCACGGCAAAAGACTTTCACCATCCGTCATGGGAATTCGGATCAGGGACAAGCAAGGCTTCGGTTGTTATTCCACGGTGCCTTCCAAAGAGCTACCCTGTGGCCACCACCTTGAGGATGGCAGCGCGCCGGCTTCTCGGAAGATTTGGCCGTGGCAGCCATCATCACATCGGCCCCTGAACGCCCTTCAGACAACCCATCATCCAGAAATGCTCCTTTCCAATTGCCAATGTTCGTGGTTGGCTTGGCCGTTATGGCCGAGTCTCCGACGTGGGATTGAAATCAGGGCAGTCGGAATGTCATTATGACGATGAGGTCCGAGTGGAGTGCAAGGACGACCTCCACGTCACACAAGAGCCTCGACTTGTGAAGCGATGGAAAGACGCAACAAAAGCTGGACGGCTACCCGGCCAAGAACGGAAGCCCAGACATTGAATAGATACTGTACAGTATCCGCAGTCCAGTCGAGGTGTTTCTCCTCCGGGTTCCCACTTATGGAGACGGTAGATCATCGAGGCATCGACCTAGAGGTCGATCATCAAGGTCGCACGGACCGTACCGTTGATAGCAGACGCAGAGCAGTGGACTTGGAATGCCGTAACCCTAGCGGCCCAGTGTCGCAACTTACTGTGGCCACAACACCACGCTCTGGGCGTGCATTCCTGTGATGCAATGAGCAGCACCCTGGACCTGGCCGAGGAAGGCATGGAGCTATGGACGACGCTTGATATCATCTCAAAAAAACGCCTTCTTGAGGCTCACCGGCGGCGGCGTGCTGATAGCGAGACAAGGGCCCAAGCCATGCTCGGAGTTGCTGTTTCGAACTTGCTGCAGGGACCGACGGCCGCGTGGGAGATGAGACGCAGGACATGATGATGATTCAACACCGGCATGCAAATAAGATGGGACGAAGCTCTGAAGCCGTGCCACCGATTGCCACCATTGTATAACACGAAGGGCATCCCACGCACTCAATTGGCTTTCCTGGCGCACTCGGGGTTTCCCGCGGAGGCTTGATAACCAGGTATCAACCAAGAAACGCCTCATGGACTCCCTTTGCATCTCGTTGCTTGCTCTACCAAGCGCGTGCGAGCGATATCAGAAACCACCCTGCGCGCGCAGCTCGAGAGATGAGTAGCTACTTCCGTATTCGTACTGCCTGAGAAACAAAGACTGCTTTGGCGTCGCAACCCCAATGAATTGAGTTGACCGGCGCCAGCAAGGTTCCGGCTTGGTTCCCGGGCGCCGCCGAGCCAGCCAGCCTCTGAGCTGCGTCTCTTTGACAACGCGCAATCGATCGATTGAGAGCAGAAGCGGAGAGAGGGAGGCTCCTCATCATCCTCCTGTGCGGCGACATCACCTCGGAGCTGTCGTCGGCATACCGGCGCCGGAAGACCCAGAGTTACCTTGGGCCGACCCGAACGGAGCTACTCCATCGCGGATAGTGTTGAAGCCGCATCTCCAAAAGTTTGACTTTTTGACGACGACAATACAGTAGGTAGCGAGTAGTCGACGTACACGACTTGGTGTCTGTATTAGAGTTTATGTATAGGACCCTTAATTCTCGCATAATATCGCACCCATATTTAGGCATCACAGGTTAACACCTTTGACTCGAAAAGCCGTTTTTTTCTCCAAAGACCCCTGGATTTGTGTGCACATGTCGATATGGAGATCAAGGGTAGGGCAAACGCCACCCAGCACGTAAAAAATCAGCATCAGCCATTCAGAATGCAAATTAAGCACGTAGTATGACGCTGGGGATTTTTCATACTGTAAAAGTGAGACATGCCAATGGCGGGCATCAACGGACGAACCTCTGGCAAAGCAAAGCAAAGTGTGTGTGTGGTTGTGGATCGCATCAATCAGGAGGAGGCACGAATTTTTTTCTTCGGGGATTTTTTATGTCGCTCTTCTCCGACCTCCATTGCAAGTCGAGGGTTGACTTTCAGTGTGTCCCGCTCAATTGATGATGCGATCCAATCCCAATGCCAGTACTAAATTGTTGCCTTTTTGAGCATCAGGGATGTCGGTGGGCACTGAGCGGCTTCTGGAACTTTGAGAACCCCCGCTTCGCCTCCAATTCAAAGGCCAGGCCTGCCAGGCGAGGGCAGAAAAAAAAAAGAACCGATAATATTCCTTGCCCCTCTCTCCTTGAAGAGAATTTGGACGAATCCACATCGTCGTCTTCTCGGGCTGTGACCCTCTCCCAGTCTTGGACCCTCGTCTCTTCTACCCTCCCTGCCTCTAAACTCTCCCCACCGTCCAGGGGCCGTCTCCAATGCGCTGGACTCGGCTTGGTCGGGGGAACTAAGCGTAGGCCCCGGAGCCCCGGTCTGGCATGGCGGCTTGTCTTGGACCGTTCCGCTGGGCCCGTTCTGGCTACTCCCCCCTGGCCTTGCACCCCCGCCCCGGTTTGTCTCGAATCTGGTACCCGAGCCCATTCCAACGGAGCAGAGGAGGCTGAAATTTTTGGAGAGATTGAGGGAGGACCAGCGGCTTTGCTCATTCGCAGACGAGATGTGCAATTGCAGAGGAGAAACATGGACGAGAGCAACATGGCGAGTCGAGAAAGGCCGAAATGGGACTGCATCGTGACTCGCCCGGCCGGCACATCAACACGGACTGGCTCTTGTGTTGTTGGACCGAGTGTTTTTTTTCTTTCTGATTTCGTCGTAATGTCCCCCAATGTCCGAACGTCCTCGGTTAAAACACCTTCATTTCATGTCCTGATGTCAGGCATGCTGTGAGGTGGGAATCTGGATCTTTGTCGTCCATTGTCCGTCCTCGTGCCCAAGAAAAACAAGCCGCTGTCATGATGGAACTTGTATCTGTATCGTATCCCCGTTCCGCTTTGGGCTTCGCACGAGACCTCTTGGTGCTCCGCCCGGGGAGAGGATCCCGGACTTGAACCTGAACCCGAAGAGAAACTAGGGAGACGAGGGTTAAAGAAGAAAGAGAGAAAAAATTCTCTTTAACCTGGCGACAACGCCCGGACCAGCTCAGGCAAAACCAGGAGAACGGATGCACGGGGCGATGACACGGAGCGAAATAACCAGACAAGAAAAAAGACCTGACCCAGTGACCGTCCCGTCGCGTGGGACTCGATGCGATGTCGTGCTTTTTCTGCCCTCCGCTTGTTTTTCTAAGTGAGGCTGAAGTGGAAGCCTCGGAGGGCTCAGAAGGCCCGTCTCGGCGGCTCTCTCTGGTCACGCGCGCCCTCGTCCCGAAACCCTCACTTACACGTCCGCCCTTGTCGGTCAGGAGACTGACTGGTGATTTCTTCTATTCGGGATGCCCTCTTGCTCACCTCGCTCGGCCACGTCCGAGACCAGAGCCACAGAGCTTTCGCGGCCGCGGTGCGCCCGGAAGGGTTCCCCTGCAATCGCCTCCAAGTGGGGAGAGCTACCTTCGTAGCAAATTGCTTTGGTACTGTTTGACCGTGGGTTGGGCCTCTCTGACCCCGCAAACAACCTAGTCACTTCATCTCATATCCATAGACACGGGAGCATTGAAAGTCATGGGGGTTGTAGATGATTGATTCAATTGCTTTCGCTGTGGGACCCCAATGTCCAACCTATTTGGGCACTCGGTAAAGGGACGGGACGCTCTTACTCACATGGAGATGCTGTGCGCAATGTTTGGAGGGCTTAGTTGCGGTGGAGTTTCGAACACCTAGCTGAGTGTTGTGCAGCGTGCCATCTTGTCCGCATCATATTTCATCACGTCGCATCAAGCTCGCATGGCATGGATTAACAGACATTTGCCGTTCTCCTGTTTGAGAGTAAGTAATGAAAACATCACTCATCCACCGGTCTATCTAGGTTCGAGCCTTGGGCCTGCGCCGAGAACTTCAATGGGTAAGTCAGGGCGGGCCAAAGGGATATGGCATCTTGTCCGGATTGGTCCTTTCTACGTCGACGTCGACGCGGCTGGACTGTATGTAGCATCGAGGGAGCTCGAGATATGCAACGGGATGATGAATCTGAGGCTTGACTTTGGTGATTATCACAATCGTCTTGGATATCTAGCACATTTCTTGACTTGCTTGGAGAAACCGGATATCCCTAGGTTCACTCAGGCTCGCATCATCACTATGAACTTTGGCCTGTACACACAGACACACACAGACGCCTGGGCAGCCTACAAATCTCCTCTTTTTTTCTCTCTTGTCAATAAAAATGCCCGTTAACTGTCTCTCATCATCACGACACTCCCACTCGACGCCCCCATGAAGTCCCACGCTGGGACAACCCACGCTTTTCAAAGACACACCCCACGCCCCCTACCTACCTGACGCTCATCCCCCCATTCCCTCCCCCGGAGATATTGTGTAACCAGAGATATCAGGTCTCGTCTCTTTGCCATGGTGCGAGTCCGTGAGCTGCTTTGCGTGCTGGAATCGCGACATCCAGCCTGGTTGATACCAACCTCACCCTGTTGTCGCCGCCGTTGTTGATCTGCTGCTCCTCCAAGACCTCCTAACCCCACGCCTGACCTTGAAGACGTTGACTTTGATCTCCAGTCTCGCCCTTTATCCTCTCCCTGAATTTGGCCACGCTCCATCCATCTCCAGATTTCCCCGTTCACTTCTCCTGATTCTCCAGTCTCGAATCCTTACCTCATCACCCATCTCCATCTTACACAGTTTTTGCCCACACAAGCGTAGACCACCGCCGCAGAGAATTGACAATTGACCTTACCTACTGCGCGCGCCTATGTACCCCTCTCTCTCCTCGGGCTCCGTACAGTATAGGGCTACGTCCGGTGTTACGGTACAGACGAGACAGACGCCCTCGTTCCCCAAGTGGCTCCCGTCTTCCTGCTCGCAATTCAAGCCGAGCAGCCAGGCCAGTGGGGAAGCACCCATGGATCGAAAAAAGCGAGACCTCCACTTTGCGAGACATCCGCCAGGAGGAGCTAAAAGGAACCTACGAGAGAGGAGAGACCTGGGGTCCCTTGGGCTTGGCCTGGCCTGGAAGCATGTCTGGGTACCATCAGCCTCTTCTTTGTCGGTGCTTGTTTGGAACCGTTTGCAGGGGGGTCTTTGAGGACCCCAGCAAGAGGACAGAATCCGGTGCCAAAAAATAGACACCAGAGAGAGGCCTTGAAACTCACTGATCTCAGCACGCTCTACCCCGGCATCTGCACGTCTGCACGCCTCCAGTTCTGCATTGACCTGCCGGCCATGTACATCCGCCTGGGATGGAAGCTTGAGAGTTATTGAGGATCAATCCATGGATGGAACCCCAAGAAAAGGGCCCCAAGGGAAACCGCCAAAAGGAGCGATCCCGTCTTCTCCCGCCCAGTAACAGTAGCAGTCACAGAAACACGGTTTCTCCTCTTGAATTGCGACACTCCCCCTCTTTCTCCCTCTCTCCCTCAATTACCGTACTTAGGTACATTCGTGGGTTACTATCTTGGATTAAACATTCTTTAATTCGACGCCCTCTGGATCCTGCCCTCGGTCCCTCACCTGTATTGACTTTCTGCTATCCTCGGTCGTGTACCTACAGCACAGTACCTTACCATCCATCCATCCATTCGTTTCTGAGCACAGTTCAGTACTCTCTTCGGCAGTGCGCGCTTGGTCTCGTCCCTTATCTTTGCCAGTATCCTCTTCCGCTCTCCCTTCCATCTAGTGCTGGTACTTCCCCGGAGCTGGACTGGACTGGAGGCTTTATTCTGACTCTGCCCCCTCCCCTCTTCGTCCCACCCTTCTTCATTCTTATTCACCTCCTACCTATCTTGCCAACCTACCTACCTCATCTATAATACGCTACGGCCTGTCCCTATCTCTGCCCTCCTTCTCCTCTACCTTTAATCCTCCACCAATTTTTCAACATCCATCATCGAGAGGGTCAACCATCCATCCTTCGACCACCGACAGACACAAACACAGACACAGACACTGCACTGCACTGCACTACGCACAGGGCAAACACCCCTAACACCCTCTGTCGGCAGCCTGCCCAATACCAGCACAGCGGGCGCAACCAGAGTCTCCGCACCCGGCCTGCGACCGAAGTGCCAACGCCTGCCCCACGAAAGTCGTCACCGCCCTGGGACTGGGGGGGCCCAATCGCTCTAACGCCACCACGCCTCGACCAGGTTCAGGCCCATCCTTGCCATCACTCGCTCCTCGTCCGTCCACACCCAAATCCACCAGGCTACTTCGTACGCTAGAAGCTAGCCCCAAACGACTTTTGACCACCTGCCCCCCGGCCGACGCTCGCTCGCACGCTGTCGCTGCGCAAGCACTGCTATAAGCCTGCCCCCACCCCCGTCGGCAATCCCCATCCCATCCTCAATACCTCGTACCCACGCCGAATTCTTCTTTCTTGCATCCATCCATCCAAACTCGATCCGCCAGCAACTGTACTCTATATACTCATGAGTCTCTAACTACAACGAAATCCCCCTTCACCTTTCCTTCCCGGGTGCTGCGGCGTCAATCAGGTCCCATCCGCGGACCTCACTTCATCTGTCATCATGGCCGTCGTTCTACCCTCCGACGATAACGACTATTTCGCCGCGTCCTCCCTGAGGCGCTCGCACTCCCAGTCCAACTTCATGTCATCATCTGCAGCTTTCTCCTCGACCTCTCGCCTTAGCGATCACTATAAATCCGTCTCCAAGTCATACGCTACCTCTAACTCGTCCTCTGCTCCCTCTTCTCCCCGTACTATCCACGCCGACTCCGACCTTTCCTACGCATCCACTCCTGCAACCAATCTCTCCATTGCCTCAGATTACGACGACCCCCTTGGCCTTTCAGAATCACCTGAAGATCACTTCATGTTTCCCACGTTTGGACAAGAAAAGCTCTACGTTCACCCGGAGATCCGCCCTGAAATTCACCATGACGACAACCTGGAGCCACCCCCCAGTCCTCGAACCGGTGATTCCTATACCGTCTCGCCTGCAGACCATGAGAACTCGGAAGAGAGCTCCAACGATACCTCAAGACCGGACACTCCTGACCAAGCTGAGCATGCGGAGGATGATACAGCCGTCTCGAGCAGACCTTCTCGCCAAGTTGACTACCTATCCCATGAGTGGAAGGAGGAAGATATCTGGTCGTCATGGCGATACGTCGTGACGCGACGTGGAGAATTTCCTAACAGCGCACGATTAGAAAATGCTTCCTGGAGAACATGGATGAAGGCCAAGAACAACCTCAAGACCATTTCTCCAGAGTCTCTCAATTGGTTTGTAACCCTTGAATCCGTGCATTGCTGAACGAAAAACGCTTACATCTTCAAGGCTCAAGGACTGCGATGTTACCTGGCTCTATGGTCCCCTGCAGTCGGGCCAAAAGGCCCTTCATTCTACCCAGACTGAGCCCTCCAGTGTGTCACTATCCAAGACTGACTCATTTGTCAACCTCTCCAAGAAGCCAATCCTGAAGAAGCGAAGCATGTCTGAAGTGATGCTTCAGCGATCATTATCAACAGCCTCTCTGCTCAAGCAGGCCACAGCGGCTGTCAAGGCACAGGAGACTAGAGGAATCCTGCGACCTCATCTCGGGCGTTCAACTACCGATTACCTGGCGTACCCATTCTCAGCGAGACGGTTAAGTGGGGAGAGCAGCAGTGTCGCTCCCTCAACAGAGTCATCTGGAATCACATCTCCCAACTCTGAGCGAAAGCACATTCACTTCAATGAACAAGTCGAGCAATGCATTGCTGTCGATGTTAAGGGCGACGAAGACGAAGACGTGGACACGGATCGCTTTGGAGAGGACAGTGACTCAGACGACGGTGTGATGATGAAGCGTATGAAGACGAAGAAGCGACCAATCCTCCGACGCAAGACTATCAAGGCTAAGCCCACCGAGGGAAAGACGATTGCCATGCTGCCGTCTACCACACTCAAGTACCGGGAAGACACACCCGAACCACGAGAGACGGCTATGAAACACTCTCGAAGTCCCATCATGTCCCCTTCATCTTCACAAGAGACACTTCGACCCTCGAAGCAGTCTGGCAAGTTCTTCATGGGTGAGGATGATGAGGAAGACAGCTTTGATGACGCGCTGCTTAGCAGCCCCAGCCCTGGCTGGTCATCACCCACAGAGAAGACCAATGGCGGCCTTCACAGGTCAATTTCCTCTGGAAGCCTGTGCGAGGAGCCTGCTGGCATGCGACGAACGCCTTCGGGCATGTTCATGCCGTACGAGGAGGGAGAGGCAGCATCAGCTGACGGCATCTTCGGTCGTGTTATCGACACAGTTAACACCGCTCGCGACATCGCCCACGTCATCTGGAACGTTGGCTGGAGGAAGTAATGGGAGAACTCTTGAGCGTTCAGCCGGACAGGTTATCGAACCACGCGTGGTCCATGGCACCCGGCCTTCGTTAGCGACACATCTCGAATTCGACCAAGCTATCAAGCTTGTGACTCACACATACACGCTGTGAGATTCAACGACGCCATGAGACAACAAGAAAAGCGCATCACTATATACTGGCATCTCCGAGAGTCATTGGCATTTGTAGCCATGCTTATTACCTGTCCTGGCCCTGGGAACTCTCAACCCTCGGGCCAGTGACCTACGACTCTTGGAAAGCGACACTGGATTTTCAGTTGAATTCATCATACACGGTCTGGACGAAACAAAGCAAAGTGGAGAAAGACGAAACGGTTAAAGAAAAGCAATGTGCTCAGTGGTGGAAGTCGGGTGACTGACAACAAGGAGGATCCTACAAGCAATCGTGGACCACTCTTCAGGCGGTACTGGGTATCTACAAAGATATCGACACCTGATGAGACAGTCAATTGGTCGCCTTGGTTTCTTACCGAGGGACCAGGCTGCCTTGTGACACGACAGGCCCGAGCCCCGGCCCTCGACGTCGGGGCGAAGGAAACGGATATCGACGGACCACGCGGTCAAGGGACCGGGGAATACTCGGCGTTATAATTTTTTTTTTTCCATCCTCTCCTTTGTGGCAGGTTTTTTCATGATATCCCATCGGAAAGTGGATACTAGGGACTCGAGGGCGGTACTCGGGCGATTACGGACGAACCCAGGGCAAGGAAAGGAAAGGAACGGTCTGGCAAAGGCAAAGGGATCATCACTGGTTTTTTTCTTCTGGCGACTACGGCGATTCAACGGTAACGGTCAAGGGGGCGAGTTACTGGCTAAAGGCGGAATCGGAAGGGGGGGCAAACGGAAACAGGACCGGGCTTTCTGAGTGCGTTGCGTTGGCGTGTTTGTTTGTACATAGGAAGGGATGGGATCTACTACCTAGTCGAGTACCTAGGCTCTTTTACGCACGCAGGCTCGCCGGACTGGCAAAAACAAAAAGCGTTAAAATGGAAACAAGAATAATATCATGAAAAGCATTAATATTTGCTATTTTTTTTTTACAGTATGAGAGAGTGGTTATTGTTGCCATTGTTGTGTTGTCAGACCCTCAAAAGTCAGTCAGTCAGTCAGTCAGTCAGTCAGTCAGTCAGGGTCAACTTGGCCAGCCATTGGGAGGCTTCTCTTGGCTCCGGTTGCCTATTCGGGGTCCCATTTGACCTTTGACTTTGACTTTGCCACATCCCAGAACCAATCAACACCGTGTGAAACGTGGATCATTATCAGGACCGACCCCGATTTGTGGTTGTCAAAAAATTGTTGGGGGAATTGGGACGCACGCTGGTCTGTTCTTTCAGCGCGCGTGACCTCATTCCACGTGCCCCCCCAAAAATTACACCAGGCTACCATGTCCAATTGAGTCAAAGATGAAGCTGCAAGGTGAAGAGGAACCTCAAGGTGAGATGGAGGACATGGCGTTACAGAAAAGCCGAGGATGTGAGACTGCTGACCTTGTGAAATTTGGGCGGTGGACGGTTACGTTACGGGTGTGTGCGGGGGAATGGAATTAGAGAATCAACGATGGCGAGCTGATACAATAGTCACTGAGCATCGACGTCTGATGTTTGGACCGATTTGTCTGTATGCTTCTTTTCTATTTTAAAAAAGGTGAGGTGATCTACTGTACATCTCGTTTCCATCGTTATTTTCCACAGTCACCATCTGTTCATCGTACACGCATATCGTACATAGTGACGTACGTCTCTGGCAGGGTCCTGGCTTGGGAATGCAAATCTTCCACTGAGCTTCCAAGCTCGGACAGGTACCGGGGGGGGGGATTTTTGTTGAATCATAGTAATACAATGCAGCAGGCAGTTTTCATCCAACCACAAGCTCCCGCTTCAGAGTCCGTCGGTCAGTGCCAAAGCCAATGCCAGTCAGTCTCAAGTTAGTCTCTCCAGGCTGACTGAAAGATTGGCGGTTTGGCGTCTTGGGGAGGCCGACTAGGGGGACCATGTCTCTTGACGCAGGGGGGGCACGATGTGCAAATGCGGGGGAGGCTCCACGTCGGTCGGGGCACTCCACGTTTGACCGTTAGAAAGGGGTGTGTGCTGACGTTGAGAAAGACACCGTAAATATTGCTGTGCTGTGCTGACCGTCAAGTTGAGTCCGCCCCCGGAAAAGCCCACCTCTTGCCCCCCAGGCGGTGACGGCGAGCACCTGGGGGAAAAAAGCCCTTGCGGCGTAGCTCACGGGGTTGGGTCCGGGGCCGAGGCGGCCGGGGAGTGCGCCGGCTGGCTGAGACCCTGGCCGTTATGCTTGAGCGCTTTGACAAAGATCTGCCGTGAGTGGACGTTGATGTCGCTGAGTTCAACGTCGAACTGATCGCCCACTTTGATGTCCTTGACGAGCATGAGCTTATCGAGGCCGTCGACCGTCATGATGGCATCCATGTCAAACAGGTCCAGCTTGCCGAACACGCCCTGCCGCCATCGGGACTCGACCGTTAAGCGCATCGGCTGTGGCAGCGTGCCCTCAAACTTCCAGGCCCGCACGAGCGCCATGATCATCCACTCCTTGGTGCCCTGCGAGACGGTCCGCGCCATCCTCTCCCGCATGTGTAGCAGGCTGATGGTGTTGGGGAGGGTATCCGCCGTGAATGGGAGAATGCCGTCCAGGTTGTCCGTCTCGGGGTCAATCCGCCGCTTCACTTCCCGCTCGTGTGCCAGCGCCGCGTGAACCTGCCAGTGGACTACCAGGTCTGAGAAGCGGCGTAGAGGCGACGTGGCTTTGGCGTACATGTCCAGACCTAGCATGAAGTAGGGCCCGGGCTCTGTCGACATCTCGACGCCGCCTGTAAGACGTGAGAGTTGCTGACGCTGAGCCATCGTTGGCTGCACACCCCTCTCGAGGGGAGGATATAGCTCTTTGGTGGCGTAGTTATAGATAGCTTCAAAGTTGCTCTTGGAGTGCACATCTCTTCGGTATGGGACCGGGATCTTGCGGTCAGAGCACCACCGAGCCGCGATTTCACCCGCCAGAACCATGGTGTTGGAGACAACCGAGGCGCCATTGAACGAGTCGTAGCCAATCTTGATGTACGGATCCGGGGGTAGCACCTTTGTTCCTTTAGCTTGGCTCATTGGTACATCCTCAAAAGCAACCGTGACAGAGGCGCCGGGTAGAAACGAGGGCCACGCTCCCTTCTCAAGCCGCTTTCCTCTGATCGCCTCAGCCAGGCGATAGAGCGTCAGGAGGTCTTCCTTGCTCTTATCGTCCAAGTCTTTTGCCGAGATCATGGGCCGGTTTGGCACTGTCTTTGCCTTGTCTGGCAGTTGTCCAACAACAAGAGTCTTGTCGGATGCCGGGGGAGGCGGGGGCTCATTGCAAAACTTGGAAACGTCCCTGGGATCCAGATATGTGACCTTGTGAAGGGTTCCTGGCTCAACTTTGTAGTCAAGGAGTTCCCCCTTTTCGTTGACTCTGGCGCTGAAGGTGAGGGCTGGTCGGCCGGCGGCCAGAGAGTACTGGTCGACAAGGCTTTCTGATTTGTAGTCTCCTGACTGGTCCAGACCGATCTCAGCTGGTAACATGGCCTGGAAGTGTCCCGGAAGGTAAATGTTTTCTGGAATCAGCTCCAGGAACTTGCCCAACTGAGAGTTTGGCTTGATCCCCGATGCTGGGTCGGCTGTATGCACATGGATCCAGTACTCGTCTGGCTTCTCTGTACGCTCTAGTGAGACACCATCGTCGATGAGCATGGTTTCAGGAGCGTCGATACAAAAAGACCATGTCATCGATCCACTGTTTCCTTGAGCCTTCTGCAATGTCTGGCCGTGTCGAGTCCTCCAGCCGGGCTGGAACCTCTCGATGGAGACCGCCTCCACCCTCGATCTTGACACCTGGGAATCGAACCTTGTACCGTGACGGGATCTCCCATGAAGGAATCATGCCCAGTTCCTGAAGAAAAGTCCAAGCGGTTCGTTGATCCAAAGGGGCGTCATCGTAGAGGCCAAGAGCGCGGAGAATTATAGAACCATCCGCATGGAAGCGTGATGAGGCGTCAAAGAGGTCGTAGCTTGCCCACCACTCCAAGAAACGTATGAAATCCATCTGTTTTCTTGACCACTCCGCTGTCTCGATAGTCACCCCTGACGAAGGGGCGAGGACCCCGTACGGTGTCCAGGATCGCTTCTGGCGATTGGCGAGAATAACATCCCTTGCTTTTAGAATAAAGGAACCAAACCCTGTAAGTTCGAGTTCTTCGTCAGTGGGAGGCTTCAGTTTCCTAGCCCTTGTGATGGTATAGTCGCGGACCATGAGCGAAACACGGTTGATCATGAGGAGATCCTGATACGGGAAAATCTCGAAAAGATGTTCCCGTCGGTGACAATCCGCAGATGGGCTAAGAGGTCGGAAGATAAAATCGTTCCGGTAGAGGGCGGTATGAACGGCGTACAAAGCGGCGGGAGAAAAGTGTTTGCCTTTCTTGAGGGACTGAGGCAAGAGAATGTCGGCGAGCTCGAATAGGCTCAGGTATTTGGTCCGCTTGCCATCCGACACCAGGGACCTTGCTCTATCCAGATTGTTGAGACTTTCTTGATATGCCTGGTCAGCGTCCAAGGTGAAAGCCCGCATTTTTTGAATCAAGTCAGCACCGGCTTCACGGCTAGGACCCTTTTCTTCCCTGCGGATTTCTTCAAAATCGTCGGGTGTGGCATCCTTGGGGATCATGGCCAAAACCGGCTTCAAGTCATCAACAGGGACAAAGTTGGAGATGCTGAAGAGGGCATTGAATCCCAAGCTGATAACCCATTTGCCCGTGTTTGTGTAGAAGTGATGACGACTACCGAAGTATCCCAGGTAAACACCAAAGAGGGGGGTTCTAGAACCAGGTTGCCTGCCAATGTGTTAGTTGTTGTTGCGACATGATGAAGAGACGGGGCCATTACTTCATCTCGACGAGATCACCGGGAGTCCTAGTCTTGGTCCCAACAATGGCAAGCTCGTTATCCTCATGGTTGTGAGTCTCATCTGACTCGACCATGCCGACGGTATCAGACTTGAAGTGATCCATCTCTGACGAGCCAGTTGACTGGGGACGGGTGTTGCTGTTGGTTACTTTGGACCAAAAAGTCAAGTCGGCAACGAGTTGAGTAATCTGTTGATCCTCTTCGGGCACCCAACTTTGTAGTCTCTCTCTAATCGGTACTTTGCCGTGAAGAGGCGGTAGGGGATCAGTTTTGGGGATGTTGGCTTGTCCAAAGTCATTTTTGAAGACGTTGGGTTGTGGTGGAATACTGCGAGAAAAATCAGATAAACTGATGCTGGGAGCCACCAAGAAAGAAACCAACCTTTTGTGCTGTACTCAATGAGTGCACCAACAACGGGAGAGAAGGTACCGGTCCATTACGACTATGCGCAATACAATTCCGACACACATATCGACGAGTTGATGATCGCAGCATTTTTGCGATTGTATGCTTCCACTGTCTTGATAGCCGTCAATGCTTTCCCCAGTAACCTAGACGAGGCTGAAAAATTTAGCCACACCGCGTTAAGCAGGTGCTCATGCGTCTCGCGGTGTCACATGACGTGGCGTCACACAACGTTTTTCATCGCTACTTCCATTAAGATCCTTGTCAGTGCTTGTTTCGGAAGCTGCACATGATGGCTTGAACACTCATCAATAACAGCACACAACCAACGTGTCTTGAGACATCCATCTAGGAAGAGCCATCGAAATGTGCTATTTCGGATGACATGCATCCATGCCAAGTCATTCATGCTTGCATTGTATCGACAACAAATGCCAACGACAGCCATGCCATATACTTGACGATACCCTAGGCCAATGGCTAACACTTCAGCAAAAAGTCCTCGCTCGCGACTCCGGAATAGGGGCTTGCATTGGGCAACTTCAGCAGGGCCAAGGGCCAAGAAACGGGTAAAATAACTTTTGATTTGAACAAGAAAGCAAGCTGCCGACCGATCGACATTACTTTGCCCCCGTTGAGACCCCAGTCCATCCCACTACCAGCGACATGGAGGATTGGCTGGAAAACAAAGACATAGCGGGACAGGGTGACAGCACAACAGACTTTGCGCTCGAATCAGTCGGTTTATGAAACCTGCGGGGGCATTCGGCCGTCTTGGAAGATGCGATGCAATGCGCAAAGCCAGAAAGTTCTAGGGTCCTATCAACTGCCGTGCGACCAGACCAGATTGAATACGAAGAGCAAATTATACGATTAGATCTGAAGGGGGCAGGCAATCTGCGCTCGCGCGCCGACTCATACCGCCTGCACGCCATGGCTCTAGCTGTTTCGGCCAGTCAAAGATCCGATCGACAAGCTTTCGCCCCGGCTTTTGCTGGTTACTCTCCCCCGCAAGAAAAAGAGGGACACCTGCGCCTCACGGGCTGGACCAGTCGATGGATGGCCATGGGCAATAATCCTGACCTGCCTTTCAAGGGAATCAGGCGGTCTACGGAGAGTGACAAGACTTACAAAGATGGCCAAAAGGTCGCTAAAACAAACACGAGGGCCCCCCTCGACCGCCGAGAAGCGCCAGCCACTCACACTAAGGCAAATTGGGGGCCGTGTCAGATGCAGGAACAATCTCGCGACCCACAGGCCGATGAGCCGGCTGATTCACCATGGATGCTTCCTTGATGGAAGGGACCTCGATGGGACTCAAGGTTTGGATGTAGCAGCCAGCCGTTGGTCAGCCTGGAGACCGCTCCATCATGTACGAGGATCCTTTGATGGAGAGCCTCCACAGTCCACAGTCCACAGTCCACAGTCAACAGGGCCAGCAACCCGACTTTTACGGCACGGCAGACACAGACTGCCTGCGATAAACATGAGAGAGGCGAGGCTATTAGGCTCATCTCCCAGCGGGGCCTTCATCAACCACCCATCTGTGGTCATCTCGGAGCCCCTGGGTTGACCCAGCCAACCAACCAGACTCCAGAAGCATTGCCGTTCCATTGACATAATATCGCTTCACACCGAATCCCCCAACGGCGGCCAGGCTTGGCTGCTCATTTGCTGGTAGCGCCAGGCTCTCTATGGGCAGCACCCGTGACACCGCCAAGTTCCCCTTTTCGACCGCTGGAGGATGGTTTCGTTTGGGGGAGGTGTCGGCAACTTGGACAAGCGTATGCCCCTTGACCGGCCGAGGCGACGAAATTACACCTTGCCCATGCTCCACCACGTTCCCCTTTTCGCCCACGAACCCCGGCCTCATGCTGGGATGCGTGATAGGCGCATAGCACCAACGGTGACCGCGGTGGTCTCTTGTCGGGACTTGGCGACTGACACCCCTGCTATTCTTGAGAGACGGCTTGAGAACGGGTACCTGAGTGTGAGTCTCAGGTACCATCACAATGGCTATTCTTGGCTAGATCAGCCTTTGCCAATGCAACGACTCCTGGAGCCAAGCAAGGCACAACAACCTAGCCGGGTCCTTCCCAACTAAGGCGCAGGAGCAGTAATAACACCGGATCTGCTCATAATGCCGCTGTTCTGCTCCTCTTCTTTCCCTTCTCCTCCTCCTTCCCTCACGGTTTCGTCCATGTCGAGAATCTAGAGAGCCTCGTTTACTTTTTGCTTTCATTCTCTCGTTCACCATCTCCCACTTACCGCTTCACTCTTTTAGCGGGCATTCGTTTCTAACGCCAACTATAAAACCGCATATATATCTGTTTGTCGCTGTTTGAGCTTGTTCAATATGAAGGGAGGAATTGCTGCCGCCGCCGTTGCGGCCATGGCCACTGGCGCCCACGCCGCTTACCCTCACCACCGCCGTGCCCACGACCTCTTCCGTCGTGGTGAGGTCTGCGTTCCCAGCTGCACCACCATCTGGACCACCTACTACGGCGAGCCCACTCGTATGAAGCATAACCCGGTCCCGTTGAGATAAGTTCAGTGAGCTGACATGTTGAAACAGTCATCCCCAACCCTCCCCCTCCTGCTCCCAAGACCAAGGAGGTTGTCACCACCAAGGCTCCCGAGGCTCCCAAGCCCACTTACGAGGCCCCCAAGCCTACGTATGAGGCTCCCAAGCCGACCTCCGCGGCTCCCAAGCCCAAGCCTACCACCACCGAGGTCGTCGAGGTTCCGGTCATCCCTGTTCCTACTCCCCAGGAGTACAACTGCCCGACCCCCGGCACCTACACCTTCCCCGCCACCACTCTGACCGTGACCGAGTCCACCACCGTCTGCGTCGGCGAGTCCACCAAGGTTCCCTCTGGAACTCACACCTTCGGCGGTGTCACCACCGTTGTTGAGCAGCCCACGACTGTCACCTGCCCCTACGCCAAGGAGACTGAGCACGAGGGCAAGATCACCAGCGTCATCGAGACCACCGTCTACGTGTGCCCCAGCGCTGGCACTTACACCATCGCTCCCATCACCAAGAGCTGCACTGAGGAGACCGTCCTGGTCTACCCCGTCCCCACCAGCTACGCCCCTGGCACCTACACTGCTCCCGAGCAGGTCGTGACCGTCACTGAGACCGACTACGTCTACGTCTGCCCCTACTCTCAGGTTGGCGTCCCTGCCCCCTCCAAGGCCACTGAGGCTCCCAAGGAGTCTTCCGCTCCCGTCTACGAGCCCCCCAAGCCCAAGGCTACCACCGCCGTTTACGAGGCCCCCAAGGAGAAGACCTCTACTCCCGTCTACGAGGTTCCCACCGTGAAGGCTTCCACCCCTGTCTACACTCAGCCCTCTGCTTCTGCCAAGCCCTCGTCTTCGCCCAAGAAGGTTTCCACCGGTGGCTCCCTTCGAGGTGGCAACGACCACTACGGTATCACCTACACCCCCTATGAGTCCTCCAACGGTGACTGCAAGTCCGCCGACAAGGTTGACTCTGACATTGCTGAGCTCAAGGAGGCTGGTTTCCAGATCATCCGATCCTACTCCACTGACTGCGACACCCTCAAGTCTGTTGGCGGTGCTTGCAAGAAGCACGGCATTGACATGATCATTGGTGTCTTTGTCAAGGCCTCTGGCTGCTCTTACGAGACCCCCGAGATCAAGGAGCAGGTTGACGCCATCGCTGAGTGGGCTCAGTGGGATCAGGTCAAGCTCTTCGTTGTCGGTAACGAGGCCATCATGAACGGCTTCTGCTCTGCTGCCGAGCTCCGCGAACTCATCACTGTTGTCAAGTCCAAGTGCTCCGGCTACACTGGTCCTTACACCATCGCTGAGACCCTCAACATCTGGGAGCAGCCCGAGACCAAGTCCGCCATCTGCGACGTTGTTGATGTCACTGGTGCTAACATCCACCCCTACTTCAACGCCGAGGTCACCCCCTCCGACGCCGGTACCTTCGTCTCTGGTCAGCTCGAAATCCTCAGCAAGATCTGCGAGGGTAACGATGTCATCAACCTGGAGTGCGGCTGGCCCTCTGAGGGTAACTGCAACGGCTCTGCTTGCCCCGGTAAGGAGGAGCAGGCTGAGGCTATCAAGTCCATCCGCGAGAGCTGCGGTGACAAGACCGTCTTCTTCTCCTACGAGGATGACAAGTGGAAGGAGCCCGGCTCCTGCAACTGTGAGCAGAGCTGGGGCTGCAAGAGCGCTTTCTACTAAGCGACGCTCGAGAAGCTTCAGTTCGGGTTACAGCATGCGGAACGTCCTCTACCCGCGTCAATCCTCGGCATGCTGAATGTATATGAACCACATCCAACACCGCCCGGCCATTTAGTTCCTTTTCTTCCCTAGCACTCCTCTTTCTCTCACCATACACCATTCACCATCAATCACCTCAGCAAAAGCCTTCGGGGGGGGAGTCCGAAAGCCGACGGTCTTCTTTCCTTCGGGTCAACTATAGACACCACCGCAGGGGAGTAGTGCGGTTCGTGCTCGCGCGCGTCCAACACAGAAGGGAAACCGAAGCGGGTCGGGCGGTGGAGGACTCTTTTCTTGAATACTTGTTCACTCGACACATGATCTTTTCTTGTCTATTTTGTGTTGTTGCTGTTGTCTTCCCTATGTGGTCTATTGCGATAACACTTCTCACGGTACACGCATCTATGGCTCCTGAGCTTAAAGAGGAGGTAAATTATATCTGGGGAGGGATGATCTGTATGTATGATCTATCTAGCCGGGTTGTCGTTCAGCCTCTGCTTCATAATGCTGTAATTTACTAGTGTCTATTCTCAACATATGCCTTTGTGACTTGGCAATTATGTCCGTCTCTTCTTGATCCGCGCAAGGTGAAATTGAATGAACATGACTGCAGTTATGAAGGAGTCCACATGTTAAGAGCTATAAGATTTGAGAAGACCCTTATATGATAAGTGACAGGACTACCTACTTGAGTATGTACTTCGACTGGTCCCTGTGCTCCTCGAAGGTGTCACTAAATACCACCATTGTTAACCTCTGACTTGTGTATCTCTGCGCAAATAACGGGCAATTCTCGGATGCCGTTAACACGACGTGACACTTTTCCAATCTCTCGGGACTTGGACTAGTTAATGGTGAGACTATGATTAAACTTGTCTAAACATTACGACACAGCCCACCTTTATTTCAAAGATATGCAAAGTATCGTCTAAGCTGATGGAAAAAGTGATCAGTTATTTAGGTAATGTCTATCCCGTCTCTTCCATGAACCAACTACAACCCTTTGTCTGATACACGCGAAAACAAGAGCGAAAACGATCAAGACGAGAAATGAGTGAACCATGATGGGCGGGGGGGGGGACGGGAACCAAAAGGTGAGACACGCCGAACCCTCCCTCCTCCTGCCCAGTGACTCGGTGCCATCCAAACCCAAGACAAAACCCATCCATCCCATGTCTTGGGGAGAGAAGAGAGAGCACAAGAGAAAACGGCAAGTCCGAAAAACGGAGGGCTTGAGAGGAGAAGAAATGTGACCAACAGCGCAGATGGATGGGCGCGTACGTATCCCATCGAATTAGCTCCCGTCCTCTTACCCGTTAACATCATCAACCCCCCCCTCACCGTCCTGAGCGGTGAAGAACTTTTCCAAGGTCAGGCATCTGGAATGGTGACGAAACCCTCATGTCTCGGATCCCGTGTGGCTGCCCGACCCATTCAGAGGAGGAAGGGCTTGTCTTGTCTCAAACATAACCCCCTCCCAACAATCTGAGACCTGACCATAGAGATCGGCAGTTTCGAGAGTGCACCATGCGAACCACGGAGCAGTAGAGACGAGATGAAGCCGGGATGAGAAAACATCAGAGTGGTTTTTGGCTTGGGTTGGTTTCATTATTCGGTGTCATCGTTTGATTAAGAATCACAAAAATACTGAGTGCAACATGGCAATATAGATAGATATACAATGGCTTTGAACCCCCCCTTTCCAGGTAACCCCCCCAAAAAAATTCACCCTTGATGCTCAGACATCCCAGCAAACGTATAGTTAAACACCCCAGCATGATAGCTTCCCACTTGTCGATGCAGATTCCCATTGAGAAAAAGAAAAGAAAAAGAAAAAGAAAGGGAAAAAAAGGGACCCCCAAATTCCCGTTGCCGATATCCTTGTATCTAGTATCCCCAAGACCGCCTGGGCTTTTCCGAGCCGTCAGGATAACAGTGAGAGAAGAGGGAAGAAAACCCCCAAAAAATGTGAAAAAACATGCATAGAGACATGAGTGGAACGCTTTGAAACTGGAGATTGGTGAATTGGTTCTCTGGCCTCTCCCCTCAAAAATGCATAGTCGCCTATTTGCTGGTGGCGTGTCGTCGTAGACCGTTTGGTCGCTCCCCGGTTGATAGATGGATGGTGAATAAGCTGATTAAACGATAACAGAAGGGGGTATAATGCTAATCGAGAGAGAGTTGTGTCGTATGCTTCGAATAATGTGACTGGCGAGCAAGGCCAAGCAACAGGTGTAAGTAGAGATATGTTGCGGGTATCATTGACCCCGTTGGGTATCAGCTTGAGAAGACGAGACATGCTTGTCCTTTAAAAGATTGCTACTGCGTCGGTAGAAATAGGCCTTCGGCGGTAAGGCTCATGTTTATGTGCATCGTCGTCAAGTTTATGCTCCCACTCATCAGTCCTGGGGTTAGTAACCCTTTTCCACGAGTTGCGGAAATAAGGCTCGGGCCCTACACCGCATCGCTCGAGCTGGAGCAGGCCACCACGGTTCCGGTCGCTCACGAGCACGTTCAAGTCCTGTCCTTCGTTCGTGAAGGCGATGCCTCCCATCTCACCAAAGATGTCGAGCGTCTGCTTCGTCTTGAACGTCTCGGCGTTGATGATGTTGACAAAGTCAGCTTCCTCGGCTGCCACGAGAACTCTTGGACCGCTGCCGACCGGCGAGAAACGCAGGTTTCTGACACCTGCCATCTCCGATCTGATGGTACAGACAGGCGTGCTGATGCCCCTTGAGTCGCACCACCGGCGAGCATCCCAGATCTTGACGCCCTTGTCCTGGAAGCCAGTAGCCACCGTCCAGCCGTCATCAGACCAGTCGCAGGAGAAGCCAAAGTCGCGGTGGCCAGCCAATTCCTGTTGGATCTGGCCAGTGTCGGCGTCCGAGATGATGACTTTGAAGTCGTCGCCGACCATGGCCCTCAGCCGGCCGTCAGGAGAGATGCTGGTGCAGTTCAGCGAGAATCGATACCGGGTCTGCAGCAGAAACTTTTCAGTTGCGAGATCCATGACACGGAACCCGTCATCGTTGTTCGAGATAGCGGCGATGGGGCTAGATGATCGCCGGGGCTTGTGGATCTGAATATGGTTGGTGATTCCTCCCAGATTCGGCGTGATCTGACCATCAGAGTAGTCCTTCTTGTTCTCAGTGTACAAGTTCTTGAGGTAGTACTCCCCATTGAAAGTTCCCGCCAACAAGACTCCGTGCTTGGCGTCGAGAGTAGAGATGACAGCTCCGAGACCAGTCACATCGCTGTTGTTGAGGAAGAGCTCGGTTTTGCCCGAGACGGGGTTCATGTAGTGGACTCCTCGGGTCCCAGGGTAGTAAACCTGTGAACGTGAAGGGCATGCCAGCACACTGCGTAGTTGAAAGTGAGCTAGGTAGACGTCCCGGCGAAGCAGGAACTTCCTGAATCTGAACCAGCTATCCGTAGCGGGGATGTGTACATCGGGCATGTGAGGCTATCACTCGTATTAGCTTACCCATCCATGAGCCAGAATTGGGTGCGGATAGACACATACATTCAACTGATCAGATCCCTCTTTGTTGACGTAGTTCTTGTAAGTTTCGAAACGCCTCCGGCGAGCGCGTTCACGAGTAGTGCGCATTGACTCCCAATTCATGCCCTGGAAATCGCATTCGTCGCCTAGAAGATCGTCGTACCGAACCTCGTTTATGTGTATGTTGCCCTGCCGGCGGATGTCCTCGGGACACGGTGCATAGGCTCGCAACGAATATGAGTGCGTGAGACGTGCCTGGCGCGCCCAGTACCAGAGAAAATCGATCAAGCCATAGTTTTCGGACCCCAGCATTGTTGGGTTGGGGTTACTGATCGGGGCAGGATCGAGAGGTTCGACTAGAGTAGGAGGTTGTAGTGGTGGAAAGGGGATATTGGGCGGGGGAGCCCATGGCCCGAGAGGCGGAGCGCCGTCCATGGCGATGCCGGCGCCTGCTAGGGAGGGTACGTGAAAGTAGGTTTGCAAGAGGTAATTGACTGGACCAGAGGACGGAGCCTGTGCATCATCGTCCTCCTGGGGTTGAGTGGAATGGCCTTGGTCGTGGTCGACTTGGAGCTGAGGTACGTAGTTGCCGTCGTCGTCAAGAGAAGCACCGCCGTCACTGTCGCTCATATCAAGATCGTCATCCTCCGCGTGGTGGTGATGAACGTAGTCGGGGTCGAGATTGGGGATGTTGGTGGGGATGTAGAGGTCGCTGAGTATAGGAGGTTGGTGGGACACGTCCAGGTCTAGATCAATATCGTCGTCGTGATCGGAATCGACAGATGGAGAGGTGTTTGCGTATGCGTTGCTGATGATGGTGGCGGCTTCGTCGTCGTCGTCGTCGTCGTCGTCGTCGCCGTGATGGTGAGGTAGATGGACGGCGGTAGAAAGTGTAAAGTTGGTTAGAGGAGCGGAAGTCGCAATGGCGAAAGAAGTTGTGTTGGTGGCGGCGGTAGCGGCAGCGGTAGCGGAGACGGCGTCAAGTTCGGCGGGGAACGCATCTGTCATGGGCGCATCCAACGTTGAAGAGGAGACGGCGGCATGAGACGAATCAGCGATGGGTTGGACGAGGAGCTGCCGATCATGATCCAGCTGCGAGAGCTGGTCGGGGTCGGGGACGGCGTCGTGGGCAGTGACGGAGACCGAGGCGGAGACCGGAGCCGGAGGCGCGGGAGCTTGGTTCGGCACGGGGACGGAGGGATTGAGGAGTTCGTGATTGTGAGCCTGAAAGCCCTCATCCCGTGGGAGGGCCTCTACGGCAGTCACGGACGAGGCGGCGACAGCAACGGTGGTAGCGGTAGCGGTAGCGGGTGAGAGGTCGTCTCGTGGTCGATCCTTGAGCTTGGCCTTGGATTTGTTGAGTGCAGCGCGGCGCATCGTGAATCAGGCCCTTTGGGGGGGAGACCCGAACTTTTCTAAAGCCCTGCAGCGAGCAGCGGTGCCTTCTGCATCCGGAAAAGCTCACAAAGGGGTGAGAGAGTGAGAAGGGGGGTGAGGTCGCTCGCGTGCTAGCGGTCTGGACGATGGCCTCCTCGTTGCTTTTGGCGAGCGAGACAAGAGACAGCAAATGTCTTGGATCTTGGGCGCTCGCTGGAGGGGCTTTGGGGCTGGTGACTGGGGCGTGGGCCAGAGACAATAGGCACCTCGAGGCAAGCCGGGCTGTAGAGAGCGATCAGGAGATCGTCGCAGGCTAGCAGGTAATAAACCTGGTCGCTATGTCTGGCGTAGCTGGATATCTTTATCTAGCCGTTGCGGTAATGGGCGATGGAGAATCAAAGGGGAAGGGGTTTAAGGTCGGTTTTGTTGTTGTTGGAGACAGGATGAAGTAGGCCCAGTTCTGTTCTGGACGGGCTGGCCTCGCTGCGGGCTGCGGGTATTAGTCGTGATGCGTGATGGCCAGGGTTGCAGCTCACTAATGCTCCTCCCCCATGCAGCGCTGCAGCAGGCAAAGACAGGGTTCTGCCAGGATCCAATGGAGACGAGAGGCAATCAAGCCGGGCAGGCAAGCAGAAGCAGGCAGGCAAGCAGAGAAGGCAAAAAAAGAGTGAAAGGAGGAGGAGCAAGGGTACTGGGTACTCGTTGCTATTGGGAGGGGAGGAGGCGAAGCAAAAGCCAAAAAGCGGGCGCGAGCAAGGGGATAGATGCAGCTTTCAAAGGCGTTGTCCTCGTCGTCCTCGGTCGCTGAAGTTGCCGGATAGAGATCGCTCGAGGTGAGAAATGATGAAGCCAAGCAGGCGTATCATGGAATGGGAGGGATCTACTCCGGGGATCGCCGTGGGTTAGGTACTGTATGAAGGTACCTCTGAGCAAAGTCCGTTTCAGCATCAAACCAGCATGAGCAGGCATGAGCTAGCATCGGCCCAGCATCAGCCCTTTTTTGTCGTCGTCGTTTGTTGTCGTTGGTGGTGGTGTTGGTGTATGTGGTTGACCCAAGATGGCAGTCGCTCCGTTGTGTTGTATCTGCCTTCTTACACGTGCTACGTGAGTTACCTGCTTCGTTCCGCTCCCAACTGGAAGGTGCTACGTGCTATCTGTGTACTCAGGCACTGATGAGGCCGGGAGCCCTGCAAAAAACAGCAGACAAAGAACAAACCACCACAGGGGCGGGCGGTTGGCCTCTGTGTGCGTGCCCAAGAGTGCGCCTATCCCATGGGCAATCCCCGATCCACGATGGGCTCAACCCCCCGATCAGAGAAGGAGGAGCCCGTGCTGGACAAAGCCCTCCCAGGGTCCTGTCCAGAGGAGGGGAAAAATGGGTCGATGTGGTTGCGGATGGGGGATGGTCCAAGACGTGAGCTGGAGCCCAGAAAAGCCTCCGACGGCGCTAGCGAACGATCTGAGCGGCGGGAAGCGTTCAGGGAGCGGGTGAGCGGGTGGACGGACAGGGGGGGTAAGAAGTCAGTTGGGTGTTGGTTGAGAGTCTATCATAGCCCGAGTGAATGCCAATGCCAGCCTGCTTGGCCGTGGGCTATTGCTATTTGATGAACTGTCCTGCAGACAAAAGAGATCATGGGGTGGATAAGAGAAAATCCCCTGATGATAGCACGGAAGTTGCATAACTAAGTAAAGTATGTATGTACATAATATTCCCCCCTTATGCACCGAGGATCACTCACGTCTCACAGCTCGCAGCGCAGCGGCAGGCTAAACCATCTTCATCGCTGGCGATGCGCTGGACGGCAGGACAGGATCCCTGGCGTTCATCCATCCCCTGACCTCCTCCCTCCTCCACAGGACCTGACCTCTTTGCATGCTCACCGGCGGTTGGAGGATGCCCGATTGAGAGATGGGTGACATGGATCCGGGGGGCGGTAACAGACAAGAGATTGTCGGTTAAATGCTTACTGATGGAGGGCTGGTTGTCTCATCAGCTCAGCCCAGCCTTTATCAATCTCCACGTTGCAGTTGTGTGGGTGTATGTACGTACATACAGAACGTCTGTGCCCTTGACGACGATGATGATGATGTCCTCTTTTCTTTCCAATTTGGCACATACAGACATGAATCTGCAAAATATAAAACTCATGGCTTAAGCCAGGTTATCGTTGTCATCGCTTGGTAATGAGATCCCTTCCCCCCATCCCCCATCTACAAGCAGATCTCATTCATTTCAACCCACCCCCATCGCCTCCGCCTCCTGGGCACCATCTGAGCGACGTGCAGATCTGGCCAATGCCCCAACATCCGCATCTGGAGAGCCTTGCCTTGCCTTGCTCGCGCAACACCTGCTTGGCGTATGTATTGGATGGATCTCATCGACCATGGTCATGATGAAATGCACTGTACCACCCCAGGCCCGGGCGGACCGCCGCCATCATCATCATCGTCGTAGCCGCGCCCACCCCTCTCACTCTTTGATTCAACTCACCTCAGCTCACTGTGAGATCCCCTGCTGTTCAAAGTACTAAAAAAAAAATCCCTCCCGCTCATGACCAACTCCACCGTTTTCTCACCTAGCACAACCTTGTGTCACCCCAGGAAAAAAGAAACATGACCAGGGTCTTGTTGCCTGTCTGTCCATGGTGAGAGTGAGAGAGAGAGCCTGGTCCGAGAGAGTCTGGATCCCAGATTCGGAATCTCAGGGACCAAGTACTACGAGACACGCTAGCATGCTGTAGCCCGCTGGATAAAAAGTTGTTGGATGACATCTCGTCGGTCCTCTCTATCCGTACTATCGTAAGAATCGAACCATGGCTGCTCTGGACCGGATATCCGTCTCGCCCACTAACGTGATAGTCTATTGTGACAGATGACACGGCAACAAGAAAGAGGCCTTCCACACACCGCACAGCCCAGCTTGATTGAAGCTATCTACCAACTTACATACCGGGGGGGGGGGGGGCTGCTTCCTCTGTTTCAAGCAATGCTCTCTTCCGAAATCTCCGCCTTTTTTGTCAAGAGAAACATTTCTTTTTCCTTTCTTCTTTGTCTTGCTTGCCTTCCCCTCGTTCGCTACATCTTGATGTAGCGTTACATGACGCATCGCTTGCCGCGTCCATCATGCATCGCGCTCTTTGCAGCCGCCATCGACCCACGACGGTTGCGACGCCATCGCCAACCCCCTCTTCTACTGCACTTGTACTGTCTCTCCCTCGGAGACAAGTTGGAATTCCCATGTCTCTCCTTCTTGTACCACCACACCCATTTGATGCATTGCTGATGCTCCCCCCTCCTCCCCTCCCCTCCCCGGGTCACGGGTCAGCGTCAGCCCGTCCCCCGATGCACCACGCAACGCAATCAAATCCCACGAACCTGGAACGCAAGAGTTCCCAGCGTTGGGTGCAGGCAGTATCCGCACAGTAGCACACAAGTTGACTTGAACCCTTTGGTCCACCGTGGGTTCGCAACCAGGCTCTATTAATAACGATGTGGGATCTCGTAACATTCCGAAATAGCAGGTAATACCCCAGTGTGATAGTTACATGGATAGGTAGTAGTAGTAGTAGTAGTAGTAGTAGTAGTAGTAGTATATCGTCATCCATCTCTGGATTTCTGTATCCTCTTTGTGGGCCGTGCTCATCGTCCTTGGACCAACATGCACAGATGCAGATGTGGTCCTTTTGGATACATTCTCTACTATTCATGCATAGATAGTCAGTACCCGGGTATGGATGGAGGCAGCCAGGCTGGAAGTGATGATGATGATGGGCCGCTCATCATGCAAACAGACTCAGCCATCAAATGTCCAGGTAGCCACCAACCTCGGCCGTGTAACCCAGGCGAGCAAATGTGAAGCATTCATAGGTCCAGAGTATTTGCACTTTTCACCGTCTGCAGTCTCACCCGCGTCTCCTGCTGCTGCTGCTGCGGTTGCCTCGTTCGTTTCTTCTGTCTGCCTGCTTGTCTCTGAATAGATGAAATATCACATCCTCAATTACCATACCCCCGTGCTTATTGAGGGCAAACAATTCAAAAGTGCAAAACTGATACATCATCTTTCTTTCGCTCTTCTCCGTCCCGCGTCGCATCCCCTCCCTTTCTTACGCCCTATAGAGGACCAGAGGACCCTCAAAAAATGAGACTATTCCCCCCCCTCCTCGAGGGGGCTGAGGTTGGTTGCCGTGTTTGCTTGCCTGTGACTATTTTCTTCACCGGTTCCAGTTGTCGGCGTCCCATCAGAAACGATACATCATGTCTCTGCCAGCCGGCGAATAAACCACCAGGCTCGGGTATCTCTCTCGACCGAGGCGCATTCCAGTTATGCACTCTCACACACTCTTTTCACACACTCTACCTTGTCTCTTCTTCTTCCGACACCATATCCCTGCCGCCCATTCTCGTAACAACCAACAAAAAGAAACAAACCTAGGTAGTTATTGTAGTTATTAAGCGAATGCGGAGCCACCACATTGTTTGCCAGTCGCTCACTGAAGGCTGGGGAGGCAAAGAAAAAAAAAGCAACTTCTGACAGGTCAACGACTCTGCTACAGGGAAAAAGAAAGCATAAGGAGAAAAAACCCGCACACCGAGGAGCGGCTCCGACATGATGATGGGTCAGCTCATCATCTTGGGGGTGGTTGTGTTACACACACACACGCACCCACGCATACACACGGTCAGGCAAACAAAAACGTAGACACGGCACAAGCTTGGGTCGATCTAGACAGGGCTGACAGGCAGACAGGGCATCCCCCTTCATCTCTTGATCGTCATCTCGCATTCTCCCTCTCTTGGCTTCACTCAATCTGTTGCTCGTTTGCTCTCCAATCTACACGACAGCACATCACATCACAGCAAAGCACAGCACAGACATGACATCCACCTCGATCCTCGAGGATCCCCCGTCATCGACTGCATCTCCGCGTCTTTTCGTCGGTGGATCTCTCTCTTCCCGAGTTCGGCCTCCCACATCCCGATCCTCGTCTTCTTCCTCGTCCCTGTCTTGACCCCCCGTCACCGCAAATGCATGGCACCGCACATCCAAATCTCCTCGTGACTCTTTGATGCGATGCATACGAGCTCAATTGCTCCTCTCCATCTGCCTGCACATCGTCTTGATGCCTAATTTCATCATCGTGGGGGCCTCTCCTGGTTTGATTGTTGGCCCCCCAAGTCCAGACTCTCACTCACTTCAGCCCCATTCTCAGCTTCACTTGAACTGGACGTCGAGCAAAGCATCGTAGATTCCCAGTGACAGACATCCTGTTCACGGGTATTCTTCTTCATTGACCGCTCCGCTCCTTGGGGTCGATCGATACTTCTACATGGCATACATCTACATGTCTCGTTTCAATGTCATTGAATGATGAATCTCAAGTACGCCATCTACTTTTTACCCTCGCTCGCCCGCCACCCCACCCTTGATTCTCTATAACCGGGTCTCTCTCTTTACATCTTGTTCTCCAGACGTCGCTCAACCTTGAGCTTGACAAGAGACTCGAGGGCCTCGTCAATAGGCACCAGCTCACCCTTGGTCTGGGTAGCCTGGTCGTCTCGGTTTCGGATGTTGAGGGTGCGCGACTTGGCCTCCTCAGCACCAACCACTGTATCATCAAGTTAGCCATTGATCCATGTTAAGCATAGCCTGCCATTGTAAACTTACCAAAGATAAAGTTGTACTGCTCCAACTGGCCAGTACGGATCTTCTTCTGGAAGGTGTTGCCACTAAGGTCAACATCAATGTACAGCTCCTTCTCCTGGAAGATCTGCTGGACCTCCTTGGCGTAGTCGTTCACCGCAGGCATAACGGGAACAACCAGGATCTGTCGGGGGCTGAGCCAGAAAGGCCACTTGCCCGCAAAGTGCTCTGCCAACACACCAAACATTCGCTCAAAGCTGCCCAGCACAGCACGGTGAATCATGACAGGGCGCGAGTATCCCGCGGGGAGATCCTCCGAGGGGTCGCTACCGTCGCTGACTCCGCTCTCGTCCTTGCCGGCCACGTATCGGAGCTTGAATCGTCGGGGAAGGTTGAAGTCGAGCTGAATAGTACCGCACTGGTGGTCTCGGCGGAGCGCATCGTACAGGGTGATGTCGATCTTGGGGCCGTAGAAAGCACCATCACCGGGGTTGAACTCCCACTTGGCGTTGGTCTTCTGGGCAAACGACTCCAGGGCTTCCTGAAGCTTCTGCTCGGCAATATCCCAGGTGGCAATGTCACCAACGTACTTCTCAGGGCGGGTAGACAGCTTGAGCTTGAACGAGAAGCCAAACAGGCCGTACACGCCGCTCAGGAAGTCAAAGGCAGACTCGATCTCATCTCGGATCTGTCTAGTGTTAGCACTTCAACTCAATAAACGGTGTAGTCTCACGCACCTGGTCTACGGTACAAAAGATGTGGGCATCGTCCTGCTGGAAACGACGGACTCGGGTAAGACCAGACAGGGCACCAGAGAACTCGTTACGGTGCAGAACACCGAAATCGGCCATCCTCCATGGTAGGTCCTTGTAAGTGACGTCTGAGTGGGCAAAGATCTTGCAGTGTCCAGGGCAGTTCATGGGCTTCAGGCCATATCGCTCCTTCTCGACGTCAAAGGTGAACATGTTCTCCTCGTAGTGGCCCCAGTGACCAGAGATCTTCCACAGATCCGACTTGTACACGTTGGGGGACATGACCTCGGTGAAGCCACGTTTCCGGTACTCGCTCTTGAGGAGGTCCATCAAGGCATTGTAGATGCGCACACCGTGCGGCAGGAAGAAGGTGGATCCAGGAGACACCTCGTCGAAGAAGAAGAGCTTCTGGTCCTGACCAATCTTTCGGTGGTTGCGCTTGGCGGCCTCGGCCAGGAAGTGCTTGTACTCCTCGAGCTGCTTCTTGTCGGGGAATGAGATACCGGCAATTCGCTGGACAGACTCGTTGTTGCTGTCACCAAGCCAGTAGGCGGCAGAATTCTATCCCTGTTAGCCCCCATATCCTGACCAAAGGCTTATAGGCCAAGGAACACATACCCTGAGAACGGAAAAGGCCTTGATGTTGCCGGTGGTAGGAACGTGAGGTCCTCGGCACAGATCGATAAGGGGTCCGCAACGGTAGACAGTGCTCTTGGTGCCATCGGGGACTCGCTGGTTGATGAAATACTCCTTGTACTTGCTGTACTTGAACATCTCGAGGAGCTCATCCTTGGTCATCTCGAGACGCTCAAAGGGCTGCTTCTGCTTGATGATGCTGTTGGAGAGCTGCTCCAGAGCCTTCTTGTCCTCGTCGGCAATCACTTGCCTATTGTCCTGTTAGCGTGTAATTGCAAAGAGCAGCACCGACTAAACATACTCTCCCATGTTGGCCATATCATAGTAGAAACCTGGGGGGTCCTCAGTGGGGGGACCGTTGCAGAGGTAGCATCCAAAGCGTCGCTCGGCAGCCTCTCCGAGAATGTGGGCAGACGAGTGCCAGAAGACCTTCTTGCCTGTCTCGTGCGTCAGCCTCGCCGTTCCGCACTTGAGTTTATAGTAAAAATTCTACCTTCGGGGTGCTCAAAGTCGAGGAGCTCGAGCTTGCAGCTCTTCTCGAGGGGTCGGGTCAGATCCCACAGCTCGCCGTCGACGAGGGAGATGACGGTGCGCTCAAGGAGCGACTTGGAGATGCCCTTGGCGATGGAGAAAGGGGTGGTCTCCCACGAGGTTCCGGTGTGCTCCTTGCCATTGGGAAGAGAGATGATGATTTCCTCGCGAGGTTTCTCTGCAGTCGTGGTCAGTCGATTCGATTCGAGACGCGAGTCGTGGCAAAGCCAGATGGGTTTTTCTTGACCACGCACCAGCGATTTCGGCCTCCTGTCGAGCCTTGATCTGGTCGAAGAGATCGAGTCGGTGCTGAATGAACTCGGGGAGCTCTGGTAGCTACGACATGGGTTAGCAATGGGGTCGGCATGGCCATGATGCCATGTTTCTCTCGGCGGCCAGCAGAGGGAGGGGCACAAACCTCGAGGCCAGAAGACTTTCCACCCTTGGCGGGCTTCTTCTCCTTAGGCTGCTTAGCGGGGCGGGAAGGCAGACTCTGCTCAGGAGCGCCCTCGGCCGCCTTCACAGCATCAACTTGTTCGGACGACATGATGAGGACTTGCAAGATGTTGCAGTTGTGGTGGGAGAAGTTGCGGTCTTGCCTCTTGATGGATGGCGGGGCACAGGGGGCATTAAACGCTAGGTGGGGTTGAGTCACTGAACGAGTTTGACAGGGGTCCTGGTGTTGTTATCGGCGGCTCAGTCTTATCGGTAGATCCTCGGTGGCCAATCAATCTGCCCACTCTGTCTCCGTAACCAGTCTGGACTGACAACTCTTGACCATCATGGCGCCTTCATCTCGGCCTTGAGCATCCGTTTGTATGCTATTTTGGGGTTGACTCCTGAGATTAATCTTGCATGTCTGCCAGGGCCTCATATCATTGGCCTCCTGAGAACATGTTGAAGCTTCTCTCGCCGTCGTATCGATCTCGTACGGCCACAGCGGTATCATTCCACAAAGGATCAGTGCTTCGAAACGTCATGTTCAGTCATCACGACACATTGTATACCCGGACTCAGATCCGAAATCGCAATCTGACTCATGTTCAGTAATTCCCTTGTTCCAAGCTCATCCAGGGGTATCAGGCCATTCTCTAACCCAGCAACTCCATAACTCCTTACCGTATCATCGTATCATAATCCCATACAAAGCACACAGAAACCAGCTTTCTGCTACAGCCCATATCGTGTTACGCACTCCTCCTTGTGCGCGTCCAGACAGTCCAGCGCGCAGACTCTTGTCCCGCACTTCATACACCTCACGCGTCCCCAATACCCGCACACTGAACAAAACACCCTCGTAGGGTATTTCGGATCCCAATTGCCTGTCGCTTCGCCATAGTTCAGAGGCGGATGAGCCAGAAGCTTGCGTAGCTCCTCATCGGTTGGCATTTCGGGCACGCATGACATGAGCAGCGGGTCGTCATCGCCTGGGTGTGATGTCGGAGGAGGTCTTGAGGATTCTGAGAGGACGGGCGGGAGGTTTACGTCGGTCATTGTGATGTCTTCGTCCTGCGCAGGTTGACGAGATGATGCGGGAGTATCCCTCCTGCTGCCTGAGGACCGCTTATTGTTTGCGCCAGCCGTGTTGGATCGAGAGAGGGCGGGATTCGACTCTGCCAGTGCTTGCATCGCAAGGAAATCGTCCAGGTGGTTGCCAAAGGTCTTTTGCGACTGCAAGATCTTGCGAACGTTGGGCGTATGCTTCCCTTGGGCTGTTCAAGTTAGCTCCAGCCGACGAGCAAAACCATCATTTGCATACCTCTCCCACTCTTGACAGGCAATGGTATAGTATTGTCTCTTCCACCATCTTTATCCAATGCCTCGACCTCTTTTCGTATCTTCGAGTCTTGCCGCGCCGTCAAATCGCTGAGGGTTAGGCCGGGCGCATTCCGGGCGCGCTTCCTGTTGGTAGGTGCTGTCGAGCGGCTGGCGATGGTATTGTCGGGGACATAGGCCCAGCCCGGGGCCGAGGTCGTCTTGGCACTGGCGAGCTCGATAACTCCAAAGTTATTCATCGCAGGTAGGTTCGTTGATGATGCCTTGGAAGCTTGTGAAGTTGGTTCGTTAGATGCTGCTTCGACGTTTTTGTTTCGCGAAAGCGACCCCCTTGACATCCGACACCCTTAAGAGTTATTTCACCAATAGATAAGCCGGGATAAGAGCTCTTCGAAGAGTGGAGCTTCAATCATCCCAAGTCCGGATTAGCGCTAGACTCGAAGTTTTGTGGTTGGCTGATAGCTTCGAGGGTGTGAACAAGAAAGGGTGTTCACGCATGAAACTCACGTCGGGCGGAAAATCTGCCGGAGCCGTTGCTCCCCTCGCAAGACGTGACGTAGCCAATCACGCGCAAGAACTGTCCAGCGAAGCACAACCGCCAGAATATTCCGAGCACCCGACGGGTAGCAAGCACCTCTGACGTCCATCGCCCATCACAGCTCTCGCCTCTAAACACCGCAATCCCTCGCCGCCGCCCAACCCACTCGCGAAATAATGTCCCTGCCGTCAAGAGTCTTCATCTCCAGCAGCCGCGCGCTCGCTGCGCGGGGCTTCCACACCTCCGCCCGACGAATGGCCGACGCCGCGCCTCTGCCGGCCCGGAAACCCATGGGAGCTTTCCGGGGAGGGTGAGTCGGGACGATAACGTCCAGCTCGAGGGAATTGGAATTGGCTAACCAGATAATCCGTCAGCCTTTTTCGGCTTCCTTCTCGGTAGCTTCCTCTCCGGCAGCGCCGCCTACAGCTATCTCCTCAAGGAGTACAAGACGGCCAACGACCTCTTGACCGAGGACATCTACGTGCGTAACCAAAGGGATGAGGCAATTGATAAGCAACGACCTCGATTCAACCCCGTCCGACCCTGCGATCCGGGAGCTGACCCCACTATTACAGACCCTCCAGGCCTCCGTCACCCGCCTCAGCAACTACGTCCAGGCCCTGGAGACAAAGACACAGGGCAAGAAGTAATGGATTGAATACAACAACAAGAGAGAGGTGGAAAAGTGTATAAAAAGGGAGAATCAGACCAGGGCGAATCCCTCCTCGAATTGCCAGGTTGACGTGGTGGAAATCAGAATGGCCTGGTCACATTTCTTTACATCTCGAGGCAATTGGCGAAGAGGAGGGGAGGTCGAGGGATTTGTACGATTCTGTACCACGATGCGGACCTGTTTGTAAGCCCAATTCATAAACATATACGACTTAGGCAATCCGAGACTACGCTGGGCTGCAGTCATGACTCAGACTCATATCCTAACAGTAAAGATTGGAAGACGGACCGTAGGCTGAGAGGTCTTGTATGCTATGGATAGATGAACCCTGAAGCCCCCAAACCATCACCCTCCTGTCTGTTAGGCATTCAGGTCACAGGGGCCGAGCAAATGACAAACTACAGAATGAGGGTCAACTTACATTCACACCTTCAAGACTGTGGTGGATCATGGCACGGTTCAGTTCAGTCACAAGCAGTAGAGCGTATCAAGTGGTAGTCGATCATCATTGTCCAATTTTGCCACGGAAACTAGTAGCAAATCTCATCAGAGGTGCCATCAAACGACAGCACCATCAAATCCCGCGCCCGTGAAATCAGATAAGCCCCTTTTAGTATACTAATATGACATCATGTGTTTACAGCTCATCGTGGCCCTCAGTCTCCTTCTCCTTCTCAGCCTCCTTCTTCTCCTCACTGGCGGCGGGGGCAGCCTCCTCAGTACCCTCCTCCTTGGCGGAGAGCTCGGCCTTGTACTTGCCGTTCTCCTTGATGAACTCGGCGAGGTCCTCAACAGTGCGGGAGCCCTGGTAGGTGACGGGAGCGTCCTTGCCACCAGCGGGGTACAGCTTGATGGTGGGGAAACCCTGGATCTCATCGGGAACGTCGTTCTGGGTGGCATCAACCTTGGCGATGACAACCTTGTCCTTGAACTCGGAGGCAGCGAACTGGCTAGCAAGGTCATCGTACTTGGGGGCGAGAGCCTTGCAGTGACCGCACCAAGGAGCGTAGAACTCAATCAGGACATCCTTGGTGTCGTCGAGGACGATGTCGTTGTAGCTCTTGGCGACGACGACGGTGACGGGACCCTCCTGGGTCTCGGGGATGGGCTCAGACTTGATGCTAGGCTCAATCTTGCCCTCAGAGAAGTCCTCAACGAACTTGGCGATGTTGTCGTGGGTAATCTCCTTCTCCTGGTCGAAGGGGAACTTCTGGTTCTTGGCAATCTCCTGGATGGCGAAAGAGGGGAACTTGTCGGTCTTGAGGTTCAGGTTGCCAGCGTGGGCACCGAAAGCCTTGGCGTCGATGGTGGCAAAGTTGATCTTGCCCTTGTACTTCTCAGCAATGGGCTTGATGGCGTCACCGAGCTCCTTGCGCTCCTCAGCGGTCTCGGAGAAGATGTAGGCCAGGGGGATACCGGCAGACATGTAGCCGGCGTAGGTCTCAGGGCCAACCTCGCCAATGAGGGGGGTGGCGGAGGTGGAGATGAAGGACTCGATGGCCTCAGCCTCGAACTTCTCGGCGAAGGTGTTCTTGCCCTCATCGAAGGCCTTGTAGACAACCACGGCGGGGGCCTTGACGCCCTCAGCCTCGGCGACAGCGGCGTCGTTGACGCCACCGAAGAGGTAGGTGTCGCGGAGACCCTCAGCGATCTTGGAGAAGGTCTCGTTGGAGGCCTTGTCATCGGCGTTGATGTAGGCGATGACGACGACCTTGTCGGCAGTCTTGAACTCCTCGAGGGTGTCCTTGGTAAGGATGGAGACAGCGGGGAGGGACTGCTTGATCATGTAGGAGGTGATGCTGGAGGATGCCATGTTAGCAGGCGAGCTATTCAGAGTCTGAGATAGGTCGACTTACCCAGCAGCCTTGCGCTGACCGCTGTAGGGAGTGATGTTCTCAAGGCCACGGAAGACCTTGAGGGTGGGGTAACCCTCGACACCGAAGTTCTTGCAGAGGTCGGCCTCCTCAGTGCAGTCAACCTTGGCAAGCTTGATGTTCTTCTCCTTGAGGGTAGTGGCAGCCTCCTCGTACTCGGGGGCGAGGGCCTTGCAGTGGCCGCACCAGGGAGCGAAGACTGTTGGATGACATGTTAGCCAGCTGCCAAACAGAAGGCGGGGAGAGTGGGCGGGGTGTCAATCGAGACTTACACTCGGCAAGGACGAGGTCGTTGGACTTGATGAACTCGTCAAAGGTGTCCTGGGTGAGCTGATGGACATCCGAGTCGGCGGCGGAGGCATAGGCAGCCAGAGCCGCCATGAAGCCGCAGGCGATGCGCTTGTGATACATGATGGGCCGTCTGATGGGTATCCTAGAAAACACAAAGAAGGGCTTCGCTGGGAGGCGGGCAAGGGAAAGGTCAATGATATGGGGGGGAGGAAGGGAAGGAGGAGGAGGAGATGTTCGAGATGGGAAGATGGAGGCGGAGAGTTTTTGTACTTGTACTTGAGGACAGGTAATCCAATGGATCAGTCAGTGAGTGGTTCAAGCCTGCACTCCGGCTCACAGTCAAGGCTGCCTGTACCTAAGCTGCTGCTGCTGCTGCGGCTACGACCTGCGGCTGGACTGGGCTGGGGTCTCGGTGGGCTGGGAGGCGATGAATGGATGGATGGAGGGGCTCAATTGAACAAGTGTCCCCTTTGGCGGCTGGATTGGATTGATCATCAAGCGCGGCGGGCAGCACCTGCAGTTCCAAATGGCAGCACGGCCCCTCCACCGGGCGGGCTAGTGGGTCTTTCAGCGGGTTGTGGCGCATCCACAGGGCAGCTCTGACCTATGAGAGCCCCTGCACCGCCTGGAAGGGGACCTGCCCACCCCACCTGCACCTTTCACCCCCAGGTGCTGCGGTGCTTGTAGGGACCTTGGATCGTCGGGTCCCATTCATGGATGGTATGGATGGCATGGCATAGCACGGCATAGGCATAGCCATCAGCTGGCTGTAATCCTTATAAATCTGGAGTGCTGACATTTAGAACGGCGTTGAATAGACCGAATTAGTAGACTTGATGCGCCTCTAGCTTTTGCCCGTCTCCTTTCGTGTCTATCATAGCTACAACTCCAAGCTCCATGTACTTCATTCCACGTCCTCTCTCAGATGCGGAACCTTAAACCTCGACGGACGGGCAAAGACACTTTCCCAATCGAGCCGCAACGGGATATTATCTTCCGAACGAAGGGGCCGCCGCATGGGAAGGTAAACCCTGTCCAAACAGAGCCAGACAAGAAAGACGTTCGAGTTTTTGGCTGAGTGGTGGCGATTGACTCGTCTCACCAGGAGGAGGGTAAAAATGAGAAGAGGCCACGTCTCTAGGTTTACAGTATTATCTGGTACTATCCCATCCATCCATCCATCCAGCCCAGCCAGGCCGAGGCCCCCTTGTTCAGCGGGAACTAGGTCATAATTGAGGGGGTTAGGAAAGTGGAAAGTAGGTAGGTAGTAACGTTAGTATTATCCGTAAAGCCGTTGATGTTGACCGAGCAATGATTCCAGTTTGCCGCTCTGTTTCTGGAATATCACTGTAATCACTCCGCTACCTGGAATATCTGCTTACTGTCAGACACTCCGAGGATTAATAATATCGACATCTCTTCCACCGAGACAACTGTCTTTTTTGACAAAGTAGTCATGGGGGCTGCCCGCGGCGCCGGCAGATAGTCGAGGAGACTATTGCCTGCAATATTAGTAGCCCCGTCGGTCATGACGCCTCTCCAAGCCGCCACTCACTATATCAATAGACCGACCTCTCTCTTTTTTTTTCTCCCGTCAGTGGCCAAACTTGCTCATCGACAGTGACTAACTAATGATGTAGCATCCATTGAACAAGACCATTCACCGCCTAACAGAGTAGTCCGTGACGGGGGACAATAGTGAGGCAAACATCCAACATCCAACCCATCCCCATCCCCAGCCTTTTTCGCTCGGCTCATCAAGATCCACTCATGACCGTCCGGCCCCACCAAGGACCGTCGGTCTCGCCTGGTCAGCTCCACCGCAAGCAAAGAGGTTGAAGAAGCCGGCTCCAGATAAGGTTGTCATGACCCAGTGACGGCTTGTGTGTGACAGCTTCTAATCCAGCCCCTTGCAAGCTTCATGCGATGTTGTCCGAGCTTTGGGGGATGTCGGTCTTGCGTGGGTGGCTGTTGATGCCCTCACTGTGACCCCAGAGGAGCTCCGGAATTACGGGCAGAGATTCCTCAGCATTGGTATCTTTGTGCTTCAGGTAATTACACAGATTAACTGTGCCTCCTTGTGGGACAAATTGCTACTCCCATTGCCATAGTTTAAAGCGGCACAGCCATGGGAATCCTTGGTCCTTCCTAGCAAAGACATGAGGACACGTCGCTTGGATCATCACTACCTCTATCAAACTTTCTCATGAGTCGATTTCGCAACCCAAGCCTCAGATTGGCCAAGTTGAACAAGAGTGCCCTGCATATCTTGCTTAACCTTTCAACACTACCGCATCACTATACTAGGTTCCTCACTGAAGCATGACCAGAGATATGGTTCAAAAATTCACACTCTATTGGTACCTAGACTTTTATAAACGCCATCTCCTCCACCAACGCCAGCATATCTCCTCTACCGTCCCCGGGGCTTGGGGCCAGCCCGATGGTACTGGTTCGGCCACTTGACCCCAACACCCAGCTGCTGCGCGGCGCTGAGCACAAAGTCTGGCTCCCGGAGGAACTGCCTTCCCACGAGCACAAAGTCGGCCACAGGCTTCTCGTCTTCCTGGACGACGGACCGGGCAAAGGCGCCGTCGGCGACGAGGCCAACCGTCGCGATGAGCAGCTCCTTTCCGTCGGCGCGAAGAGCCTCGCGGATCTTGCCCGCTAGGTCGGACTGGAAGGTCTGGTGAACCTTGATCTGCTGGGCCGAGGCGTTGCCACCGCTGCTCACGTCGAGGACGTCGATGCCGGCGGCTGGGAGCAGCTTGGCTAGGCGGATGCTGCTCTCAATATCCCATGAGGGCTCACCGCTCCACTCCATCCACTCGGTGGCCGAGATGCGCAGCCAGAGGGGCATCTCGGCGGGGATCACAGCCCGGACAGCTTCAATGATTTCAAAGAGGAAGCGGGTTCGGTTTTCGAAGCTGCCACCGTACTGGTCTGTTCGTTTCTGTTGTACAAGTCAGCTACTGGGCGTCCTACCAGCACAGGATATAAGGGGTAAGTAAACTTACGTTGGAGATGGGTGAAAGAAAGTTGGTGATCAAATATCCGTGGGCACCATGAATCTCAATAACATCAAAGCCGGCCTTGACAGCTCTCACAGCAGCATCCTGCCACTTCTGCACAAGCTCCTTGATCTGGTCCACCGTCAATTCATTCGGTGTGGCATGGTCATCCGCAAAGGGGACTGCACTTGGCCCGACAACATCATCAGGCCAGCCGCCCACATTCTCAGGCGCAAGCGTCTTCGTAGCAGTGCCGCCGATCCAAGGGGCAAGCGTGCTCGCCTTGCGGCCGGCATGAGCGAGCTGAATAGCCGCGTGCGAGTTCTGGCTGTGGATATAATCCGTGATGCGCTTGAGGGGGGCAATCTGCTCATCATCCCAGAGGCCAGAGTCGTTGGGGCTGATACGGCCACGGGGCTCGACACCGGTGGCCTCAACAAAGACGAGACCGGCACCCTTCAGGGCGAATTGGCCGAGGTGGACGAGATGCCAGTCGGTCAGCTTTCCATCCTGGGCCGAGTAGGTGCACATGGGGGAGACTCCGAAGCGGTTATGGAGCTCAATGCCACGGACCCGGAGGGGCTTGAAGAGTGTCGGGGCCGAAGCCGGCTCAAGCGGGGTACCGGCGGGGGGCTCCTGCGCCGGGGTGAAATAAGGAACCCCAACAGCGGGCTTGTTCTCAATATCTTGGTTCGTCATTGTTGTGGGAGTGTGTATGACTTGGTAGTACAGGTCCTGTGTTGCTCTAGCTGAGCTGGGTGGGAGTCAAGTGGGATTTATATAAATCTCGTCCTGCTATCAGGCCTGCTTGGGGTAAATAAGGTAGTTATCGTATGAGAGGGAGCCACCAAGTGGAACACTCTGCAGAGTCGTGCTAGAACCGGGGATGATACAATTGGGGTATAAACTTGGCGTATCCACCAATACAAGAGTGTAAGTGAGAGATTGATTCAATGTTGATGCTGTATTTCTGCCTCAGGTGCAAAAGACCAGGGCTATATATACTAGAAACTATCTCGAACCATCCATCACCGGCAACATCTCGGTGACTTAGCCAGCTTCTCAGACAAGACGCTCTCCTCACAAGGCTGGTATCAGTAGCATACCCTGGATTTCTAAGCCCAATGACGTGCGAATGGACCCGTCTTCACATTTCTACCTCGGAGCCTAGTTGAAACCCCTCACGGTCAACAGGGTCGGTCGCCGTTGCTTCATCCACAGGATTGGCTCCCGACAGCCACACCGCCGTCTTGTTCCCGGGATCCTTGAGTTTTTGGTCGCTGAATAATTCAAACGGCTGACAAATATGAAAAAGAAAAAAAAAAAAAAAAAGTCTCAAGTTTCTCGGGTGGTTATTTCCGATCAGGCTGGATACAACGTAGTAGACTGGTCCACAGGTTTTGGTGGAGGGGAATCAGAGAATTCTACTCCATTCTTGAAGATTGGAGATCCAAAGTGGGTAACTGCGGAATCTGAATCCCGGACCCTGCCTGGGGCAGACTCGATGTTAGTTGAGTTGGTAGACCAATAATAACGAAGAGATGTGTGTTTCTCGAGTCGTTGACGACGTTTCACACATGTGAACTCTCATGATAGATGTCATGATAGGTGTTTCCGTAGGTAGAACAAGGTTCTTCTTCGCACTGTTCCTCGCCACTGTTATCATCGGCACCACCGCACATGGCTTAACCGTAGACGAACGTTCGAGAAGTTAACTCGACTTCTTCACCATGATGAGATGTCGTTGTTTCTTCCACCCGAGATCAGTCAGCAGTTCCACTTCCCCTGCTTAGCATTAACGAGTGAGATCACCCCCCAGGTCAGCAACTCGGCCGAGTTTCCCGGTCATCGTCCCTAGTCGGGTCCGGAGGCTCACTGCAGGCAGAGGCAGCTCCTTTGCAAATACAGACTTGCTAATTGGGAGGTTGCGGGGGCATTGTCAGTCTCGGTCGGCCATCATGCTGTGACGATTGATGGTAGCCTCTTCCTAGAGCCAAGTGAGGAGAGGTCTGGTTAAGTGATGCACTCAAACCATCTACACCAAATAAAGTTGACTTTCTCATTTACTAAAAGGACATACATCTCAAGCGTCTATGTATCGTTGATCAAAGGGGAAACTCGAATAACTCACCTTACTTTGAGGTTATCTCCAATTGACCCCAACTCGCTAGTCCATCACAGTACCGTTTCATTGACCAGTATCGTCACCCCCGAAACCTTCGACAGGGCTAGCGGTTGGTGTGGCAGACGCAGGAACAGATCCAATCACCATCAGAGCCTTCAAGGGCAAAGCGTCATGAAGCCGTCATGGATGCCACCCCGGATCGGCCCGTCATCTTGCACCCTTGCACCTCTCATAAACTCAATATTCAACATCATGGCTTCATCGTAGTTCAAAAGAAATTCATTTCGCTCTCTACCATACATGATAGACATGACAGCGCCTTCACATGCGGGAATGCAGCCGAGTGGGTGACAAATGGTATGAGTCGGCAGGCTATCCAACCTGCTTCTAATGATTACAAGTCAAAACTCCGGATATCGCTCCTTCAAGTCCATCAACCGACATGATGACCAGATCCAGTTCCGTAAATCCTACAATACATCTTTTCCTAGATCACGAACCCCTTACGAATCGTAAGTGGGCTTGAAGGTCCATCGCTGGTTCTCGGTGCCCTGGGCAAAGGGAACACCGAGCTCGAAGAGCCGGAGAACGACATCCGAGAAGTCCTTGAAGAAGGCGTCGTTGTCCTTGGCGTACTTCTCGACGAAGGGCTTGAGCTTCTTGTCCTGGACAAGAGCCATATCGGTGGGAAGCATCATCAGGGTCTTGGTCGACTTGTCCTCATACTATTGAGAATTTGGTCAGTAATTGCACTTTTTCGTCGCTTCAAAGTCCAGTCTCACCTGAGCAGGGCCGTTCCACTTCTTCCACTGCCACTTCTCCTCAATGAGAAGACGGAAGTAGTCGTTGGTCAGGACAGTAGGGGAGAAGGTCCAGGGTCCATCGAAGCCAGATCGGTCAGTGTGGCATCGGCCAAGAGCATGGGCACCGGATAGAGCCACGATCTCCTGGTCGTTGAATCCCATGCGGTAGAAGATGTCTCGCAGGTGGTTGGAGCTCTTGGTGGCGTCGGGAAGACGGCCATCGGGGGTGCAGGCAGAGACATCACGGTCGCTACGGCCAGGTCGGTAGGGAACGATAGGGCCCTGCATCTCCTGGATGGCGCAAACACCAGCAAGAATCCAAAGATCAGAGTAGGTGATCCAGGGGAACTTGGCTGTGGAACTTGTCAGTATCCTACGTTTTCAACGAGTGGCCAAAGAACTCACCCTTGACAGGCTCAAGGAAGTTGCGGGCAGCAATCAGACCAGCATTGGCACCGTGGTCGGACTCGGGGGCGAATCGCATGGTAGCACCGTTGCTGCCACCAGTGCCAGTCTCCTTGTCGTAGGTGCCGCTGGCGTGCCAGGCAAGTCGAAGAAGGACGGGAGCGTAGCTGCCATCATCGTAATCGTCCTTCTCCTCCAGGAGAGCAGCGATCTCGTTGTAGACCTTCTGGTAGTCGTCCTTGGTAGGGT
The DNA here is from genome assembly GCA_003946995.1 of Fusarium oligoseptatum. Classification (NCBI taxonomy): domain Eukaryota; kingdom Fungi; phylum Ascomycota; class Sordariomycetes; order Hypocreales; family Nectriaceae; genus Fusarium; species Fusarium oligoseptatum. The sequence goes on from NKCK01000001.1 coordinate 1,025,035, forward strand.
TGACGACCTTGGTGGTGGCGGAAGCTCCGTTGGCGTAGAAGTAGTAACCAGCACCACCAGCAACAGCGGCACCAGTGAGCCAGATCCAGGCAGAAGAGGACTTCTGGGCAGGCTCAGAGGAGTAGTAGCGGCGGCCGTGCTGACGGAAGACCTGACGAGGAGCAACCGAGAAGCTGCGAGTAGAGGCGCGGGTGGCCGCACGGGCGAACTGTCGGGTAGCGGAGGCCATCTATAATGCGAAAGAGCTTGTCAGCTTGGGGGAAACTGTTATGGTTTGGGAGGATAAAGGTCATGGGGAGAATTTGAGTACATGGTGTTATCTTTCCGAGACAACCATCACAAGCAGAGAGCTCGTTGAGCCACGAATGGGAGAGAAAACGCAATTAGAGATAAGAACATACCTTGATTGTAAGCGACGGTGAAATGATAGGACGCTGAAAAGATACTACTTCGTACAGAGAGGGAGGGAAGAGGAAGAAGGAGGAGAAGAAGAAAGAATGAGATCTGAGACGGGAGATGGAAGGGAATGCCGGGTGTTTTGGGGAGAACCTGGACCACCTAGACGCGGGGAGGACGGGCAGGACGGGCACCTGCCGTGTCCAGACGATTGATTCACACAGAGTCCAGAGTCCAGAGTCCCCGGCGCCGAGTCGCCGACGCGATCCATAGAAGGCCGCAGAATGAGCTGCCCTGCTCCTATCCTACTCCTGCCCTGCCCAGGCCGGCGATTAGTGTCTAGGTACCTCGGTACCCTCGCGATACCACCCCAGCACCTGGCCGACAGCTGTCTCGAGACGGTTACGGCGAGCGTCACAGGCTGCTGAAGCTTCACGGGCTCCCAGGTACCTCCCCTCCCGATGGAGCAGGTAGAGTACATCCGGGTCTAAGAACCGAACGGGTGCATTGAAATTGATTGCCCGCCATTGGACAATTTCGTGTACTCGGCCCAGTCGCCAACGGACCCGCGGCGGGGGAAAACGCCTTTGTGGAGCTGGTGGATATGGTGGAGACGCTTGGTCATGTTGATTTTCTTTCCTCTTAGAGGCTGGCGACGAGCATGGGAAAGGGTAGAGCTCGTAGGGAGAGGCAGGGGTTACGACGTAGCACAGAGAGGAGTAGCAAGTAACTAGGTGTTATCCTAACGATGTCCTGAAAGAGGAAGTCGAGACAGCTACAAACAAAGACCCCTATCGTCGTTGGTGAGTGTGAGCCACGAGGTGGCAGATATCAGAGTTCAGCTAGTCAGGTCTCGAGAAAAATTCTCAGGGACTTAACCTTCCCACCATGACTTCGATCTTGACGCGAGGGGGGACCCTGAGAAAGTCTCACCTCCATGGCAAGTCAGACAGACCAGAAGGGCACACATGAAAAACCCCCGGCGGCGAGGGCGGAGTGGCACCCGACCCGAACGGACGCCCTCCCGCATGAGTCCTCATCTTCTGCAATGACTCGAACTAGGCATGATATCACGACATTGTCGATTTTTCAGTCTCCAATTGTTTCTTATCGCTGCTCACCCCTCTAAGGATTAAATGTTCCCTCCTCGTAGCCCTTCAAGAGTAACCACATCTTACCAATGGACAAAGCAATGTGAAGAAAACTCAAAACCTCGCTTTCAATCTTACATGCTCCATGTGCATGATTTGTCATGCTCAACTCCAGACGCACCAGGAATGATGGACTCGACGGGGAGGCTACCGGCCAGTGGAAATCCCTGCCTGGGCCACTCTGGGGTTGATTCAATTCCAAATTCTTATCCTTGCACTTCCAAGCAATTGTGCCGCCATCTTTCGTCATATCATCTAGCTGAATTTGCCGAGGTCAAATTCCAAATACTTCAACGGTTCTTATCAACGTTCACCTTGACAACCAAGCAATTATAGAAGCTATTCAAGTCATCCACTCCCAAGAGTCTGGCCAAGGACTCTTCAGTTTCTATCCAGTCCTCTCCTCTTCCCCCACTCCTGACTTCCTCACCTTTCTTCTCCCTCCCACTCCAACCCGCTTAAGCTAGCAGCCAAACGTCCGTTCCATCGGATGCGGCCGGTACTCCTCGGAACTTCCGAATACCGTTGTCCACTTGCCGACAATCCTCCGCTGGATGCCGGCCACACCCCGCGTTCGTCCCATCAACCACAGATCTGTATCTGTTCGTAGCTGCACTCCGCATTTCAGGGATGCATCGACCTGGTAAGCGTCGCCGATGCCTTCTATTCGGGAACTAGTCCCAGATTCCCACGTGTCGAACCCCTTCTCCACGAGATCCTGTCTTCCAAGCGAGCAACGTAATCTTGTTCAGTGTATTTACTGTTCCTATCCTCATCCATTACCTGTTTCAATCCAGGGCAAAGCATCCAGTCAGGACTAGGGAGCCGAATAGCTGCGTCTTCCGCTATTTGCGGCCATCCATCCATCCATCCAAGCCCCTCTTGCTATTCGCAGGGGCACCAATTATAATACAGCTCAAGAATTCCACACTTGATTATATCCTCCTCGATCCTGCGCCTCAAACACCGCTTTTCACCCCCTCCGATCTTCAAACTCTCATCCTTTCTCTAGTTGAAATCCACGTTGCCCTGAGCATTTGGATCTGGCTCCCCATGGGTCTCGTAGTAGTGAACGTATCGAGCTTCAGCCTTCTGCTTGCTCGTCTCATCTAGCTCAATTTGAGCCGCACCGTTCTCCTTCAGGCCCTCACCCATGGATAGCTTAGCTACCGAAGATGGTCTATAACGCAATTAGCAAACAGATCACTGCAATGGCATAGGTTGACGACTCACCCAAAGATCTCTCGGTCGACTTGCAAGAATACCTTCATCGCATCCTTGTCACCACGCTCAACAAGATAGGTGAGGTACACTTGTGTGAGCTCCTTCTTGACCGATGGGGACAGGTGGCTTCGCTCTCGAAGCTCATCAAACACCTGCTTCATCCGCTCCTTGTGCTGTGCCTCTGTCTCCGCGCTTGTGGGCTGTTCCAGCTCAAACTGGAACCATTTGTCCCAGAACAACCGGCTGTTCGCATACCACTGCACGTTCTTGAGGAAGACACCACGGGCCTCTTCCACAGAGCCCTTGGCCTTCCAGAGCAGTAGGGCCCACTCCGCAACCAAAGCGGCCTTGGTGTAGATGTCCACTGTAGGAGCATCAATCTGGTTCTTGTACACTTGGATGGCCGCATCGACTCCGTGCTGTCGTCGCTCGACGTTGGCCCAGGACACGATGACCTCGACACAATCCGGCAGCTTCAGGAGAATTGCCTCATGGATGTCGAGAGCGACCTGCACCCGACCGGCGCTCTCTTCGAAATATGCCCACTGCATCCGGATACCAGGTCTACTGATGGGCACAAACATGGTTGAGGCGCGCATGTAGATGTTTCGTACCTCCTCTTCCTTTCCTTCTTGGCCAGACATCCATCTAGCGAACCGGAACCAGAACTCGTCGTAGTACGCGCACGTGACGAGACATCGCTCGTACAAGGCGACAATTCGTGAGTAATCACCTTCAGACTCCTCAAAGTCCAAGTACTTGCGCCAGTTTGCCAATTGGGAGTGCTCCAGCGGGGTAACGTGGAAATAGGGGCGCTTGTTCTCAGACTCATATGTCCAGCGCTTGGAAACCTCGGTCTGTGTTGCTGTGAACACCTCGTAGTACATGGCGTCGATCTTGGCACGGATATCACGCTCAACCTCCAGCTCGGGCTTTGGCGCACCGTATGCCATAGCCTCCGCCTCGACCTCGGACTTGAATCGCGCCAAGACATCAGGGGACACCACTTCAGTCATGGGTCGGCTGTGCGACAGCGATCGGAATCGCTCGTAGTACCTTGCATACTGGTGCATCGGGATGCGGATGATCCTCGCGTGAATCGCATAGATTCTGTCATGAGCCTCTTGGCGCTCCTCGTACTCTATGTACTTGTCCCAGAAGGGGTGAGCCAGGAAATCGAGGCCGGCGGCAGTCGAGCCGCGCTCAAAGAGTCTAGTTGCTTGGGTTAGACAATGTCAATCTTGCGGGAGGGAGAACTCAGGGGGCGGGGGTGGAGAGGATTAATACAGAGGGGAAGATGGTTGTGCAAGTGAGTAGCAAAACCGAGATCAGGTTCTCCCGAGCGGGTGACGTGTAACGCAGGGACGACTTTGAGGTTTAGAACGAGCACGGATGAACATCAACAGAGCCTGGCAGAGAGCGTGAGAGAGCATCCCGGCTTAATGGGGCTACTGCAGGCATATCTCACCATCAGACATCTTGACAGTGAAGTGTGAAGCCCTCGCGGATATGTCGACCGAGACCACACGGGTCAAGCGAAATACTGCGCCGACAGGCAAGTTAAGGGGATGGGGAAGGAAATCATCCAAATGAGACTTACTCTCTGACGAGGTGTGGGTCATGGGTTGTCTCCATCTTGAAGGAGCAGTAATCCGTCCACAAGTCGACAGAATTGGTGATGCTTGCGCATCCTCTCTCGTAGACCTGGCTCGGTGTCAGCTACATGCGTGATGAGCATCCGAGGCACTCACCATCTCAGCAGACTCGGGGCCCGCAATGTTGAACTCCATGTCGGCATATTTCTTCCAATATCCGAAGAGGAGAGGGAACTTGAGGAGGAATCTATCGTAGGCATCGCGGAAGGTAGCGAGGGCTTGGGGGCTAGAGTTGCGGTTCAAGCCACCCTCGAGGGTCTCGGAGGCTTTAATGAGGTTTTCCCAGTTCTCGAAGTTATCGGGGTCGGCTTCCTATAGACATATGTCGGTTAGCCATCAAGATAAAACACCCCACGAGATTATATGAGGTAGAGACTCACCACCTCAGCATTGTGCTTGCGCACAGTCGCGTACTCCTCCTCGGAGCCGCCAAAGTGGCCGAAGTCACTCATGTCGCTCGAACGGCCAAAAAATCCTCTTTTTCGCGTCGCGTGATCTGATTGATGAAGCACACAAAAGGGCGATCGGGTCGAGTTCGCGGGGCGATGTATGGAGCTGAGAAAGTTGGAGACAGGAGATGACGCTCGAGGCTCACGTTCGTCGCGACAGAAAGGTAGGGGCTGGTAGTTCGCGCTGGCCGACGGTCTCTTTTGAGGGAGTACCTGGTCACAAAGTCACTTGTCAGCTCCAGCTGCACGTGCTCCGAGAAATTCCCGCAGAAATTGGGCCGATTTGGGCTAGTGGGGCTCATGCAAGCAGCCAAGTGACTTGATCAAAAAGTCATTTCGGCTCATCTGCAGCCTCAAAAGGTTCATCCGGCGCAACAATCTGCCGGTTCCCTAGTGACTAAGCAGCGCTGAGAGATTGCAGATATTTCAGTTGCGTGGGGGCCGGTGAGAAGAATCTTTTTTTTTTTTCTATATTCTAAAATGAGCTGGTGATGATTCTCACATAAACATATGATAGGAAGAGAATGAACGCTCTCTTATTAGAGAGCATGATCTCAATTTCGAATCTGAAGCTCGCTTTCTATTGTTTTTTGTTTATACGTACCTACTCGCTTCGCAATCCATGGCTGTCAATGCGATCCATGTCTTGTTGACAAGATCTGATATAGAAGCAACTGTTTGTCTCCTGAGCTGAGATTTCGCATTAGGAGCAGCTCGACATATTAGAAGGGGCCAGGGTGTCAAGTACCGTACTTATCATGGATCCATTGCTTGCGAGCTTTCGCAGGAAAGCATCCGTCGTCTCTAGTTTGCCATTTATGGATGGATCTGAGATACTGGATCCCAGTCACCAACGTCCACGTCGACCACAAGTTACGCGTCCTCGACCAAATAATTAGGAGCCTGTTAAAATAGACCAGCCAATTACTCGCATAATGCTTGTGTGTGCATTAGAGTCGGATTCATCTGCATGAAGGCAAGGCCAGGATGTGCTCTATACTTATCCCTAGTGAGGCTTGTCGCTGGTCGTGGACGGCTTCCATCCACATGCTTCACATGGGCTGTACTAGAGCTGACCTCCATGTCTTCACCATGATTCTATCATCGTGCCAACACACCGCTCTTCCAATATTCATAGCTTGGCGCCATCAAAATAACTTGATCTTTCGAGTAGTGCACTCCTTTTGACTTTTCATCTTGTAATTATACTCCTGTCATGGCTGAGCTCCTGCCCAAATAGCCTCGTCTACATGGTCTTGTGGAGCCCCGTCCACTGAGAGTGAAGTTTAGGGGCGTGTTTATCGTGGCACCCCAGCTCAGAAACGTCATTCGCAGTGCAGGTCTAAGCGCTTCTACCATCCTCAAGGCCCAAACCTCGATACTTCATCCCAACACCAAATCAGCACTTCAAGGCCCAACCTCCCTCACCTACACGTCTTGAGTATTTTTCTATTCTAACAGTCGGTCATGGGCCAGCGGAGCCTTTGATGCTGCCTCGCAATCGCTTCCTCGGACACGTCGAACCTTGAGGCTGCCCATCCCATGGTCTCCTCCTCCTCTCCTACAAGATGGAATACTCCTCCGCTACCTGGTCTTCCCAGGCTCCCGCTCCCGAGAAATCATGCGAACTCTATATCCGCGACTACCCTCATCGATCTATCGCCATTGTATCATCCTCGCACGCCCTAATCCTCCGGTACACAACTTCTACCAGTGAAGCCATCGCCAATGGCTCGCTTACATCCGTCGCCGCGTCTGCCCGGCCCCGCGGGAACAACGGGGAGGCTCTCGTTTCCAAGTGCATGGTCGAGTTTGCGCCTGTGTCGAAGCATCTTTTGCAAGATTATCGCCGTCTGACCCATCGACCGATCTACGGAACACTTGGCTTGATTGCGGTCAGCGGCGAGGTCTTCATATCTGTCATCACGCACGCAACAAGGGCCGCCACGCTACGACCCGGCGAGACGGTTGAGCGCATAGGCGGAGTGGCGTTCTACTGTCTCAGCAGCGCAGATTACGACGATGTTGTGCCTCTTGAGTCTCTCGAGTCGGAATATTCAGATGCTGCTTCGGTGCAATCCGGCCCCTACGGCCAGGGCCTCAGCCGAAGAGAGGTGGCTATGGAACATCCTTGTCATGACCTGCGCAACCTACTCAGCAACGGAACCTTTTACTACAGCACAGATTTCGACCTGACCAACCGAGTGCAGGACAGGTATGTCGGTTGGGACTCGCGACTAGCACAACGCTCACATGGATAGACCTATCAACTCCAACTCGTTTGAAATCGACAACTTCGACGATGGCTTCCTCTGGAACTCGTTCATGATCAGCCCCCTGGTGAAGTTTCGGTCACGACTCATGCCTCAGGAACGGGCAGCTCTTGATTCTTCGCGAATTCTCACTTCTGCAATCAGAGGTTTCTGTAAGACAATGACCATTCCGCTGAGCTCTTCGCCTATAAAGAATGTCAAGACTGGCATGCCCTCTTTCATGACACTCATCTCGCGCCTATCTTGTCGAAGAGCCGGAACTCGTTTCAACTCGCGAGGCATTGACGACGACGGGCATGTTGCCAACTTTGTCGAGACCGAGACGACATTCTGGAGTCCGGCGGGAGTCCTATTCTCGTATGCCCAAGTCCGTGGTTCCGTGCCAGTCTTCTGGGAGCAGGCTGCCGATCTCATCCCAGGACGTCAGAAGATCACAGTAACCAGATCCCCGGATGGAACACAGCCCGCATTCAACAAGCACTTTGAGGAGCTTGAACAATCATACGGAGCCGTCCACGTCATTAATCTTCTCAGCGAGACCAAGCCAGGTGAGGTCGAGCTGAGCACGCTCTACCACAACGGTATCAGACACTGCCCCCTGAGTCGACCAGGACCAGATGGCTCATGGGATCGCGCCCTCTTACGGGAAACAAACTACGATTTCCACGCCGAGACCAAGGGGCCTGCCGGGTATGAGGCTGCTCGGGATATCCGCCGCTACATTGAGGACTCGACCGATGGTTTTGCCTACTTCCTTGCAGAGGAGACGAGTGACCCGCGGGAGGACCAAGATGGCTCTGGACATGCACGCATGATAGTTGTGCTTCAACAAGAGGGTGTTTTCAGGACAAACTGTCTGGATTGCCTGGACCGAACCAACCTCATTCAGACCATGATCTCACAAATGGCTGTCGAAGCCTTCCTGGGGCACCGAGGTGAATTCGCGGCCTCTGACTTTTTGGATGAGGCATTCCAGTTTATGGGCAGACAATGGTGACTCGTTGTCCAAGACGTACGCTGGAACGGGAGCGTTGAAGTCGTCATTTACACGGCACGGAAAGATGTCTCTGTCCGGTGCTGTCGCTGATGTGCGCAAGTCTGTTCAACGCATCTATCACAACAACTTCCTCGACCCTTCTCGGCAAATCACCATCGACATGCTCCTGGGTCGTCTGGTTGGACAAGCACCGGTTCACTTGTTTGATCCCATCAGCGACTTTGTGTCTTCCGAGTTGGCGAAGCGAGGCGGCGAGTTCACGTCGTACAACGGTATTACAATATGGGTCGGCACGTTCAACCTCAACGGCCGAACAGAAGGCGTCGATCATGATCTCGGTCCTTGGTTATTTCCCGAGTCTCTGGGTGACGCTCAACCAGATATCTATGTGGTCGGTTTCCAGGAAATCGTGGAGCTCAGTCCACAGCAAATCATGAACAGTGACCCATCTCGAAAGAACCTGTGGGAGCAAGCTGTCAAGAGTAACCTCAATGATCGACAAAAGCGATTAGGGGGTGAGAAGTATGTGCTACTACGAAGTGGACAGCTCGTCGGAGCAGCACTATGCATCTTTGTAAAGACGCCCAGTTTGGCCAACATTAAGAACGTTGAAGGCAGCGTGAAAAAGACTGGCATGTCTGGTATGGCTGGAAACAAGGGGGCTGTTGCAATTCGCTTCGATTACGCCAATACTCACATCTGCTTCGTCACGGCGCATTTGGCAGCGGGGTTTTCAAACTATGAGGATCGCAATCGGGACTATGCAACGATTCATCATGGTCTGCGTTTTCAGAGGAACCGAGGCATCGATGATCACGGTAAGCTTTGCAGAGCCAGCAGCCACTTGTTGTATGATAGTGAGAGCGCATACTAACACGAGCAGATGCCGTTATCTGGCTGGGCGACTTCAACTATCGCATCGGCTTGAGCTTGGAAACTGCAAAGGCTCTAGTCAAGAAGCGTGACTTTGAGGCTCTGTACGAGAACGACCAGCTCAACCTCCAGATGGTGGCTGGCCTGTCGTTTCCATTCTATTCGGAAGCTCGCATTACCTTTCCGCCCACGTACAAGTTTGACATTGGGACTGATGATTACGATACTTCGTATGTTTTCTCATACCTTCTTGTCTATGAATTGTGCTTGTACTAACTCGATCTCAGTGAAAAAGCTCGTATCCCCGCTTGGACAGATCGCATTCTGAGAAAGGGCCCTAACCTCAGGCAAGTCCTGTACGACTCGGCGCCTCTCAAATTTTCAGACCACCGGCCGGTGCATGCTGCCTTTGAGTGCAGGGTGAGCATTGTGGATGAATCTCTGCGGGAGTCAATCAGCCAAGAACTCTATCAACGCCGAAAGGCCGAAGTTGGGGACGCTACAGCGCATCTCGGCACGGGAGAAGACAGTGATGATGAAGACTTGATCGGATACGACTCAATAGAGCCGGGACTACCACCGGCTAGTTCGGATCGCCAGAAGTGGTGGCTCGACAACAGACAGCCTGCTCGTGCGGCAGTGCCTGTTCCCAAGGCCAGGAATGGGCAGATGGTTTCTCTTAACCCCAGTCGTCCATCGAATCCCTTTGGTCAAGCCGAAGAACCGGACTGGATATCAATCCCTAGGTCATCTTCCAAGGCGTCATTGTCAAGCATGTCGAGCTCGCCGTTCGAAAAGGTCAACTTACCTCTTGCCATGGCATCAGCTTCGAGCATCCCACCTCGAAAGCTTCCCCCGCCATACGATCCATCGACCTTGCCAGCCAAGGTTGGACGCCTGGCTCTAATGGACGATCATGGACCAGCCAGCCGAGGAGAAACGCCTCCTCCGCCTCCACCCCCGCGACGGCAGGCTGCAGGAGTGGGACAGGGAATCGGCAGCAATGGCTTTGGACTTAATAGGACACAGACGCAGCCGCTGCCAACGCCCCTTCGACCAACTTCGGCTGCCTCTCACACTTCACATGCCTCACAGCAGCACGGCAAGGGTGGGAAGCCAGCGCCTCCAGTGGCAAAGAAGCCAGCACATCTGGCGACTATATCCCCCATATCAAGTCCGGTGGGAAGCCACAGCAGCACCATAGACGATGACTTTCGTCCTCCATTGCCCACCAGGGCAGCTACGGCCAGTCTAGTAGCAAGCCCCCATCCTCACGGAGCTGGACCCGCACCCGCGCGAAAGCCCGTGGCAGGGCCAAAACCCGGGATGAACGGCTCGAGCCCGAAGCCATCAACTCCGGTCGGAGCAGTGGGTTTGCCCGGGATGATGGGTGGGGATGTCCGGGGTGGACGCCGAGCGGCACCACCCGTGCATCCGAAACCGCACCTGCAGCAGCATCATCATCATCAGCCGCATCAACAACAACAGCAGCAGGGGACCATGGATCTGCTGGGCTCGCTAGACGAGGGTCAGGAGGTGGGAGGATGGGAGACTCTGAAGCCGAGTACGAGGGCGTAGCGGGAACAGAGAGACAAGAAGAAGAAAAAGTGGTTTAGCCAAGTTAGATCTCGGGCTGGGTCTTTGGTGGGTTTGGCGTTTTTAGGGTTTCTGCGGGATTGAAGCGTTTGAGTACAGTAGGGTGCAGCAATAGGTTACGCAGCTGATGGGTCCATGTAGATAATTTTCTGCAGCTTGGACTGGGGGTGACCCAGGGTTTCAATGGGATGGAGCTCATTGATGGGCGTACGTGCCCAATGAATTATCTTGAGAGTGTTCGTCCATATCTTCTATCATAAATCAGGCTAAGCTGGCCCTTGGTGAAACCTGGTGATGAGGACAGGGTCGGTCTGTCTCACGACTCGTGAACCATAGCTAGCATCATGTGCCTCTCTCTCTCCCCGTCAGTTCAGCCACACTTTCCCTTTTCCCTCAAAGATAGCGGACCAAACGTCCAATCTTCTCACCGTTAGGTTCGTCCCGCTCGATCGGCCGGTGCGCCACCCGCAAGGTCGGATGATGTACATTGTTTCGGTCTCTGCCGGTGTGTCTTTGTATTTGTCTTTGTGGTGCGAGTTCCCTCCAAGTTACCCTGTAGAACAACGGCGGTGACCCCCCCCCTCCTCCCTCTATCCATCCCTTGCACCCATGTCGTGCTGGGCTACTTGACCTCATGACCACACTTGGACAAAAGCCTCGTCCCCGCAAAGATCTAACCCTTGACACCGAGCCGATGCCGGGCATTGGATAGAATGTTTAAACTCGAAGGGGGGGGAAGGGCATTGTTGCCTTTCTTTTTCTCTCTCTCCTCCCTTTTTTCCCTTCACATTCTTTCACGTATGGTGGATATTACTATCATTTCCATTGCAACGCCTTTGTCCGACGTCGATAAATGACATTTCTGCAGTTAGCCGCATCCACCGTTTTACCTTCCGGAAGAGATAAGCTGCCTCTCTTGTCCCATCTTAGCCTGCCCTGCCCTGCAAGGCCAAGGCCAGCCTCCCTCCCCCCCCATCTTCAAGCACACGACCACCCCCCCCAAGTTCGAACGGCGGTCGATCTCGACGAGTGGACGGCTGCTACTGGTGATCCCCTCTATTACTACCTTCTCATCAACCATCACCCCCGTCTACAACGACCAAGTAAGAAAAATAGCTTCCCAATAAAACTACCATATTCGGATCCGCAACGAGTCAAAAAAAAGAACCCAACACGCCTAAAAAGCCTTTGGTCCGCTCGTCGCCCGCGCCGCTCAAATAGTTAGCTGCCCGCCCGCCCCCCCAGATCGGAGACCGGGGGACCTGGCTTCGCTAGCTTCGCGACGGGTTCTCGCCGTGTGCAATTTCTCTCACAAAGAGGTCATTTCTACAAAAGTCTTTGGGGGGCGCCCCCCAGTTTACCGACTTCTCTCTCCTTTTTTTCCCTCCTTCTCCTTCTCGCTCCATCGCGTTGGAGCGACTGCCTTGGACCTTTTTGATACCCCCGAGCGAGTCTTTTTCCTTTGCACTCGTTCACTGCAGTCAGCTAGGATACACAGGAGCATAGTACGACTGGGGCGACGCGAGTCATTGCGAAGAGACCAAAGAGGCGAGTCCAAAAAGTCGAGGCCGTTGAACCGGACAGGACCGATCATCCATCGTTGGACGGGTTTGAACGCTACTTTCATCAAATACGAATATCTCGAAGCAACCGAGTCATCAATCCTTTTCGCAACACCTCGACTCGACCACCTACAAATTACGAGTGAAATCACTACAAACACCGATCATCAACTACTCGATTCATCATCCTCACATCAATAATCCTATCAACAACTCCAACCAAGCAACGGACATCCCTTATAAATACGAAAACAAACATGGCCGGCTTACCAGAAACAAACACCCATCCTGTCATTAGGAACAACCCCCTCATGCCTCCTGCAAAGCAGGAACGCATCCATATCTGGCGCACAGAGGTTGCATCCGCCCTCTCGCTCCCCACGGCCCCGTCCCTCTCTTCGTCTCTCTCCTCATCCTCGGCCGCCACCCCTGACCCCGACCCGGACACCTCATTTGGCCTATCACCGCCGTCCCCAGCCACTTCACGGTCCCGCAGCCTGTGGAAGCGCATTAGCTGGCGATTCGGCCCCAAGAGACGCGCTGCTGCGAACGCGGCGGCGGCCGCCGCAGAACTGCCTGAAGGCCGCACAGCTATGTACCGTGGACTTGAGACTAGGGGACCGAGGGGACACGACGATATGGAAGAGGGAGGAATTCTCGAGAGGGATAGCGAAGGAGCTAACGGTCTAAGGGAGAAGCAAGAGAGGTTGATGCGGGCTGCGAGATTACTGGGCCACGGTCCCGAGAGGAGCTGAGCTGAGACAACATCTACAGCATCACGGTGGATTACGACCTACACACCGTTTTCCTTTTGTTCACGAGAGGCCCGGCGCTGGTAATATTTCCTAATAGGCAACCGGGGTCATGTCGACATGTGTCATGATATAGCATTTATTCTTCATTAATCAATGTCCTTGCAGACAACACTAAATACCGAGCGACACTAGACCTCCACGGCCGGCTCCAACATTGCCATCTTTAGCCATCATCCCAAGTCGCCGACTAATCGAGCCGTAGAGAATCGTCCCACCATTGCTGGTTGGATCGAGAACATGTGCGAGGCGATAGTTGGGTGTTTGTGACATGAGTCGAGGCAAGCAAGCCGAGCTGCCAGAATGATTCTTCGTCGGGGTCAGGTCGCAAGAGTCGCGAAACGCTCCGTCGTTACTCTCCGGTGCCGTGTCAAGTCCGTGAACATGAATGTAGGGGGAATTTTTGGGGGGTTGCGGAGCATAGAAACAACAGGAAACAAAAACATGTCCACTGTCTCTGCTCCGAGGGGGACGTTTAGAAACGAGCCAATAGACATGAAGGGGCAAAAAATGATACTCGGGGGGGAAACAACAACGACGTCAAGAGACTAGGAAAAACGGGTAACATGAGAAAGCCCTTCTTCATGACGATCCATCAAGACAAGACAGATATCGGGTGTGATGAGACCGACGCTCGCCTCAACGACCAACAGGTGAGGTGAGGTGGGGGAGTGAGAGGGACACAAATGTAGCTAGGTACAAGGTGTGATGGAAAGAATCGACAGACAGACGGATGAATGAAAAGGGGAGAGCTTTGCGATTTATCTGCCAGGTAAAAAAATAACCGTCATGATGTTTGGCGGTCGATTTCCGAGTCCGACGGACGAACGAGATGAAGATTCCACGCCGTGCACTTTCCCTTTGCCTGAACCAGACCCAATGATCCTCCCTCTCCCTCGCCATGAAAAAAAGCAACGCACTGCGCAAAAAAGAAGCCTCGTACTATCATCCAGCCCGCCCAAGACAGGCCCAGCTATCCGTGTGTCCGGGGGCAGACAAGAGTAGCCGGGGCGAGAATACATCTCGGTTCCTATATGCCGAGACGCACGTGGTATCGAGGGGGTTTGGAAACAGATTTAAGAGGCGGCAGCGGGCGCAGGCTCCTCGGCCTTGGGCTCCTCAGCCTGCTCGGCGGGCTTGGCAGCCTCGCCCTCCTCCTTCTTGGGGGCATCGGCACCAGCGGCCTCGCCCTCGGCGCTGTCGGACGAGGTCCAGAGGGTGAGGTTGTCGCGGAGGAGCTGCATGATCAGGGTGCTGTCGCGGTAAGACTCCTCAGACAGAGAGTCGAGCTCGGCGATGGCATCGTCGAAGGCCTGCTTCGCGAGGTGGCAAGCACGGTCGGGCGAGTTCAGGATCTCGTAGTAGAAGACGGAGAAGTTGAGAGCAAGACCCAGGCGGATGGGGTGAGTGGGAGTGAGCTCAGTCTGAGCGACGTCGGTAGCGCTCTGTGGTTGGGCACAATCAGTCAGCGGGGGGCACGAGGGGCCCGGATCTTGCGGCATGTGACGGTGGGGGGAATTAGCCTCACCTTGTAAGCCTCATGGGCAGCAGTAGCAGCACCCTTGCGCTTCTCGCCAGAGGCGAACTCAGCGAGGTAGCGGTGGTAGTCACCCTTCCTGCAGGCGGGGAAAGACCCTGGTCAGCTTCTGGACGCGAAAAATTGCAGTGTTGAGATATTGGAAGAGTCATGCGGGGAGGGGGCCGATGATGAGTGGTGGTTGATTCGGCACCCAAAAAAATGCGGGATGCGAGGGGCCTCAGGCCAGAGGCGGGGAAGATAAAAACGCACATCTTGTGGTAGAAGACCTTGGACTCGCCAGTGGCGGCGTTGGGGATGAGGAACTGATCCAAAACGTCGAGGACATCCTGGCAGACCTTCTCGAGCTCGGTCTCAATCTTGTTGCGGTACTCCTTGATGGTGGAGACGTGCTTGTCGGAGCCCTTGGACTCCTCCTTCTGCTCGATCGAAGAGATGATGCGCCACGAGGCACGGCGGGTGCCGACAACGTTCTTGTAGGCAACGCTGAGGAGGTTACGCTCGTCGACGGTGAGCTCGCCGCCCAGCTTGGCCACCTCCTTCATGTAGGTGACCATCTCATCGTAGCGCTCGGCCTGCTCGCAGAGGCGGGCCAGGAAGGTCTTGCTGCAAAGTGATAACACGTACGAGGTCAGCGATACGGCGTCTTTCTTTCGGTGGCATCAACTCGTCCCCGGCCGGGCTAGGCGACGAGGGGAGAGCGACGGGAGCGCCTGGGGGAGGCGGTAGAGGGCCATCTGGACAAACCTTTCACGCTACAGCACCAAAAAGTCAGCATCTTGAAACCATCTTGACTAGGGAGATGGGAGGGGATAAGGATAGCGAGCAGGGGGGTAACCAGCGCCGCTCGAGGCCACGGTGAAGAACCAGAAAAGGATCGCAAGCTGCATAGCCGATCGCCGCAGGCCAAGGATCGTGGATCGCGGGCTCGGGACGTCGTTGTGTTGACAGCGTCGGTGTTTGGGCTCGACTGAGGGGTTGTGCGGGCTGAGGCGAGACCGACCAGGCGGAGAGGGAAAAGGGCACAACGAGAGGCAACGAGGAGGGGAGGGGAAGCGGATGATACTTACCTCGGTGGTCATGGTGAAAAGAGTCGGGGGGTATTATTCGTGAAAAAAAGAGGAAGCGGTCGTGAGAGAGGAAAAAAAAGGGAGAGGTTGAGTGAGAAGATGGGAATTTTTGGGAGGTTTGAGATTTGGGGGGGTGCGCAAGTAGAATGAGGAGGGGAGGGATGAGGATGGGCTGTGGATGTGGATGTGAGAGTGAGAGGTAGCGGGTGAGAAGAGGGACCTTGCCTGGCTGTGGAGGTGGGACGCAGGTCAGGCGTTGAGAACCGGCGCAGGTAAGGCAGGCATGTGCGAGTTTCTGGTCCGCGTCCCTATTTCGCGCATTGATTTTGGCAGCCCTGTCTGGCACCCTGCGGGGGATTCAGGGCTGCATCCGCTAATTTTTTGGGGGGCCTGACGCCTGGACGAGGCGGGGTCCCTTCTGCGCGCGCAGCCCTGGCCTAGGGGCTCCTCCAGGACGGTTAGGGGGTTCTGTTGGTTTATTTTGACACCCGGTTTTTCCAGACGGCCAAAAAACAACTGTTAGCCTGCATCCTTAGTGCCGTCATAACCCAGTCACCGCTCTCATTCATTCACTACAGGGCGGTGATGTCTACTGGGAGAAAAGGGGAAACAAGGGACGCGGCCCCTCTCCCGCTGGAAAATCAACGACGGACGGGACCTGACCTATGGAGTTGCGCTAGGCCAAGGCACCTTTTTTTTCCTTTTTCACTCTTGGGATGGATGGCTTAGGTTGCTACGCGGTACGGTGCGGTGCGTGGCTTCGGTTCGGTGCGGCCTGCCAGGTGCCAGATGCCAGGTGCCAGAAGTTGAGTGCCAGGTGCCAGCTCAGGTCGGCAGAGCCACGTGAGCGACAAAAAAAAAAAAAAAGTGACGACGGGACGTTTCCATCAAAGTTCCATCTCGTTCACCCCTCTTCCATGGATCAAACAAACACAAACGCTGCCGTCGTGCCCGGGCCACCTCAATCCCTCCAGTTCATTTCTCCTGAGTCCCAGCGCGCCCGCCATCACACCCGTCGCGTTCGAGATGCGCACCTGTCTGCCACCTCTCTTGCTTCTCTGCCAGCGCCTACAGGAAATCAAGTCACTCGGACGTCGATGTGCATTCACCCTGACGATGTTGCTTCTGATAGAGGTCCTAGGCCAGCCTCATTGGGGCTGAGGACGTGCTTGATGCCTTAGATTGGGTCTTTTTGTCCTCTCTCCGCCACACACGACACCTCGCACTTGCGCGGATGATGAGATATCCATGGATGGCAGGCCTAGATACCGAGTACGTATCCGCCAATGCAGCCCAACACATGGCAACCTGTACCTATGCCTGGAGGTCCAAACGAAACAAAAATGCCCAGCATCACATCCTTATTTGGCTCATTTATCTGCGAGCGCACGCGACACATGGTGACTGGCCGGGCTGAGCCTCTGGTAGGTATGAACTCATTTCTCCTCGTCGACAGCCTTGTATTAGCCGCCCGCGCCAGTGTCTGAGGGCCAACCAGTCCAACAAGACTGTCCACTTTCTGGTCTCGTCGCTCGGACGACTCGCCTTGATGATTGGGAACCACATCGAGACCGAGGTCGTTCGGTCATTGCTCGCAGCTTCAAATCCAGGGATCGAGATAGGATTCGCTCGCTCACGATGCTAGCCTGCCCTGACAGCGGCTACTAGATATCCGTCCTTATTTTTCTCAAGATTTGCTCTGCACTGCACCGCATCAAATCTCGAGATCTGCCCATCTCGCTCTCAACCATCCCTGCTGGCGTGTTTATTGACATTGGATGATTTGATTTGATTGCCCTTGCCTTGCAAACCCCGCTCAGGTCTGGTTGCCTGCCACACGTCTCTCTCTCTCGCTCGCTCGACACGTTTGTCCATCCATGGCCGGGAAAATCCACGAACCTGGATGCGGGAAACTGTGCGTTGCTGGACCACTCACTGGTCGACGGGCATCCTGGCCTCGTTTCGCCTGCCTCTGTTCTCATCCGTTTCAAGAGACTCTGGAGCCAGACTATAGCCGCGTATCTGTCAACTAGTCGCCTTCGATTGGACGCTACTCTTTCTTCTCTTTCATCTGGAACGACCGAGTGTTTTTCCTCTGGGTTCGCATCTTTTGCCTCTATCCCACCCATGTTGCCTCCGCGTGCCAACAGAACAGAAACGATTTCGTTTCCCTTCTCTCTGTCCCCACAGACCCCATCTGCAATCATCCGGAGCCACGTTCCACGACGGCCGCAGAAACCGGTTTCGCCTCATCCAGCTCAGACGTGTCTCTCTGTTTCTCGCTGCTCATACCCTCCGACCTGACCCCGTGGCAACCCAAAGGGCTCATCTTTCCAAAACACGTCTATCCAAGGCATAAGCAAGCAGAACGACGTTTCCCGGGTGCTTTCGGCCTAGACGTCGGGATGGGACCCTTATCATGGTCTGGCCTGGAACTTTGACACAACCCCAGCCCAGCCCAGCTCATGTTCCTTTGGTGGAGCTCTCCGCTCGGTCTAGCCCGCCGGGCGTGGCCGGGGAGTCCAAGTGGGCAGCCAGGCCGAGTTGTGAGTTGGCATTCGGGGACTCGCAGGGTTCCGAACACGGGCCCATGATGCCATCTTCCGACCTACATGTACATACATGCCAGTTCTAGGCCGTGAGTGTGAGGGCGGTAGGTAAGTGCTTGCTCGGGTAAATCCCTCTCCGCTCATCTGAAAAAAAGTCTCTATTCTGTGTACCGTCTCTGAGACTCACTGTGACTGGCCTTTGTAAGTGGACATTCTCAGACAACTTGACGATACCCTTGGGAGTTGAGGTTGTTCAACATAGACCCACTGCCAATGGATGAGCTTATCTCGCTCACCGAGTGACAAGGTTTCCATATTAACCCCCATGCCATTTCCGAGAGATTCATGCGGTGAAAGGAAGCCAGTCGTTAGCATGAACAATGTAGAGAGGTCTATGTGAAGCTCGTGTTACCGAGAGTTGCACGACCAGACATAAGCTAATAAGGGGTGACGATATTTTTCGACTTCTCTAAAGACCCAGTTGACAACTCATTCTCTATCCCCCTTGATTCAACCCTCCTATTTTCTCAACCTTGCGGTGTAGACTACCTTTCCCCGCTTGTCAGTCAAGGATGATGAAAAATTCCACTTGAGCCAAGAGTCTCTTGCAGAATATCTGGAAATTCTCCGATTGTCCCGTTGCCCTCGTCCCAACAACACTTGACCACTTCCAACAACAGTTGAATAATTATGACAATTTTAATTAAGACTATGTGATACATGACAGATCAGAGACTTTTGAAATACTATGAATAAACGCTGAGAAACTCCCCCAATCATGACTCAAGAATATTAGAGCTCGTTCGTATCTGGACCTTGGTAAGGTCCTCTACCCCAGTCGGCAGGATCGCCTCCCGGCGCGCAAAGCCCCAGTCTCCAGAAATAGTCCCGGTGTGCAAAGAGGAGCTGCCACAGCTTGAATCTCGAGGGGAATCCCTCGCCCTGCACCGACTTTTCCGAATCCGCTGAGACGCTTCGGGCGTGGAGCAGACGCCGCAATGCCGACCAGAGAGAATCTTCTGCCCCAGAAATGCATGCTGGATCGTTGTCCCCGACGCAGAGGTGGATGTCGGCCTCGGAGGGAGAGAGTTGCTGTTTGGCGATGTATATCTCGCCCGCGTGTGATTTGTAGCCCCATTCGTCCAAGGGGAGTAGAGGAACGGGATCTTCCTTGTGAGTTACCCGTCTATAGTCTCGTTCTTCAAGATTCTCGCGGCCATCTAGTTGGAAGACCTCGTCTACAAAACGAGCGAGCCCGTCATTTCCAACACGAGGCTCGCCAAACGTCGTAACGACCACATCATCCCAGCCCAGGGACACCTTGAGCTCCAGTGCCGCAAGACAGGCAACGGCACCTCCAAGGCTATGCCCAACGAGTTGAATCGGGTATGATGGATACTGAGTCTTCAACTGCCGGAGCTGTGGGAGGACAAGACGCCTGGCGTTCTTCCAAGAGTCGAGGAAGCCCATGTGCACAGTGCAGTTGGTACACTCGTGTTCTGGCTTCTCGGGGGGTTCTTCATCACCATCGCCGGGAGACGGATACGGCACGTACTCTTGCGGCACCGTGCTCAAGTCGACTATGGTGTTTGTGATACTATAAGTGCCCCGGAAAGCCACCACGATAGCGGGCTGGCCTGCAGCGAAGGCATCGATATCACCTCGCTGCCGCACGCCATGGTCAACAGCTATGTAGCCGCAGCTGTCGCCGAGAAGAGGACCAGTATTCCATGTGGTGATGAGGGACAAGGTCGGGAAGTCGCTGCAACGGGACACGCACTCAAAGGGCTTCCTGACGCCAGTTGTGCCGATACAGTAGGAAATGTCGACAAGGCGAGAGAGGCGCTCCAGTGTTGCAAAGAGGGATACCGATATGCTTTTAGGTGCGGCTGCTTGCGAAGTGACAGTAGGGCCGTGCTGAGGTGGTATCTGAAGGGCGAGGACCAGGGTTATGATGGTGAGCTGCAAGGCAAAGAGCCTCGTAGAGATGACGGATTTCAGCCGCATGGTGAATTGAGATGTATGACGAGTTGAGCCGCAGCAGAGAAAACGGTGGCGCTTTGCTCACTTGGACATGTCTTAAGTCGAGGTTTGAAGTCCAATAGGCAGGTAGTCAAGATGAGATGACGCTGCGATTCCCAGAGACAGGTCTATCCTCAGTAGAGGCTCGTTGAAAGCTGAGAGAGAGGAGAGATGCAGGTCGCCTTTTGTTGGGGAGGGCGAAGCTCGAAGCTGAGCCCCAATGGAATGACGATCTAGCCCATCAAGTGAGGAAACTTTCAAGGTTCAAAGGTTCAGACGGGATGTGCCAGTGCCAGGCCTCGAGATCAGGCCTCAATTGTGACAGGTCCCGTGAGAGGCGTTGTTGAGGTCATACGGCAGACAGTCGGACAAGAGGTACTTGGCCCGGGGCGGCGAATGCGAGCGGCCGAGGAGGTACCCTCCGTCCCTTGGGTCTTGACAAAATGGAGGAGAGAAGAGTGGTCGGGCTGGCCCTGGGGTGCATGATTTCAGCGGCTGGGAGGTGATTTGGGCTGTTGTGAGTGGCTGGGAGGCATCTGCACTACCCCAGATTTCCAATGGGGACCCACTCTTTCCTAGCGCGTGGACGGCATCTGGAGCGGACGGGACGGCACCGTCTCTTTTGCTCAACTGTCATTCACGGACTTGTTTAGGCCATTGGCAGTGGTTGGTGATGGGGGGTTCTCTTATGAGTTCTATTATTAAGGTGCTGAATCTATCGAGTCTCGCACCGAGATCGCTGACACTATCTTATCCCACGTGCTGCTTGTCTTGTTCTGTTCTTCTCTCATGCTCCCTTCTAACAATCTTATGCGTTGTACAAATGACACCGTCACTCGCCCTCTTGAACAAACATTAGATCACGAGATCTCAACTCTCGGAGCACATCGGCTTAAGACGGCGGTGTCTTCCTCACAGGGTTGAGGCTGGTGAACAATGCCCGATGGTCCGTAGAGTTGCTTGTGCAGCTGCCTGATCTCCCGCACTTGAGCGAGATAATGGCACTGCCGCCGGCTTCCCACTGTGCAGTTCTATGTCTAGAGTTAGCACTAGATATTCGACTCAAAGAGAGACTACTTACCCGTCAGCACCATCGCAAACCTTCTCCATCATCCAGAGCTTCTGATCGTCGTCGTCCCATAGGAACTCGACAGCCGCGTTGTCACAGGCATACCGCGGCGAGCCCGGGCTGCTGACTACCTTGGACGACGAGTTCTTGTGGCATGGCGTCTTGACCTTGGTATCCTCGTCCTCAAAGTTAAAGTCAAAGGCCGAGAGAGTCTTGCCGCCGTCCTTGGACTGGCCTTTGAAGTTGAGGATATGGTAGGCGTCGGGAAGTACGCACGAGTTGGTCTCGTCAGCTTCCAGAAGAACGAGGCCTGGAGGGACAGAGTAGGCGTGGGCTGCCCAGGTTGTTGGCAGGGCGGATAGGATGAAAAGTCCGAGATGCATGGTTGGTAAGGGAGTTGTATGTAAGTGACTTTGAAGTATTTGGATGGAGGGGCTGATAGCGGCTCAAGTGAGATGGGAATGATACAGCAGAGAGAAAAGTTGCGAGTCAAGACGAGGTCAATTATAAGTTTGCCGGACTGACAATATGGAGACAACGACGTCAGTCTCCCCTAACCTTACCGAACACGCGGCCGTGGGAAACACGCGGCCGTGGGAAACACGCGGCCGTGGGAAACACGCGAAAACCGGGTCATAGTTTAACTGGTAAACCTCGCGCCGTCAAGCAAACGCTGCCCCTTCGCCGATCCCGCTGCAACCGCCAGGAGTAACAACAGTTTTCCAGATGTCCACTCGTGGGAAGGGGGACGGGATCGGAGGCGAGGATCCGAGGGAACGAACCGGCGATGCAGTCATTGGCCGCCGATCCCGTTTCATGTCGTCGGAGGTGTTGACGTGTATGTATGTCCATGCGCGCTGACAACAAGTAAACAACCGGATAGACTATTCTTGGGCTCTCGCGCGAGGTTGTTCCCGTCTTGTAAGACAGGAATAGAAACGTGATTGATCATGCAAGCGGGTTTTGTCAGTGTAGCGAGGCCTCCTTACAAAGAGTGTGTTTGCTCATCCCTCGTTTCACTCGAGATTGTAATGGACACTGAACCTTGAGGGCTAGAGTGTAGATCGTAATGTGCGCATGATTCTTGCGCTATCCCTTATGTTGATGGTTCACAGCCACCTTTTTTAATGGAGGAGTATGGATGGTTTGGAGATGCTGTCACGTCGGACATTGTAACTATTTCTTCGTGTTCGCTTTGCTTGCCAATGTGAGAACAGAGAAACGTTGTGGAGAAGACAAGCAGTCCTAGATGCTAGGTTCAACCTGACATGAGGAAGTTCTCCTCAATTGAAAGAGAGATTCAAAAATGGTGAATGATCCTACAATGGAAATCCAGTTCACCATGAAGAGGCGTACTCAACAATCTGGAGCAAACTCGACCTGACTGCCCATCATGAGATCCACCTCATGAGCTGTGGTCCTCTTCCTCTGTGGGTCAAAGCCACTTCTCGACCCGCACACAACAGCCTCCAACCCTCCGGCACGTGACCCACAACCGCGAAATAATCCACCCCAGTCTTTTCGCACAACCACCAAAACTTTTTTTTTCGTGAGATCCCCCTCCTCTGATCTTCCCTCTCGACAACCACTCTCAGCCTCACTAACCCAACCAGCACAATGGCCGCTGAAGCCCCCGCGAGAACCGGTCTGGCCGTCGGCCTCAACAAGGGCCACGTACGTCGTCTCCCTGTCACAGTCTCACCTCGTGGAGGATCTCTGCTGCTTCGCCACGGATGAGAGAGTGCAACAACTTTTCTCTCTTCTAGCAGACGATGGACACTGACATTTTACGCCTTTTGCGGATATACAGAAAACCACCCCCCGTGTCGTCAAGCCCCGTGTCTCCCGGACCAAGGGTCACCTGAGCAAGCGCACCGCTTTCGTCCGTGAGGTCGTCAAGGAGGTTGCTGGGTAAGTCACTCTTTCTTTGAGGATATGGTGGAAGAGGTTTAAGATCAAGGGATGCAAGAGGTGGACGATGGGAAAGGCATTGCTTCGCCATTGGGAAATTTTTCTGTTGGACTCTGTCTCTGCTCTGTCTTGGCGATTGGAAACTGGTTCTCAACCTCACGCGACATTTCGCTAATCACCATTTCACAGTCTTGCCCCCTACGAGCGCCGAGTCATTGAGTTGCTCCGAAACAGCAAGGACAAGCGTGCCCGTAAGCTCGCCAAGAAGAGAGTAGGTCGACCCGACACACACAACGACACCAGATCCAAACTAACACACATAACAGCTCGGTACCTTCGGCCGTGCCAAGAAGAAGGTCGACGAGCTCCAGCGCGTCATCGCCGAGGCTCGCCGCGCGGGTCACTAAATCGTCTCTCTGTGATTTTGGGAATCTGGCACCAAAGGGGTTCGCATGGATTGGCGTGGTCACGATTTGATCGATTGAAAAAAGAAATGAAACGGCTTTGATGCTCCGTGGCAAGGGATTTAGCTGCGGCTCACCGGAATACCAATACTCTGAAGACATTTTAATGGCGTTATGACAATGCCATGCTTCCTCTATGCTGCAATGTGACTGTATACTTTCTCTTGCTGTGACGCTTTGTTCCTTGAGCCTGTTTATGTACAACTGTAGTGCTGTAACATGGATCTATCGCAATCCCAAGGGGAATTGTTCGACAAAGCCACTGGCTGGATCAGAACAGATCAGCAGACAATAGAGATACAATACGCTTTAGGTTTCGTCCAACCAACATAAAAATGATGTTAACCAACGCCGCCTGTGACCCTTTAATGCATACCATGAAGACTACTCTTCCAGTAACTGTCAAAACCGTCTATTTCTTTCCTAGCTTCAGCCACTTGGGTATCTTCTTGGCGATCTTGTCTCCCGTTCCTTCACCAGCCTCAGCTCTTGATGGCCGAGCCACTGATGGCCCGTCGTCCTTGCTATCTGGGGCCTCCACGGGCTCGGGTATCTTGACTTGCTGTCCCTGTTGTGCAACATTGGCTTTGAGGAAGGGTTGCTTGCGCACAGCTGGGGGTACAGCGTTATCCCACACCAAGTTGATGAGGATGCGTCCTGTCAGTTTGTAGGACTTGATGAGTTCATTGCCGGGATTGGAGTTGTCCTTAATAACAGTCTTGGTCCCTGGTAGAACGAGGTGGAAGGGCTGGTCGTCATGAGCCATGACATGTCGGACAGCGTCGTAGAGGAATCGGCCCGTGTCGGCTGGGCCAACCTGCCAGTCACTGCTGGTGTTATCCGGAAAACGGACTTTGACGAGGACGTGTTTAATGGATGCGATCTTGGCCGCCTCAGCCGCGGCCTTGTCCTCGAGTTCTCGATCCGAGAGTAGTCGCCGGTTTCTCGAGTCCTCCTGAAGGCGGGCCTGATGGAGTTGAGCATGAGCAATGGTGGGAGTGAAGTCGGTCTCGCTGGATGGGGCGAGAGCTGCCGCAGGAGTTGAGCCTGAAGGCGCAAGGAAGACGTTGACGGGTTCCAGAGGATCTCTTTGTTGAGAGGATTCCACATCCATCTTGTCCTCTTCTGCAGGTTTCTCGTCTGTGGCGCTGGTTTCCTCTTGCTGGTTGCGCCTAGAGTCCTGTTCTGGTTCCGGGTTGGGGTCTGCCATGGGAGTGTCTTCGGTCTCCTGGGCTTGTGGTTCTGCCTCCTTTGACGTCTCTTCTGGTTCCTTTTCCTTTTTCTGCGGCTCCTGATGCCTCTGGTTCCTTCGCCTCCTCTTCTGTGTCCTTGAAGTACTCGCTTATCTCGGACATGGCATCGAACAAGGTCTGATCCGTCGTCCGATAGGACAGCCTAATGAGAACACTGCCAGAGTTGTATCCAAGCTGCGACAATGTCTTTTGAAAGTCGGCAAACGAAGATAGCTCACGACCCATAATGTTGAGAACAGGGATCTCGTAGTATAGTTGTCCGCCACCACTTCCCGAGGCGCTGGACGTCTGGGCGACGCCACGGGCAGTGATGTTGATATTCTTGCCATTGCTCGCCTTGCCGCTCTCGAACTGGCGCAGCACCTTCCAGATAGTGAGATCGCTGGGGAACTTCTGAATCAATCGACCGCCGGGGATTTCGCGACTATCGGGGGCCGGAATTTGGAGGCCGACTTGGATGGCGGAGGGTGTTTTAGATTTGAGGACAAGCTCGAGCTTTGCGCCGGGGATGAGACCAGAGGTACGGAAGGGGACAGAAAGGTCCACCTGCCTTTGACGGTGTCTAGTAAGAGAGTTGGTCAGTATGGCCTCTAAAGTAGAAGCAAGATAAAGGAACTCACTTAACAAGATACTTGTCACTCGAGAGGCCGAGCTTCCTGCACGCCTCCTCCAGCACATCGGTCAAGTAGGTGCCAGGGGTGACTTTGACCGTCGCCCGCCGCAGGTCGGTGGCTATCACCACGACGTGGGAGGCCATGGTCTAAAGAGAGACTTGGGTTGAAGGAGTAGATGTTGATAATAGAGGTCTATTGTTCAAAGTCGAGGTCGAGGTTGAGGACGCGGGGAGAGTTGAGCTGGAGCTGCCAGGCGGTGATGTAAGCGGCTAGTAGGGAACAAAGGCCAGAGTAATGGCGGGGTACTTGCAGTCTGGGGGGCACAACCGCCTAGGCAGCTGAGCCAGGCAGCCACTGGTGATGTATTGGACTATTTCTACAAGGAAGGGTTGAGGAGAGGTTTCTATTTTGTTCGATTGTTTGGGCAATAGACTAGAAGCTTCTATCACTAGGTAGGTACAGGTGTGTCAATCATTTTGGTGTTGGGGGTGCACGCTGTAACCTCTGCCACTAGCAAGCAGGGGAACTGGAGCTATGAGTGAGGTTACAGCCATGGATAGTACTATTGGGTCGTGTATACAAATGGACATATGCTCGTGTTTGACCGACTTGGTAGACGCAAATGAGGCATAGGTATATTCATATACGTAGAAGATTTAATATCAAGTTGAATGCTTAGACGAGCATCTATTTCTTCCACTTCAACGAGTTAAGTTGTCTCTTGTCTTTTCACTGCGTTGAGCGAGAGAAAGCACCTTACATAAGCCACAGTTGAGCCTCAGCGCCACACCTCCCAGGCTGCCCCAGCCAACGTGGATTTTCCCGGCCGCGCCAGACGTGTTTGCCTTGCAGCCAGCCAGCCAGCCAGCCCCAGCCTGGCAAGTGTGTGCAGTACGTACCTTTCGTTACGCCTTGAAGCTCTGGGGGAGCTTCAACCATCTGCTCTCGCAACTCCATCAACTTTGACGTCGACGATCCAACCGGAACCGCGAAATACGCCCAGCACCCTGTAATTAGCGACTTTTCAGGCCTGAAGCGTCCCCTGAGGAATACATTCTTGCGTACTCTTTGACAAGACCGTCGTGATTGACGCTGCCTTGTCCTGTTGATTTGTCCGACCTCGCATCTCCCATCCATCATCTACAGCGTCAGAAGCCACCATGGTACGTCGATATCGATTGCATGAACCTCTATCTGTCCCATCAAGCTAACCTTGCTACTCCCATCAGTCGTCTCCCTTCTCGATAAGTTCGTTCATTTCGCACCGCCCTCGAAAGCTCACCCAACTAACTCTCCCCTCCCAGACGGCGGCGCCTGCGTCGCCATGGTCGGCAAGGACTGTGTCGCCATCGCCTGCGATCTCCGCCTCGGTCTCCAGGCCCTCACCGTCTCCAACAACTTCCCCAAGATCTTCCAGTACGGCGACGTCTTCCTCGGCCTGACCGGCCTGGCCACCGACGTCAACACCGTCAGCGACCTCTTCCGCTACAAGACCAACATGTACCGCCTGCGTGAGGAGCGCGCCATCGCTCCCCGCACCTTTGCCAACCTCGTCTCGTCGTCCCTCTACGAGCGCCGCTTCGGTCCCTACTTTGTCTCTCCCGTCGTTGCGGGACTCGACCCCAAGACCGGCAAGCCATTCATCTGTGGCTTCGACAGCATCGGCTGTATCGACTTTGCCAAGGACTTTATCGTCTCGGGAACCGCTTCAGAGCAGCTCTTTGGCATGTGTGAGGGTCTCTGGGAGCCTGATATGGTGCGTATCACGATAGGAAACATGTTCCTTGAGGAACACTAGCCTTATGCTACGAAAGAATGCTAACACCACTCCTTAGGAACCCGATGCCCTCTTCGAGACCATCTCCCAGTCGCTGCTTAACGCCGTTGACCGTGACGCTCTATCCGGTTGGGGCGCACACGTTTACATTATTGAGAAGGACAAGGTCACCAAGCGATTACTAAAGGGCCGACAGGATTAGAGCGGCGTTTCGGAAAGGAAAGGCCCTGGGAATGTAGAGCGGGGGACAGAATTGTGGTTCCTGTATCTTGTATGAATAGATACTCGGTCGATACAACAGCCGCTGGGTAATGAGTGCATCAGCACGCCGAGCAAGCAAGCAGCCACTGATCCTCCTGTGCAGGCGTCGCTGTGTTATATGGCCGTGCATGCATCTGGACGAATCGTTGCCTATAATCCGAGTTTACGAATTTCTTTATGAAAGGCCATTATGGCCATCTAGGTCTATCTCAGCTTCTTGGGGCTGTTACCATATGGTACACGCAGATTCTAGTAAACTTCTAGCCTGAGCTAGATTCCCAATCTCTACTGCATCCTTCTCTATTGCTCCTTCTTTTCCTTGAGAGACGTGTCGGTTGTAGTCTGCACAAAGAACTGTCGCTCAATAGCCTTGAGCACTTCATCAAGGAGTCTGGAGATGGTCAGCAACTGTTACGAGACTTCAAGTGGGAGCAGAGGTCAACTTACATAACGGGGGCACTAATGATAACGACCGCCTTCCACTCCAGCACGTTCAGGGGAACAATGGAGAACAGCGACTGTAGGAAGGGGACGTAGAGGAGAGCGAAGTGCAGGGCCATGGACAAAGCAATGGCATACACAAGCATCATGTTCTTCCACAGAGGGAGAGTAAGAAGAGACTCGCTCGAGGACAGGGCGTTCATGGCGTTGAACATCTCAATGACGACCAAGATGGACAGGGAAACGGTCGACGCGGCCTTGGCCATGTCATCAGAGAACATCTGGCACCCAATCTCGGGGAAGTCGGCTGAACAGTGGTGGAAGCGAGACAGCTGGCGGAAGGTAATCTGAGGACCCTCAGGGTTATACATGAACCACCAGCCGTAGCCCGCAACAGTGGCGAGACCGACGTAGGTGCCGATGATGAGATACCGGATGAAGAGCCATCCGCCAATGAGGGCTTCGTCTCGCTTGCGAGGTCGGCGCTTCATGATGTCGTTGTCGGGAGGGTTGAAGGACAGGGCGGTAGCAGGAAGACCATCAGTAACCAGGTTAACCCACAGAAGCTGGACAGGAACAAGAGCCTCGGGCATGCCAAGAGCAGCCGTCAGGAAGATGGAAACCACCTCGCCAATGTTGGAAGAGATCAGGTAACGGATGAATTGCTGAGTGTTGTTGTAGATGGAGCGGCCTTCCTCGATGGCAACCTCGATAGTGGCAAAGTTGCTGTCAGCAAGGACCATATCGGCGGCCAGCTTAGAGACATCAGTTCCGGAACCCATGGCAACACCAATATCGGCCTTCTTGAGAGCAGGGGCGTCGTTGACACCATCGCCAGTCATAGCAACAACCTCACCCAGGGACTGAAGCAGGTCGACGAGACGAGACTTGTGACCAGGCTCCACACGAGAGAATAGAGATGCCCGCTTGGCTGCCTCGAGCTGCTCGTCAGGGGAAAGCTGATCAAACTCGCGGCCAGTGTAGCTCTTTCCAGTGAGGTCCTCATGTTGAGTAAAGACACCAATCTGTCGGCAGATGCTCTCGGCAGTGTTACGGTTGTCTCCAGTGATGACGATGACACGAATACCGGCGTCCTTGCATCGCTGGATAGCGCGAGGAACCTCCTCTCGAGGAGGATCAAGCATACCCACAAGTCCAAGGAAGGTCATGTTCTGCTCAAGCTGGGCGTACTGTTCGGTGGTTGTAGCGGACTGAAGAAGAGGAATCTCAGGAACGTTGTCGATGCTGGCCAAAGCAATAACTCGGAGGCCATGGTTACCATATCGAACAACCTCGCTCATCAAACGATCATAAACCTTCTTGCTAAGAGGAGCCTTGTTGCCACCAGGTCCAAGGAGAGTCTGTGTGCAGCGTTCGATGACGGATTCAGGGGCACCCTTGACAAGGAGTTTCTTCTCATTGCCGTTGCTAACCAAGACTGACATGCTCTTGCGATCACGGGAGAATTCGTATGTAGCAAGCCGGGGCAGTGACTTTTCGTAAACCGAGCTGGCATAGTGGACGCAGTCCTCGGGGCGAGTATCAGCCGGGGCGCAAGGTCCAATCTTCTCAACCAAAACTCTCAGAGCGCCCTCAGTGGGTTCACCAACGCTCGTAAAGGTGGCAGTCCGGGAATCATAGGCAAGCTGAGCATCGTTGCAAATAGCAGCGACCTCGGTCATTTGGCGAAGAGTGGCAGAAGAGTTGTGGAGGTCTTGGACAACCTCACCGTTCGACTTGATGGCTCCTCGAGGGGCAAAGGTAGTACCCTCAACATCCAACTCGTTAAGATCGCTGCCGTCCTCGTTGAGATACACAACCTTGCTGACGCTCATCTGGTTAGTGGTAAGAGTACCGGTCTTGTCGGAGCAGATAACGCTGCAGCTTCCCAGGGTCTCAACAGAAGGAAGACTTCGGACCACGGCATTCTTAGCGGCCATCTTCCTAGTTCCAAGAGCGAGGCAGGTGGTAATAACGACAGCGAGACCTTCGGGAATAGCAGCAACACCAAGAGAAACAGCAATCTTCAAGTAGTAGATGGCACCCTTGGTCCAGCTACCATGGCTGGGGTCGTTGAAGTTGGGGATGTTGATAAGCCAGACCAGAATGCAAATGACGGTAATGACCTTGGCCAGGTTGTCACCAAAGTCATTCAGCTTCTGCTTCAGGGGAGTCGGCTCCGAGATCTGAGCAGTGATGCTCTCGTGAATATCTCCGATAGCGGTGTTAGGACCCGTAAGGACAACAACGGCTCTCGCGCGACCAGTGACAACAGTAGTTCCAGAGAAGAGCATGTTTGTCTGATCCTGCAAAACAGCCTTTTCGTCTCCGACAACGGTACTGGCGCGCTTTCCGACACTTTCGCTCTCTCCGGTGAGGACAGCCTGATCAACAGCGAAACTATTGCTCTCGATGGCGACAACTCGGCAGTCGGCGGGAATACGGTCGCCAATGGCCACGGTGACAATGTCACCAGGCACCAGCTCGTCGGCCTTGACTCGGGAAACATGACCACCATTTCGTACCACGTTGGCCTCGTTGGCCGAATATTCTTGCAAGGCAGCGATGGCCTTTTCGGCGCTGCTCTCTTGAGAGACTCCGACGACACCATTGAGAATGAGGATAGTGAGAATCTGAGGGTATCATGCTGGTTAGCGCCATGTCCGGGGCAATATAAGAGATGTTGGGGAGGACTCACAACTATGGGGTCAACGAAGGCGCTCCAACCCTCTTCCTGGTCAAAGAGGGCCAAGACGAAGGAGACGGCGGCGGAACCCAATAGGATAATAACAAGTTGGTCTTTGAATTGTTCGAGGATAAGTTCCCACAGAGGAGTCGGGGGTTCGTCTGGGATAGCTGCACAAAAGTTAGATTACAGTCGAGGCCGGTAGCGGGGCTGTCGCGGGGGGCCAAGAGGTCAACGTACAGTTGCGCCCATGTTTCTTGCGAAGTTCATCAACTTGCGCGTCGCTCAAACCATTGGTCTGATCGACGTCAAAGTTGGCGAGGACATCGTCGACAGGGCGGGCGAAGGCGCTCTCCATGGTTGCAGGCAGCGCGCGAGGCGAGCGCACAGGACGAGGCTTGACAGAGATGGACGAGCAGATGTCTAGCGGTTTGCGACAAAGGAGAGAACTCGATGGGGGTTGGGAGATGAGGCTCTAGAGCGAAAGAAGGGAAAAAGAAGAAGCAGAAGAAAAAGAACCACCGAGGAAGTCTAGTCAAGGAAAAAGAGTGAAAAGACACGAAGCAGAGAGTAGGTAATCACGGGCGTGTCATGGCAGAGGATGGGACCTAAGGGTAGATTTGTCACGACGGGAAAGGCAAAGGCAAGGCGATCGAGAAAGGACCCACGCACGTGGCAACCACCAAGTACCTCACAAATTGGTAGACACAGAGAATGGATGGGGGAGGATTGGTATTTGGGAGGGGGATCTGAATCGCATGGAAGGCTGCCTTTTCCACTTTCGTCCGCTCCGAAGCTCTCGCCTGCCAAAAAGTCCAACGTGTTCGTTTGTTCGGCCACGGCCACGGCTTTCGGACAGTCGGCCAGCACAACCCCCCACACCCCCGGCGGACGCTTTCTGCCTAGCCCGCGCCCATCAGGTTCCTCGATCGTCCACTGGAGACCCCTGGAAAGCCACTGAGGGTTTTCCCCTGGAACCCGGGCAGAACCCCCAAAGCCTGGTCCTCGCCTCAGGGGTCCATCGGCGTCCACTTTGCCCCTCTCTGGCCTAGCTCCTCTTTGCACCGCCACGATGCCGAGCCGGCCTGGCTTACACAAAGACACGAGACTTAGGCTCGAGTCGACGTGTGCCAAGTTGAGTATTGCCGGGCAGTCCGTCCTCGCCAATTGATGATGAAGTTGGAGATGGAGAAGAGGGTCAGTGGAGAGGCCAAGAGGAGATGGTGTTTTGCAGCTGCAATGATCAATCGAGTTCCAAAGAGTATCTCCAGTCATCAAGATTCCACATCGTTGTAGGTACCTCGAGATAGCTCGGGATGCATGTATCCCGGGCCAACAAACCTGACTAATCAGCCCGGTACTCAATAGTACATGCCGCTCCTGTCAGGCATGAGCTTGATGAGACATCAACCGGAGTCATGATAACTGCTTTTTGGATAAACATCACATCAGAACTTCAAGCGTGGCCGCTCCTTATTTTATTTGGTGTGCAACTCACGGCCAGATCCTAGTGTAATGTAAGACCAACGTCAAGCTCGCCAACCATATCAACATGTAAGTGCTAGCTCATGAACGAAACAATATGGCCCGAGACAATAGACAAGTAATGAAGCAATCCACATCATGACGCCAACTCTGTATTCACCTGGCCGACGCCTCAAAGTTTCTGGCTATGCCTGCTCAAAGCAACATTCTCAGATACCCCATTATCATCAAGTTGCGTGCATCCATGCGATCATGATATCGACCATCCTTCGAGTTTCATTCCCAACCTCCTCGATTCCCGACATTTACAGCTCATAAATCTCGATAATGGATGTCTCGGATCATTTGTCATTTGCGGAAAGGACACGGTCTAAGTCGAGGACAAGGCTTCCCGGCCGCCTGTTCACATGGCTTGTCCACCCATGCTCATATGGAAGCCACTGCAAGCCATGAAGCTATGTTTATTTATTGCCGATCTGGTACTTCTATGCAAGACTTTTTCCAATATTTACTCGCTCTCACATGACATTGGATGTCCTGACTATGGTTCTTTGGCAATTCGGCGGTCATTTGACTCTTTTGATACCGTCACCTTGCATCATGCCTTCAAGCTTCATGATGTCAGATACGGCACGCCTTACCTCGTTTTTTCTTTGCAAAATCATCATAGGTGACGCCTTCGTTTCACCGCTTCGAATCGTGATACTTTGGCTTCTTGCGCCGGCGCTGTGCGAGCCTCAGAGACCTGGAACTTTGGGAGGTAAGTCGCAGCCGGGCCGTCGTTGCTGTGTAAGACATTCTAGCCGCAGAGACTCGACAGTCTCGGACAAGAGGCGCGGTGAAAGATGATCTCGATTTGCGTCCAAAGAGGTCCCTTCCCTGCCTCTTTTTAGAAGAGGCCAGAGAAGGGGCGTTTTTGGAGAGTTCGGTCTCTTTCCTCTTTACCACCTCCTTCCCTTGTCTAAATAGGTAGGCATCTACTTGCGAGTCGCGACTGCTCCTATTCAGCTCTCCCAGATCCTACTTCGCGGGTTTGGACTTCACTGTGACATTTGCGATCATCTACTTCTTTCTCATCATCCATCACTGCAGCTATGATTTGAGAGCTTGCCTATGCTCGGCCTTGTTGAGCGCTATTTTGGTTTCTTGGGATCGCAACATTGCTCCGTTTCCGTTTCTTGGACTCTACAGCCTAGCCATCTCCCCATCATGGCTTCCACCGATCCTCCGAGTTCGACCTCTGGTATTACTCCAAATATTGACAGTTCTCAACAGCCCAGTTGGCCATCAACAGGGCTTCCGGTCTTATCACGAGATGAGAGTCGTTGGGAAGAGCTCGGCAAGGCTCTCGACATCGATCTTAGCCCGGATAAGATACGCAGCGATGACAGAGACGCTTCTGATGATTTGAATAATCCCAACACTCGAAATGTACCCAAGGAAAAGGCAACAGACTCACGGCCGGTTCAATGCTCAGCGCCTCCTGGTGATAATGATCACCTCTCCGAGAATCCCCCACCAAAAACTACCATTCCGCAAGTGGGTGAGATCTCTCAAGCGACGAAATAGCCTGAGCGAGGGAGGAGAAACCCAGTGTACCAGTGATGACAGATGCAAATATCCCGAGCCTAGCAACCCATTCCGACGTGTCATCCATCGCAGATTCAGGCATCGGTTTCCATCCTCGGGATCTTCCCTCGGTTTTGTCACTGCTGTACAGAGCGCCAGTACGAGTCTTATTACAGCGAGCGCCGCAGCACCCTCACGTCGACGCCATGGTCGATCGCGTGCAGAACGCAGCAGTCGAGCTTCTCTTTCTACTCCTCGAGTGTCTAAGGACGTTGGGCCGTTAGAGAGAGCTGAGGAGGATTTCACCGCAACTCAGCGTGCATTCGAACGTCGACAGATCTTGGAGGAGCTCATCAGCACAGAGGAGAGTTACATTGGCGACATCCGTTTCCTTATGAATGTGAGCTTTGTATTCTTGACGTGACTGGAGCCAGCTGACTGTATCAGACCTACGTCAATATGCTTGCCGCTCTTCCTTCCCTGTCTAAACAGCTACGATCATCGACTAATCGCAATCTGCACCACATTCTTCAGCTACACGACGAAATCTTGGGCGACCTTCATCGCGTGATCCCCTTCTCCGAATATTCTCAAGTTGATTACCCTCTGCTCAGCAAGAGCGGTCACGGTCGATCACGGGGTTTGAAGACGCTCCCCGAATGTGCTGCCAACCTAAAAGCACTACAAAATGTACCCGGGATGCTCACTGACCCCCAGGTTGCGGCAGAAGTTGCCAAGGTTTTCAGCAAAAAGGTACGGAAGCCATGGCCTTGTTTCATCAATCCTGAAGCCAATGTGCTAACTACATAATGAGACGCACGAATTCTTCATCTATAAAGAGTACGGAGCAAAGTTTGAGATGATAAGAAGAGACATTGCAGCAGCGCACCAGGGGTTCCCCGAATGGGAGGTTCACCAAAAAGGGGTCGAGACTTTAGGCTTCTCCGTTGGGTCCCCCAAAGGCCAAGAGGGCGGGTCTAACAAGGCCCTCACCGTTAATGACCTTCTTATCAAGGTATGTCAGCTCCCTTTCAACATATTCGAGCACCCTAACTTTTCGATTTCAGCCTATCCAGAGAATCTGCAGATATCCACTCCTGTTTGCAGAACTTCTCAAGCACACGCCAGTGCTTGATTGCCCGAACTCCCACATGGAAGTTGAGACAGCCTTGGTGAGGCTTCGAGAAGCCACAGTTGAGATCAATAACTCAGCCACGAACCAAGGTATGATAACGACACTAGAGAGGACTTGGCTATTACAGGATCGTCTGGTTTTCCCTGACAGGGTATGATTCGCAGAATATCTGCTGAGTGTGGGTTCTAATGGCTCGGTAGAGGCTTGATGCGGATTCAAAGAATCAGATTCGCTCCTTTGGCCACATCCAGTTGTGCGGTGCACTTCATGTTTGTTGGGAGACCGAGGCCGGAGTTGAGGGCCAGTATATGATCTGCTTGTTGTACAAGGATCTACTATGCCTTGCTTCAGGGGGGAAGTCTGATCGGATATACACGATTCTGGCCTGCATTGATCTGTGCAATGCAAGGGTTGAGGATGTCGACAAAGGAGGAGGTAAGCACTGCTGTGGAGAAACACAGACTGACATCTGACATATCATCTTCAGGCTTGCGATGTCACTTAGCTCCTTTCTCTTGGAAGCTGGTCTTTGAAGGCCAGCACGAATTGTATGAGCTAGTCATGACAGCCTGCAGTCCAAATGAAGAGACTGAATGGCGAAGTCGATTACAGCGAAACCGAGATTTAGAGCAATCGGAGAAACCATCAGTGTTGTACAACTTCCTCTCCATTGACATCAAGAGCTTAGGTGCCATATTTAGGCGACCAGGTGCGAACTCTTATCGCCTTGCCATGGACTTCTAACTCATTCTTGTAGGCACAATCTCTCGGACCGCTTCTGTCAGCCGAGCGACCACCGTCCCACATTCAGCACAAGTCCATGTCATTCTGAGGAACACGAGCCTCGTCAAATCGGCAGCCAATACTACAGGACCGGTACCAACTGTTGGCCGCTCACATTCATTGGTGTCATCGAAGCCTAGGATCCCAGTGCTGGCACCGCCCCGAAGCGAAAGAGCGCGGCTTGAGGTTCTCCTAGAGGACGTCTGGAGCCGAAACATCATTCCATTTCCCGACACGATGAGCATCGCCCGTAATGAGCAGCTGATGCGTCGGTCGGCATCGACAATGATGAGAAAGCTAAGCATAGCAAGCATGGCCAAGAGATCAGGGAGCATTTCACGCAAAGGAAGTGAAGAGGTGGCGAGCGAAGGACTCACCCGACAAACTAGCAAGTCAAGTGTGAGCTCGTTTAGTGTTTTCGATGTGGATGGGAGCCGGCACTCGAATTCTACAAAGTGCTCCACGTTACCCGAGGCTACAGAGATGGGCATGGAGGAAAGCTGTGTTGCTGATTCCAGATCCTCAATGCAAAAGCTCGCATTGGCATCCCGGCCTCAGGGTTCGGATTTGATCGAGACGACATCAGACACTATGGATGACGATTTGAAAAAGGGAGAAAACAGCAACACAATCGCCAATGACCAGTTCCCAGAAAGCAGAAGCATCACCCAGCACAAAGGAAAATACACGTTCACCAACCAGAATTCCAGTGCGATCCAAGAGCGTCCGGTGGACCAGAGGGGGCGCCCAGGACGAAAAGAAAGGGCATGGTCTTCGCAGATTTTTCGGGTGAAGACTCGATTGTATGGTTAGGTTGGCAACGGGGGTTATGGATCAAAGTTGAAGAATGATGGGGTGATTGGAGTGCAAAGAGACGATTCAATTGGATTACTATCGAATGCATTGACAGAAGCGGCTCTTCAGTTAAAATATGTTCAAGAAGCCCACAGGGGTTTTGTCGAAATAGTAGAATATGCACATGCGGCGCGATGCTTGACTTCACGGGTAGTATGTCGGAGATGGATGCATGTGGTGTTTAAAGGGCATGATGGGTCATGAATCAGCCTGTCAGCTACGGAGGATAGCAATGTGGACAAGATGACATGGATGGATGTCTGTGTGACCATCATGAGGGTCCAAATATCAGGCACTGGGCTCTGGAGGAGAAAGGTGCCATCATCAGGTTGGCATCAGGTTGATACGTAAGCGGGGGCCAAGGTGAAGTTTGCCAAGGCAACGGAAAGCTGCAGACAACATACGTACCTGGCGTAGAAAGCAAGAGAAGGAAAGCTGAGGAGGCTTGGGAG
This sequence comes from Fusarium oligoseptatum, assembly GCA_003946995.1. Taxonomy (NCBI): domain Eukaryota; kingdom Fungi; phylum Ascomycota; class Sordariomycetes; order Hypocreales; family Nectriaceae; genus Fusarium; species Fusarium oligoseptatum. The sequence goes on from NKCK01000001.1 coordinate 1,061,956, forward strand.
AGGGGCCAGGGGGCCAATGCACAGTCAATGCTTGGAGGAGGAATTTCCAGGCTCACACGCGGGGCACGCGATGGATCGACGTGGTTGAAATGAGGCGTCGTGTACTGTGCTGTACTGCATAATACCGTACTAAGGTGAGCGAGGACCTTGGTGAACTTGAGCTTCCAAGTTGGCTCAAGACAAGGTGACGTACATGGTGGATTCAGCATGCAGGAACGTCTGAGAAAGGCGGGCAAATTCCAACCAGGCAAGCAGCGGGAAGGCGCGTGCTGATTGGCTGTGAGGCAGCTCCTCGCGGCTTTTAGCGGGGACTTTACTCTCTGAGTGCCCCGCGGCTCGGTACGTACCCGCCCACTGTGATGCTCTGGAGCACGGCTATGACGTAGGAAGCTTCCGAATCAGCAAACAGAGGAAGCTACACTCGTCACTGCTCCTCTCACCGAGCTTCTTTTTAAGCCATCACATCCTCCCTCGTTCTTCTACTTCTTCTTTCTTTCTCTCCATCATCCTCACAATTTCTACACTCTTCATTACCAACAACAACAATTCACAATCACCACTAGCGATCTCATCCTTCCGTCACGCGACACCCTACCTTTACAACCACCACAGCAAACCACACATTCACTCAATCACAATGGCTCGCGGCGAAACTCAGCAGACCAAGGTCTACCTCAAGGGCAGCAGCGAGGAGTTCCTCATCTTCATTGATGATGTCGAGGCCTACAAGAAGTGGAAGAGCGATAAGAGCGTGCCTCTGGCGCACTTCATCTCCTCATTCAAGATCTTCCTGACCCATGGGTAAGTCATTGGGATCAAGCCACCCCCGCTTTCTTACTCTCCCCGGATCCGTTACTCTCTTCTTCTCTGGGTGGGCGTGATGGCGAGACGCTCCGATTGCTTGGCACACGCTCGCTTGGACCCATTGCTCCTACCCACCATGTTGGAGCTCGTCTCTTTCGTTTCCATCTCTCTGCACTGGACGTTGAATCAGTCGTCGATGACAATGGATCTTGTGGACTGTTGCTAACAGCACCTATAGACAAGGACTGCAGGGTACCTACGACACCGCCTCCAAGGCGGCCCTTGAGAACGAGTTCGGCACTTCGGTTGATGACGATGTCATCAAGCAAATCCTAGAGAGGGGCGAGACCCAGACCTCGGAGGTGAGCACCATGTACCCTCGACTCGTTTCGACAGTGCAGCTAACATAGATCAGATGCCTGAGCGTCAAGGTACCAAGAACGACTCCAAGGGTCCCATGGTTGCCCACTAGAAAGGTGAACAGCAGGCGTTCCGGAAATGTAGAAGAAATCACTAGCGGCAATGGAGTCGATGACTGGGGCTTGGCTGCAAGAAAGATGCACCATCCAGAAACGTTTGGTGAAAGGTCGCCGATGGTAGGCGGACATGCATGATGGCGACCATCCTATCAGATCAGCGAGCATTGCTGACACCCTGAGAGAAGGGGAAGGATTGATGATAGCGTCCCATGAATTAATATACCAGCCCTTTGATTTGATTCAAATAATGACCATGAATGTTGGTGATGTTGTGATTACCTAGTGTTGAGGTCCAATGCGAATAAGGAAGGAGCACGCATTTGTGTGACGTGGTTGTCTTATCGGTGCAGTTGCCCGATCGTCATGCCGTGTCTCGGCTTACATACCGCCTTTGTTGCCCTACGCTCGCTGTACGGATACGGGCTTGCATTTGGCGGACACCTCTTGATAACAACTACAAGTGCGGGGTTCATAAGTAGGTGTGCTTGTTCACTATCATAACAGACAAGCATTTATCAAATATTCAAGATGGATTCGCAAGCCAAGTACCTACTCTCTCTCCGGGCAATCCGAGAACGTGCCAAGATTGTTGGAGATGTGGCCAAGGCTGGGAAGCTGAGCCACTTCGATCTCCATGAGGAGAAGCTGGATGAGGTCGTCGACTTTGTGGCCTCTGTCATCAAGGTTGTATTCCCAATACTTCCTCAAGAGCAAGGACTAACGAATTCTCTCATCAGCGTGACTTTGGTCCTGACAGGTTTCACACGATTCCCCCTCATGGCCGCTGGCAGCACTTCGAGGTGGGCAATGTGCCACGCATCACCAACATCATGGACAAGTGGGAGGAAGAGGGATGCGATGTGACTGAGAAGACGCGCCGTCTCATCGATCTCTTTTTTGTCTCTGTCCTCTTGGATGCTGGCGCTGGTGATGATTGGCGGTACAAGGAGCCCGGGTCTGATCAGGTCTATGAGCGGAGTGAGGGTATCGCCGTGGCCAGCCTCGACATGTTTAACTCGTTGGCTTTCACGACTGACACTACCCCAACGGTCAATGGTGATTGCTACCATTCTTTTTATCGACATTTGTACTAATGGTTTATAGGAAATGGCTTAAAGCAGCTCGACACGGACAAACTCGCCCAGGGCTTTCAGGTGTCTGATAGCAACCCCATGTTGGGAGTTGATTCTCGTGCGGCCCTCCTTAGAAGCCTTGGGCAGTCACTTCTCGATCACCCGGATGTATTCGGGGCCGAAGGTCGGCCAGGAAACCTCGTCGGTGAGTTTTTCTTACCTGGTCACCCGATGTCTTACTTACAATGCTAGACTATCTGGTCAAGACAGCCGGTGAATCCTCCAACCTGGATATCCTCGTTCTCTGGGACATTCTCCAGACTCTCCTCATTCCAATTTGGCCTAAGGACCGAACTGTTGTTGGTGGGACAGCCATCGGTGATGCATGGCCACTTAGCACTCTCCGAACAGGAGGACAATCGGATGCTGCCGCAGACAACATCCAACCCTTCCACAAACTCACCCAGTGGCTCACCTATTCCCTCATGGTTCCATTCCAGCGCGTGCTAGGCATGCAGTGGACCAACGCCGACTCTCTAACCGCCCTGCCCGAGTACCGCAACGGCGGCCTATTCGTCGACCTGGGTGTGCTGACGCTGAAGAAGGAGACGCTCGACCGTGGCCTGCAGGCGTCGGGCGGGGAGCTGCCGCTCTTTGAAGCAGGGGACGACACCATCGTCGAGTGGAGGGCCTTGACTTTGGTGCTGATCGACAAGCTGTACACCAAGATCCAGTCTCGCATGGGTGATGGTGTTCAGCTGAGCATGGCGCAGCTCCTCGAGGCTGGGACTTGGAAGTCTGGACGTGAGGTGGCGGCACAGCGTCGACCAAAGACAAAGTCGAGTCCCATCATCATCAAGAGTGACGGTACCGTCTTTTAGGAGATGAAGGGAGGTGTAAAGTGCAGTTTCTACGTTGGGGGCCTGTGATACTCCCAAACAATACTTTGATGTTGATCTCGGGATCTTTGGTTGCCGGGTTCACCCACGTATAGACAAAAAAAAAAGAAATCAACAACACCCTCTTTTCAAACTTCTCAAACATGACCTCATACTCAATCTTCAACCCCTTTCTTCATGCGTTCTTGGCTTGGTTTCCTTTGGGTGTGTCAAGTCAGGCACGCCGTCATTGTAGAGTCGACTCGGATGTGGGTCCCTCAGACCCGGGTCCGACAAGGGGTGTTTCGGAGCATCAGCCGCTGCAACCATGGGGCAACAAGAGCCAAGAAGAAATTTGAGGCTCCAGGCCGAGGTATCCGTAGTTTCCATGGTGTTGGGAGTTGGTTTTTCCAAGTCTCAGGCTTGTTTTTTTTTTTTTTTCATGAGATTTTTTTTGTTAGTTAGCTCAGGGGGAAAAAAAAAGTCCAAGGCCGGACCGGCTTGGCTCGACAAGGTTGAAACGAGAGGCGAAACGAGAAGAAATAAGACGCAAGCGAATATAATCACTGTTTCTTTTATTGTTTATTAGTTTCTATCTATCGGGTTACATCCGGTCAAGGGGGGGAGGACTTTTTCGAGAGGCCTGAAGCAAATCATGCACCGGGATCAACAACTCCCGGCGGCCTCTTGCGCGAGCCGATCTGCCTTCTGATCGTGCCTCGGACCCCCTTGCCTCCCGAATTGCACGCCGGTTCAGCATTCGACACGGCGGTGCAAGAGTTATCCCTCTCCTGAGGCGGCCGAGACCAACTCCTCCTTCACGCTGGTCATACAATATCGTAGAAATGGTAACATGTCGCTCGAGATCCTCCTGATCAAGATTCATCGGAAATAAGAAAAAAAAACATGGACTGGTATTCGTCAAAGGAAAAAAGCAAATCATTAAATGGAAAAGGAAACGACGTGACGTGAGGGTATATACGTGAGATGTGCGAGTGTGTGCGCCTTTTGAGGACGACGAGTGGTTCTAGAGATTGCGTGAATTCATCTAGATGCTTTGCCCCTGTCTGACTTTTTGTACTATGTACAGTCCTTTCTTTTTCTCTCTGCCTTGGTAATGTAGGTACAGAGGACATTGGGGTGCGGGTTGAGGTAGAAAATCTGACTATACACGAGATGCGCCGCCTCGTCCACGTTGGGGAAGAGACCATGGTTTTGCACATATGATCTAGAACCAGCCATGTTAGTATCGATCAGGCGCTCTGAAGAACAGAAGAAAGCTTACCTCTCCTTCACTATATGCCCAAAAGTAGACAATCATTCCGATGAGATAGTAGATGGCGGCATTTGTGCCCTGGTAAATGAGTGCTGCGCACAACGCCGTTAGGGGAAGAAGGGCGAGGCGGAATTCGAGCGAGCGGTGGAGTGCCGAGCCGGCGACGAAGCCCAGGGGCCATTCGAGCCCTATCATGAGGAGGCCGAAGAGTAGATTTAATATCTGGAGTACGGGAACCGGTCTCACAGCGCCGTCGAGGCTGTGTGTTAGGAAATCCCAAAAAGATCTTGGGCCAGAAGAACGCCTCAATGGCAGCTGCAATCTGGTCTAGAGTATGCATGTTAGAAGAGTTCTGGGGGTGCCTCAAAAGGGTCAACTTACAGGCTGCGGCGCTCAAGATAATGAGACGCGCCCAGTGGTTCTTGATGAGTCTACCCATGATGAAGTCGTTGAAGTCCCAATCAAGATTCTCTTTCTCTGTCTTTCCAAAAGTCTGGCGAGGTTTCCTTGCGGATGGCGCTTCCAGACACTTGCTTCTCTCCTCTTGGTCTAATCCAAATTCCACTTCCAGCACAGCTGTCGAGAGTCGTCCTCGGTGGTAATACAGGCCGGCCAGCGGTAGGAGTCGTAAATAGAAGAAGCGAAAGACAAAGGGGTATTAGAAGATAAAAACGAAAGAAAGGTAAAAAAGAATGGTGTCAGGCCAGCAGACAGAAGAATGGATGTCGAGATTACTGGAACCTGGAGAGGAAGAGAGTTGAAGTAGAGGTGGGTGAGAGGTCGGTAATAATATGCGAAATTGAGGTTATGTTATGTGCGTCTGATAATGGCAGCAACCCCCCCGAAGGGTTGAGGTCGTGCCGAGAGAGTGAGGAGGGTGGAGTTGCAGGTGGTTGAGAGTCTGAGGCGTCGGCGTGTCAGACGATTGCGGATGGTTGTCTAGCCGGCGATGTAGCGGGAGCTGGTTCAGAGATCCACGTTCTAACAATCTGATCTATGATGACAGCGAGCATACGGGCGGCATCTGATAGTGGCTGGTTTGTATAGGTAGCGTTGCGCAGTGGTAGTTGAGGCAGATGCGAAGCACCCAAGTTAACTAGACCAAGGCTCGGTTGTCTCAGCGAGGTCGGCTTCTCTTGTGTCCGAAGCTATGGTTGTCGCAAAGTGTGTAGTAGTGGGTTGTGGCGATGACACACAGGGCAGTTTCTGAGACACTGGGACTGTAGAAGCGATTTCAAGATGGACCAGGGATGGTATGGTATGGTATGGTACCGAGGGGAGGGGATGAGGAGGAGAGCAGTCTTGATGCACAGCGACCGAGGGCAGTTTTAAGAAAAAGGCCAAGAATGGGAATCGGGAATGGAGAAGAAAATGCACGCAAGCTTGTTGAACCCATTTCAGAGGCCAAGCCAATGCAATGCAGCCATCGAGTACAAGCATGGGGGTCCCATCGAGCCCCATCGAGCCATGAGCCACGCCATCCTCGAGACCATCCCGCTCATTCTCACCTCACGGGCAGCAAGCGCCCTAGGCATTGATTGCACGCGGACTGGGCCGGGCCATACAGACACCATCACGGCAGAGACTGGCGGTGCGGAAAGGCGGAGGAGGAGGGTGACTGTGACTGTGAGGGGGGGGTAAACCGTCGGGCAGGGATGCGATGCGGTGCAGTAGCCTTGTCACACGGCAAGGAAGCCCACGATCTTGATGCTAACCAGTCTCCAGGCCCTATCATTGGCCGCCTCCCAGTCGAGGTTAATCGAAACCTCCATCGACAAGTCTGCCGGTGTGGTGCGGGGGCTGGTGATTGGTGATGACTTCGGCGGCTAGATGCCAGAGCATGGGCCAATGGGCGTGCTTAGCAACCATGTGGACGAGGAGCACGGCGGGTAGACCGACAAGGATCAGAAGCTAAAGCTCAAAGCCAGAGCCAGAACATGGAGAATCAAGCTCAACAGCATTGTCGGTCTGCCTTGATCCTGATTGCCTTTGACTTGATCATCAGAGCATGTCAAAAACTCTTTGAAAGCAATGACTCGCTCCTCTCTCCTGTCCTCCTCTGTCGCCTCCTACTTCTGAGACGCCTCACCATACTGCACCCAAGTCTCGTGTGCCCCTCTTGAAGCAGAGGCTGGGACAACCGACGTTGCGGTGTTAAGAGAGAGCGGAAAAGCACAAGACCCCTGACCCCTGGTCCCTGGTCCCCTCTCCCGCCTCCAGCCCACACATCCACCTCCGACCATCCATTCACCTCCCTTGTCTAGTCGGTTTGTCGACCCCAGCGCTTCTTTTTTTAACTTTGTCGAGGTCCAAAAGACGCACTTTCGCCTTTTGCTCTTCCGAGCCCAGATCCTCCAGCCCAGGAGAAGAAACGAAACTGATCGGCTGTCGGCTGTATGGAGTACGGAGTGTTGGTCCCAGCGCAAGGCATGAATATATGTGTTGGAAGCACGGCCAACACATGGTCCAGCTGCGCCCAAAACCAAGCGCTTGTCAAAACAGCGCATCCTTTTGCCCTCTAAAAGAGCTCCAAGTCCCTGCGTTCAGCGCTTACACGCTGTTCAGTCTGCTTCATCTACCGCTCGGGACCGACATGGTCGGACCCGGCATCGCCACGCATCACCTGACACGGCGCCGGCAGGACACGTCTGCTCGGGCAGGTACACGGCGAGCTGGTAGGTCAGTAGTTGGGATTATGAGCCGTCCAGGTCATGCTCAGGCCAGTAGCTCCCATCCTTCACAGAATGGTTTCCCCGATCGTGCAAGCGAATGCCTTGACTCGTTCGATAGTGCGTGATTACCAGAGATTGAGGCCGACCACCATCTCTGTTCGTCGCATGGCCATCGTTTCTTTTCCGGCGGCTGCACGCCCGTTGTCATTGGTTCAGCCTCCCGTGACAGGCCCAGCCACATCAACCTCATCACTCCGCGTTGACCGTTGCCCGGTGGATATCACGACCCTGTCCTTGCAGCAACTGGGCGCCTCGGGCGGGTTTGTTTCTTCCCATCGATCTAGCTGAGGCTGCTTATCCTCGTTCTGAATGGCTGGTCATGCAGGCAATTAACCTTGCAGCCATCTTGCTCCGGAGGTGTGGCCCCACATCGCAGCTTCGTCCCCGGCTCCGGGCTTTGGTGACCCGGCTTTTTGGACGGATGATCGACTGTAAGCGACGTTATCTAAGAAGCGTCAATCCAAATCAGTCGATAGCTTATTCCTCTCGTCACCGCCAACAACCAGTGTGTCTAATTCCAATGTCTTGGCTCCGGTGAATCAGTCCATCTTTGTGGGAATAGTAACCCTACATGATCCCATATCACATCTATCTCGCCCGTCAACTCAACTACTGACGCGGGAGGGAGCAGTAGTCAGAAATGAAATGACACGTTCACCATCCGCATCGCCTAGATACTCCTTCATGAAATCTGGACCTCTCGGGTGAGTGACGTGGTTCGTGAGGTCGCTGAACCCGGATGTGATTCCGGTCAATATGTTGGTTTGGTCTCTCGATAGCGCCTTTCCATCTATACATTGGGTCACAAGTTCTCGAAGAGCATCACGTCGGGCTTCGTTGCTCTGCTCTCGACTAACCGCACACTCTCGCCTGAGTGCATCAAGGCAGCCGCGCAGGTCTCGAGCTGATGATATCGGGATGATTGGTGGGACGGAATCCGAGAGCATCCTTCACGCCAGTGTTAGAATCATGGGAAATGGTAGTTAGATCACAGGTCTTACTCGGCCTGAACTTGAGAAAAACCCTCCATTGGCTTTTCCCCGCATAGGAGAAGCACCACGGCGACATGCTTTCCTCCACCCATCAACCATAGTCTCTCCACGCGAGCCCTCCCGTCACGAGTCTGCAGTTCTAGTAGCGATAGGAGAGTGACTCTGAAAATAGCGGGCGGTGTACCCGAGCTGGTGATAGGAAATGTGATATCACAAGCATCCAGCATCGCTTCTGCTCATCTAGCATCAGTCATGCTGCATGGCCAGCCGTGGATCACATTAGACGAACCTTTCCAGGGGTGCGACCCAGCCCTGAGTGACGGGACAGTGGATGCCCACTCTTGTCGCTTCCGCAGGGACGATGTGAACATGATTCGTCGAGTATTGGGGGGAGATGCAAGGTGTGGGTTGTAGAATCGAGAGTTGGGTGGATGGCCCAACACGAGGGTTCGAAGTGCCCGGTGACTTGGTAACTCGCTCCCTTTTTGGAAAGAACCTCGGAAAGTTCTTGACCTGGACTTACAAAGAAAGAAAGAACGACGCTGGGAGAGGTAGTTTCCCAGAAGCTGTCACAAATGGGAAGTTACCATTAAAAATTGACAATACTGCCTATCATTTCCCTCGATATAGGGTAGTTGGGATACCAAAGAAGCTGCATGCTGATGCTCAAGCAGACATTGAACAACCATCTGTCCAATACTATACGTTGAAGCGAGTACCCTAGGCTAAAGTGTCAATACCGTATTAAATGCTCTAAAGGGGCAAGATAAATTCGGGTAGCAAATGGATTGGCAAAATGTCATCTCATGGGTTATCCCCACAAAGGTTGGCATTTGAGTGAAGGTCAGACGTTATTGTATGTGTGATGGTTGATGCCGTGTTATCCAACAACACCATAATTAAAACACAGACAAAAATTTCAACAATGACCAACGATTGATGAGAAGAACTAGAAACCCGGATCATCAAGTGATTATTCGACTAAGACCAAGCTGAAGTGTTTAATTCCCAATCTCAAACACTGGGCCAATCGGAGAACTGGAAGCTCGAGTGTACGTACCCCTCATTCGCTCACCCTGGAAGGTCAGCGCGGAACATCACGGCGCCGGAAGATACGGCACTGCTCACCTTTGAAGACGGCCGGTGACGACGTCCTTACCGTTGGCCCGATCGCCCAAGCAATGCTATGAACTCGACTCAATCCCTCGATTGACGCTACATCATTCGTTGTGTGCCGTCATTGACACATTACTCGCCTTTCAGCTCTCTCAATCGAGAGCTACTCATCTCCGGCGCCAAGCCCCACCGACCACGAAACAAACTCGGTGCTCGAGCAGCTGACAACCCTGGAGCCAAGACATCCAAAACCCTCTCCGGCCATGGTCCCTCTCCCCCTCTTCAAGCTCGCGGCCCTGCTCGTGAGGCATGTTTCCAAGTATGGCGCGGTATGATCCCCCCCTCCCGAGGATGTGATCCATGACCCAATGCTGACTCTCCGCCAGAATCAAATAAAAGCTCAGGCTCACGACCACCCCCGATTCCGGGCCTTTGCGGCCCGATATGGTCAACATATACATCAATTGAATATGCGCATGTCGGTAGCGCTACTACGAAACCCAGAAGCGGAGCGACGGGCGAAGGAAAAGGCAGAGGCACCGACAGTCAAGACGGAAGAGCAACAGAAGCGAGACGACGAGCTCAAACTGAAGCAGAGCACGGAGCCAACCGCGAGGAAGATACCATTCCAGAACATTTGGCGGCGCAAATTTCGAGCACTCCCCGAGAACAAGGCGGTCGATCTATTCGCAGATGTCATCGGAGACGTATTCATCTTGTCGGTGGCCATTGGCCTCATCGTCTACGAGTCCTGGAAGTCCTCGCAGAAGCCCGATGCGAACAAGGTGCGGTTAGAGGAACTCGATCAGAAGCTGGAAGAGCTCAAGAAGAGAGAGGAGGACCTTGAAGAAGCCGAGGAGAAGCAGAGGCAACGCTTCGAGAGCTTGGAGGAGGCATTGCGTGGTCTCAAGGACCCAAAGACAAAGCAGCCGCTCCTCCCAAGCTTACAATGACCATGAGATGACGATCATCTGTCAAATTGAAGCGTATTATCGCAAGAACGAGTCATAAGCATTGAAGACAGTGCGTTGGCTGGGAAATACAGTCACAATGATCTCAAAGAGCTCTGGAACAAGTTGGGGACATCCATGAACGGAGCCTGGATCTGGTCATGCCGGTGTAGGTACCCCTGTCTGCCCTTCCATGGCCTGTAACCTTGTACACTATTATATCCCCTCACCTAGACATAGACAGCCATCATGTCCGATGTAAGATAGCCACGCAGTATATCAGCTCGAGGACATGCTAAACACTGGCGACTCGCTCCAAGTCATGCATATCAATTGAGCTCGCTGAAGCGAGGTACTTACTGGACCGAGCTTCTAAACCTTGGAAGCGAGAGGGATCCGATTGGCGGATAACAGCATTAGCGGTGTGTGGTGTACTATGATTGGCCAACAACCACGCCTAGAACCCACTGAGGGTACCTCGTGGTGGTTGCCAGCGGCAACGGCCCGCTGGGAAAGTACACAAACTTCGCGGTTCTAGCTCGTCGCGGCAACTACATCTCTTCCTGCCTGGCACCACACGACAACTTGTTCTTTTGCATCTACTAACACAGGTTCTGGTGAAATTCATCTCAGCTTCAGCATTGCTTAATGCCTTCGCGTTCTTGCTAGCGAACTGGCGACTCTCCTTTCTCGTCTTGCATGCTGTTGTCGCGAGTCCCGTATGTCTATCCCGTCCAATCTCATCGAATCCCAGACCGACATTCATCGTTTCGAACCTTTCCTCCCAAGACCAACGCATTCACTGGCCACATGATTGTGATAGTTAACCCTCGATTCTAGATCGACCTTCGCGACTCCTCAAGGCGATTGCTGATCTCGTCATTTGCCTGGCATCGCGCTTCCGGTATCGATTCACTGTCGATCCCCTCAACCTCCGAAACGTGTTAATCGAGTCGCTCTCTCGTCATGGCCCACAGGCTAGCGCCCAGAGGCGGCATCGATTTGGAGGCCTTGTCGCCTAGGGACGCCAACGCCCAACGAGTACCCAAGACGACTGATATCAAGACAAAGACTGTGGCCCAACTCAGGGCAGCCAAGGACAAGGAGCACCCACCCCCACCGCCAGCGGAAGTGATTGAGCCCCCCAGCTCAAATGATCCCAATGGAGTAACCTACCAAGTTGGAAAAATTGCTTGGCAAGGGTGGTTTCGCCATTTGCTATTATGGAACACACGCTGTGACGAGGCAAAAATTTGCCCTCAAGGTTGTCAAGAGCCACATGCCCCCCAAGATGGAGCAAAAGGTATGTGGTTACGAAATATTTGCAATGACTGGTCCTGACGCGTTCTCAGTTCCAAACCGAACTTCAGATCCACTCCAAGATGAAGCACAAGAACGTCGTCCAATTCCTACGAGCCTTTTCGCAGGAAAACTGCACCTATCTCGTCCTGGAATTGTGCCCCAATGGTTCGCTGATGGACATGGTGAAGCGGAGGAAAGGTCTCACGGAGCCTGAAGTCCGTTTCTACTCTGTTCAGATCGCCGGCGCAATCAAGTACATGCACAGCAAGGGCATCATCCACCGTGATTTGAAGATGGGAAACATCTTTCTCGACTCAAGGATGAACGCCAAGATTGGCGACTTTGGTCTCGCGGCATTGCTGGTGACAGGCCGAGACATGCACACGATTCGACGAACGACCCTTTGTGGAACACCAAACTACATTGCCCCCGAGATTCTGGAGAAGGGGAAGAAGGGCCACGATCACATGGTCGACATCTGGAGCTTGGGAATCATCATGTGAGACAAATCGGGTCCTGGTAATGTAAAATGCTAACAAGGACAGGTTTGCCATGTTCACTTCGAAGCCGCCATTTCAATCTTCTACCACGGACGAAATCTACCGCCGAGCCAGGGAGAGGGACTACGAATGGCCCGCTGCGGAGACTTCACAGAGATTCATCAGCCAGGAAGCTAAGGAGCTGGTGGCGACGATGCTCCAGGATGCGGATCGCCGTCCAGATCCCGATGCTATCATCCAGCATCCCTTTTTCACATCTGGCTACATGCCTACAGAAGCGGAGATGAGCTCACGGCTAAGGGAGCTCCCACCAGACCGACAAGAATTCTATGCCACACGCATGAACAGCTCTCTGCAAGCGCAGTCGCTGAGGAACTTCAAGGATATGTGCCTAGAGTGCGGCATAGGCCCATACGGACCGGAAAAAGGTTACCTACTCTCAGATCTGGAAAGAGATGGCGGCAGAGGAGAAGGCTGGTCTTACCCCGTTGATTCCTCTCGAGGAGGGAATATTGTATAGACCGTTTGAGGAATGGGTGAGGGAGCAGCAGCTTAGAAAGTCTCGACTTGCCATGTCCGTGCCTTCGCACGTACCCTCACAACAAACAAGCATGTCGACTGAGGATCCGCTGTCGGGCAGCCAAAAGACCAGCGGATCGATATTCCTTCGTCAACCACCACAGAGCTTTGCCGCGCAGCAGAGATCTCAGCACAGGCCAGCTAGCTCTATGGTACCAAAGCAACGGCCCACCCCTGAACCCGTACTGTCTGCCTCGCAGAGCGTGCGAGCCAGGCCAAGGAGGGAGGGATCGCGAGAGAATGCTTCGAGGGAAGCTATGGAGTCGGCTAGCAAGAGCTTGCGAAGCTCGAGCAGGACAGCTCTGCCCTCAGTTGGCACATCCTCTCGGCGATCTGCAGAGCCCCAGACGTCTGAAAGACCAGTGCTTGAGCGTCGATCAGCTACACCTCCTGCCCCGGCCGCACCGCCGAAGCGAGAGTATGCGGAATCTACGCGACCAGCGACTTTGTTCAGCTCTTCCGAGAGGCAAGGCCAAATCTCAGGCACGAGGCCTGACATGATTCTGGACCGACTACGCCGTCTCCAGACAGAGCTGGAACGGGCCCTGAACTCCAGAACCATGGCCATCATCTCATCGAAGATGGTTGCACCACCCCATCCTCATGTGGTTGTCAAGTGGGTTGATTACACCAACAAGTTTGGTCTGGGCTACATCTTGAACGATGGCAGTGTCGGATGCATTCTTCGAGATATCCCCACAACGGAAAATGGCAAGCCGGCGCTGCTCCCCCCTGCCGGTGTTTTTATTCGCGGCGCAGAGAGACACATTCTGCGCAGGGAAGACGAAACATACGAGGATAGAAGTCAGCCTCTCCCGATGACTGAACCCATCAAGTTCTTTGAGAACAATGGAGAGACTGGCTTGGCAGAGGTGATTGTCTCCCCCGAGCAATTCCGCGTGGCTGTGAATGAAGATGGAACGGCTGGCAAGATGCAGCCGGGTAAGGACATCTTCCAGCACCGGAAGCGTGAGAGGATCATTCTTTGGAAGAAGTTTGCCAACTACATGATCGCTTATGGACGGGACGATGTTGTGCCGGCTGAAGAGACCGACCCAGCGGGCGCCATATCTCCAGGTCAGAAGGGCACAGTGGCCGAGCTGGTGACATTCTACCAACGATTCGGAGACGTAGGGTGCTGGGTCTTCTGTGACGGCCACCTTCAAGTAAGTGATTGCATTGCCCTGAATCAAACACAGCGAGATGCTAACATGGACAGTTCAACTTCCCGGACCACACCAAGATTGTGATCGACGCCACCGGCACCTGGTGCCATTTCTGGCACCTCCCCCAGGATGCTGCAGAGAGACTTGCCAAGACTGGCACAATTGGCGCGGCGGCGCTTGACGACCGAGCCATGTTGTCGTATCCCCTCCAGACATTGTTGAACTTCCATGCCAAGCCGACTGCTCCTCGATCTGGACGGACGACTACCACGCGGAGGCGGCCCGAGATCGCCCCTGATCTACAGGGCATCCCGGCTGCCAACGATTTCCGACGAAAGATTGTCTTTATCAAGGACGTGGTCAAGGAATGGGTGACAAATGGCGGCCTGGGCAACAGCCAGATGAGCCGGGAGTCTCGTCTTCGATGGGGCGGCTATCGTGAGAACATCAGCTCTCACACGCCGCAGAAGCATGTGTGGGTTACAGTGGGCGCTCGATGGGGCGACCAGCGGATTTCGACGTATGTTGACGCCCGAAAGCCTTGGGAGTTGGGTGAGGACGTTGATCCCTCCAAGAAGTGAGACGTGTTCAAAGGAGAGGCTGGCGTTCGTGTGATTCTTTTTCTTTTGACGCAAGCCATAACGAAGAATGATGCATTTGCATGTAGGGAGTATACAAAGGCGGGTTTGGTTGCTGCTACAGTACAGTACAGTACAGTCCTTGTTGGCGTTGCCGGTACATGTTGTATGGCGTATTCGGAGCAGATAGGGTGAGACGGTGTTTGAGCTTTCAATTTAGCTTTAGCTTTAGAGTCCTAGGCACCTCGGTATGAGGGTAATGATGGACACGAGCTTTTGATTCTGGACTTGGAGTGTGTACCTGTAAGCCTTGCCTGTCTATCCAGATGTCTGGTTGGGTGCAACACTTGGTAATATTTCTATTTTCTCATCCCAAGAGGGAACAAACTGCTGAGGGTGTCTTTCATCTTTCACGACGGTGAAACTCTTGTGTGTGTGTGTGTGTGTGTGTGTGTGTGATATGGTGGTCTTTGTTGAAAGTAGAAGTCTACTTGATATAGAAGAGTCTACGACTAACATATCCGTCAACTTAGAAGAGTCTCTTGATATACCTGGAGGTCAAGGTACGTTTCCCTCGAAACGGCAGGCTCCATTCCCAAGCAAGCAAGCAAACAAGCCAGTAAGTAACCTGGTATTTAGTTGTAACTCAACATTGGCAAGTCGACTGCCTACTTAGCCAAGTTGGTAAAGTTCCAACTCGATACTTCAATCTTCTGCTGCGTGTTATCACAGAGGCCATAGGTAAAGATTCCTCATGTCCAACCAAACTAGTCACGTGGTTTCGTGGTCTAACGGCTATGACTGCGGATTCTGATTCCGCCAGCGAGGGTTCGACTCCCTCCGAGACCTTTCTTTTTGCCTCCCTCAGCTGGGAACCCCTATTTTTTGTCTTAGTGATAGACTCGCTGGAAGACACACTCTAGGACACAGCGAACATGATCATCACAGAAATACCAAGGCAGCTCATAACAAATATGGTATCGTCATTCAGAGCAGTCCAATTACACTATTTACAAAAAGCAACAGCTGGAACAACGAACGCCATGCCGTCGCCATGTCCAACTGACTCTATACAAGAAGGCGACCTTTGTCCACTGGTCTGATGCCTCTAAACGGACACCTCAAAAACAATAAGCAGAACAAACCGCCTCAAAAAAAAACTACCCCGTATTACATAGTTATGCGTCTCTTTGTGCGTGTGCGTGTGCATTCCCAAGTTATTCGACAAAACTCCCTTCCTTTTGAATCACCGTAGCCTTGACCCATTCCTTCTCCGTGGCGCCAAACGTTCAAGCATCAGAGTAGTAATCCTCACTGTACTGGTGGTGGCCAGGAGGGCTGGTCCAGCTGCCTCCACCGCCTACCACGTTCTCACGAGAACCCCAGTAGCCGCTCTTGGATCGCTTGTCGCGCTCGAACTCGGCCCACCGCTTCATCGTGATCTTACTGCTGTCAAACTCGCCCTCGTATTCGAGACCTGCCTTCTTGGTCTTTTCTCCTGCCGTCTTTCGAGTGTCACCCCATGAGAAGTCATCGAACTTCCAGAAGGCGTAACTAGGCAGGACAAAGTTCCAGATTGGTAGGGCCATGAGGTAGATGAGCATCCAGACAATGTACGACCACGAGTGGGCGGTGACAACAACAAGTAGACCCGGCAGACCAAGAATGAGAGCCAGCAGAACCAGGGGAATGATCTGAGGAGGCGAATTGATGATAGAGGTAATAACTGTGATGTGGTTAGCTTATACCCCAACAGTATAGTCATTGAATGCATTCACTTACCAACATAGAAGGTAAACGCAATAGCAGCAGGCAGAACCAGAGTACCGACAAGCTCGACAAAGATGATGAACTGCATCGAGAAACAGAAGGTACCGCACAGATCACGGACAAGAATAAGCTCCATGAGGTTGTGGATAGTCGAGTTGATCCAGCGACGTCGCTGAGACAGGAGAACCATAAACTTATCGGGCACAGTCGTCTTGCACACAGCCTGGGGGATAAAGACCTGCTTTCGCTTGGGGAACGTTCGCAGCATCAGGGTTGTCAGGAAACGATCCTCTCCCAGGAGATACAGGTTCTTCTCGTGAAGAGTCTCGACCACGTTCTCTGAGTAATGCTCAACAATGTCGGGGTTGGCCAGAATGGGGACCCAGTAGTTGTGACCACCCTTGGGGGCCTTGATTCGGTACATGCAGAAACAGCCGGGTAAACACGTAACACCACCAAAGACGGACTCGAAAGACTTGGCCAGATGATGAGAGACAAAGTACTCGAACACCTGGATCGCCGTCACCCAGCTGTCACGCTTGTTGGCAATCTTGGTTTCGCCGCAGAGACCCATGATTTCAGGATCTTTGACCATAGCAGAGATCATGTGCGTCAGACTGTCAGGGAAAACCTTGGTATCGGCGTCTACCATCAGAATAATCTCATAGTAGTCCGGTGAGATACCAGTAACCTTCCAGAGGCCGTTGAACATTTCGTACTCGAGCTCCGTCATGCGCTCATCGAACATGACCTTCTGCAAGAAAGACATGAGGATGATCTGACTGTCTCGCTTTCCTCGGTTGCCAGGCTTCGAGTTGCCAGCTTCGTCCGGAGTTCCACACTTGACAACCACCATCATGGGCACACGCTGCTGTCGGTCGACGGGAATTCTCGAGTCCTTACCATAGTCATAGAAACCGCAGTAGGCCTTGGCCATGTTGTGTCGCTTGGATCCGCTAGCAACTGCCACGTAAGAGAATGGCTCAACCATGTCAGGAGGCGTGGAGTGGTCCTTGAGCATGCCCAAGCAGACGTCAGGAGTCGAAACAGCTTCGCCCTTGCCCTTGATGATACCGTCGCAAATAACAACAATGACCTTGTGACTGTTGGGATAATCGGTTGTCGCGATCGAGTCCAGAGTAGTTCGAATACCCTCCTCTCCTTCCGAGTAAGCCGTGACCAGGCACATGGTGTGAGCCAAGGGGAAACCAAAGGGCATCCAGTCTGAAGGAGGCTGAGGAACAACGGCATCGTGAATGAAGCCCGCGGGTCCGGGACCTTCGGTAGGGTTGGAGTTGCTGGAGTACGGGTCTGATCGTAGGAAACTGGCACGGCTGTCATTGCCCTGTTTGAAAATGGATCCAGGTGCGAGCAGTTGGCTCGAAGCAGCCTGACTGGCCATTGTGGTGGGAATGCGTCGCTGGTTGGCGAGTCTTACATCGGGGCCGCCGACAGTTGAGAATCGAGATGTGGTTGGGAGGAATGATCCGCGCTTGGTGGTTCGGTCAGATCCGACCACAGTGCTTCCAATATCACCAGGCAATCTCGCAGGCGCACGGTAGATGTCCTCAGACCAATCTTCAATCTGGCGGTTTCGCTTTCGGCGATCAGAGCTCTGCGATGTCTTGGCTGGCGCGTACTTGCGGCAGATGAACCATTGGAAGATGATAGCCAGCAAGAAGCGGACACCGACGACTGAGAGAATGAGGACCAAGGCGCAGTAGAGGACGATCTTTGAAGCGATACAACCAATTGTCTCGGTATCGACCGATCCAACCTTGATGATTTCTTCGAAACACTGCGCATACTTCTTGTCAGTTGACGACTGGAACATTCGGGTCACGTCGCGACCCCGAACAAGTCTGTTGATCTCAGAGTCCTTGTCTCGTAGCTGCTCGAAGCGCTCCGGGATCACAACCTGGCTCTTGTTGAACCAATTGAGGAGGTCCAAATCCAGAACGTTTCCAGAGTAAACCATCAGGTTGCGCGAGCTGTTCTTGATATCGTCCCAGCTAAAGTAGACGTCCGCGGAACCACTCAAGTCGAGGTAGAAAAGATCTCGCGATTTAAGCGTCGTATGGCAACCGTAGCCAAGATAGTACGGAATGGTAAGGTTAGGCTTGGTCGAGCCATCCTGGTTAAACGTAGTGCAAGGGAAATACCAAGCCAGGTCGCCGTCGTCGTTGGTTGGGACATCCGAGCCATCTGCGAGTGTGATCAAGTCCTTGCACTTGCCGTTGACATTCTGGAACAGAAAACTACCATCCTGTCCACCGTGCTTCTCGGGCAAATCGTAGAGAACGTTGGGGCCCAATCCGTCACCTCGAAGAGGCATACCTTGAGCAGCAGGGTGGTGGGACTTGGACAGATCATAGGCAACGCCGTGGAAGATCATGTTACCACTATCAACCTTGTTAACGCGTAACCGCTCCGCGGGAGCGCCGCAAACAGTCGCCGTGAAACCAAAGGTAAGAAAACCAACAATGGCCATGATGCACAAGATGACACTGATGAGGCCCATCTTTTCCCGCCAGGCCCGCTGTTGCGCTCTTGTTGGCATACCGCAGCACTTCATAATGAAGCCGGGTGCCCAAAAGGTCACAATGGCGCAGTAGACGTTCCAAAAATGTCGGAGGTCGAAGCTGCTCCTCTACCCGCTTGGTTTGTTGTCTGGAATTACGCTTCGACTTCTTCTGGATCTTTCCCGATTTCGAGCGGCTTGGGGCAGGGCGGGAAGAGGCGGCGGCGCTCTTCTCGTGTTCGCCGCTAGCATGTCGTCTCTGTCGAGGAGAGTTATCGGATGCTTCCTCGTTGAGATTCGAGCCGGACCGGTCGGTCGACGCCTCGAGGTCCTCGTAAATGGGGTCATTTCCTGTCGATGATGGGAGGACGTTCATGTGCGCGGCATGCTTATGGTAATGGTAATTTCGGTGGTCCCTATCAATCCTGTTTCTCTCGGGTCGAATCAAGCTCCTCTTGCGAGATACGGGCTCGTTGTTCCTCGAGGCACGAGCCTCGGGGCTCGAAGGCGACAGAGGCATACTCTCTGTATTTGAATTAGGACCGATGGAATCAGCGAAAGAAGAAGCAGATCTCCCACGTTGGTGTTGTTGATTTGGATCTCCTACGGGATGGTAACCACCGGTTTCGATGTCGACGGGACGCGATCGTCGCGAGGGCGAGTTTCGGTAGACATTGCGTTGATCGTATGCGGGACTCGCGCCCGGCCGTTCGGGGAGAGACATGGCCCTGCGATGAAGGTGTTAGAATCGGCTGTTTCTCAAAAATCATGCGGCGAGAGACGTAACGAGACTGGGCGCTCAGCGCAGGGAGACTCTGCCCTTCTGTCGGTGAGGGGAAACGAAGCAGATGATATCAGGGAGGAAGGTTGATTTCGATCGACGCAGGAAAGGGGAAATGGAACAAGACAAACAGCCGCAA
The DNA here is from genome assembly GCA_003946995.1 of Fusarium oligoseptatum. Taxonomy (NCBI): domain Eukaryota; kingdom Fungi; phylum Ascomycota; class Sordariomycetes; order Hypocreales; family Nectriaceae; genus Fusarium; species Fusarium oligoseptatum. The sequence continues at coordinate 1,081,592 of NKCK01000001.1, forward strand.
GATGAAGACGCCAAGAGACAGCAAGTCGACGATCTCGGCAGCAGTACAAGACCAAAAACAAAGATGGGACGGAAGAAAAGAAGTCGATCTGGTACTCACGGGAAAGATTTGTTATGGTTGTTGCGGCAGCCTCAATACAGGATTGAGTTTGAGTTGGGAAGATCCCTGCACCGGGAGATGGAAGAGTGGGAAGGTTTCTCGGGAGACGGGCACCAGACACGACAGCACCCAAGCGTCGAGGAGGTCGACTTTTGTCGTCAGGATTCAGCGTGGATAAGAGAGAGCATCGAGTCGAAGTGGCAGATTATGGGTATAATGCCCACACAGAGTGAGAGAGACAGGGCGCCGTCGTTTGGAGTAGATGAGTGATGGACAATGGGGCGTGGAGCTGCCCGGGCTGTGCGTGCGTTGCTTGCGAGCGAGCGAGCGAGCGACGGGGACGACGTGGATTTTCGGTTTCGGCTGCGGCCGTGGAGCAGGCAAGGCAGGGGATGGACGAGTAAGAGGGTCCTTGGCTTGCGTCGTAAAGGCCGAATGATGATATCAAGACTATGAGCGAAAGTAGGAGCGAGTGTGAGTGAGAGAAAGGACAATAGATTGTTAGAGCAACAAGGACCCGGGCGTCCGAGAGCGAAAGACGACGGACGACAACTGCGACGAGGTTGTCCGGGAGGTGGTGGACGGGGAAAGAGTGGGAGAAGAGATCAATCAAGCAAATCAATGGGTCTTTTCCTACAGAAGGGATGCATGTCCACCTTCGGAATAGTCCCATCGACCAACGGCCTGGGATGTTTTTCGCACCCTCCACAGAAGGAAGGCACGGCCAGCAGCGGCCGTTATCCTTGAAGGGGGGAGGAGCGTGCAAAGCGCCAATCAGAAGATGCCCTCCCCGAGGCCGCAGAGCGAAAAATCACGACGCTAACTGGAAATAGCCCGAGTCTGTAACCCCGTCCAGCGCCGGAGGGAGCACAAGACCTGGAAAATCGCCTGGAGAGTTGCGCTCTCTGTGGGTGGGTGCGTGGCATGCGGTTGCCCCGGCAGCTCATTCAAATTCCAAGGAATTTGTGCATGAGCTCGTACCATCCAAGTCGCTCTCATGTCGTTTGCCCCCCGGATGGCCTACTAAAGAGGGCTAGGCTTGGTCAATGGCGACAGGCTTTTCTGAAAAGAGGAGGCCCTCATTGGTTTTTGGAATCATTAGATCGCTGTGCCCAGTACCCGCGCAGTACCTTTTCATCTCTTTTTCCATCTGGGACGGGAGTGAGTGCTATTTTCAGCGCGCCACCGTCAACGTCTGGTCTTGTTGATGTGATAGAAACCGGTAGTGTGTGCTTGTCCAGCCAAGTTTGCTTCCTGTCTCAACGAGATCAACATGTTCATGACTGATTGCCATCTATTACCAAAATCTGGCCTCACCATGGATGCGAACTGCCTCTCATCATCATCCGCCGCAGGAACAGGTCGTCGTGCAGAGGACAGGGGTAAACCTGCTGCTCCCATCTCGCTTGTCGACTCCATTCCCTTCTAGCTGCTCCACTTTCCCCTGGTTAACCAGACAAAGTGAGCCAGGACCACCAACCAAGGGAAGACGATGGCCCATGTTGATACTTTTCGACATCCATGTGTCGTTGCATTCCAGTTGCCCAGATGCCTTTCTCTCAGGTAGCCATGTTTGAGATTGAGCAGTGTTGGGTCTGAGCCCGTTGTCTTTCTCTTCATGACGGTACTCTACGTAGTAGTTCTCTAAGTCGGTGAACCCTTCTCATTTACACGCGAGACCATGGTTCGAGATGGCCAGGGATGCTTCAGGCGGTGGAATGGGTCCGGCCTTCAATCTTAACCACGGGGATGCCGATTGACTCTTGGTTTTTCGTTGATCTTGTGGCAAGCTTTTCCCAGTTCATATGTGCTCGGGGTTGATCTTGAATGTTGTATTCTCGCTTGTCTCTTGCAGGGCCGCCCAGTCGCATATTCGCCAATGTCATGTTATATGGGCCTGTACCTACGAGAAACCAAACCAGTCCGTACAGTTCGATGGTGCCACCGCCATTGTGTCAGGGTAGGTCAATGCATCGTGTCTTTGCAACCCGATAAGCTATTGCACGAATGGAACTGGCCGGGTCGAGTAGTTCAGATTAAGATATCTGAATAAGATCCGCGAGTCACAGGGGCACAGTGACGAAATGCTTCCTGCAACCTCTCCAGCCTGCCATAGGGCCACTCATCCAACTACACACATATCTACAACAAACAGACTCTGTACTTCGTAGCACATTGTTGATATCTCCGGATGAGCCACTTGATGACGATAGTATGACAGACAGAGGGAGAGAACCGAGGACATGAGACACCTTACTCCAGGGTAGCCCGAGTTTGATATGGCATTTGCAACACATACACATGGTTGGCAATGAGACAACATTGAGGAGGTCCAAGCCGCCGGTGCAATTACTGCCAGTGTCACACGCCCGGATATTTTTGATGGGGTGACAGACGGTGAACAGGTGGTACTTTGAAGGGAGTACTTGGGCCTTCGGACTTAACACCAAGCCGGACCGTAACGCGCAATGAGAAACCAGATCCGGGTGCCTGTACTCCCACTCAATCATAGCAAACATATGTCACACGCGGCGAGAACATGCAATAAATAAAGACGCCGTAAGAACTAATAAAAAGGGACAACGGGCACCTGCAAGACACCAAATAACAAAGAGCATCGTCCCGCAACTCCAACCGAAACAGATACGAGCGGGATCGCCAACTGGAAAAAAAAACACGTCAGAAATTGGCGGTGACGCCAGCCAAACAAGCACACACACACAGCCTCAATATGGTCACTGCGGCTGCCCACCTTGAAAGAAAGCTTAGTTAACAGACGCTGTCAGACCTTTGAATCCCGCGGGGTTCCCCAGTGTTCAGAGTGCATGATCCTAGCAAGAGTGCGACCACCCATGATGAGACGATAGACGGGACGGCAGAGATGGAAGTGAATTAAAAACCCATGGCAGCCTCTTGGTGGCATGGGAAACAAACCAGAAACCAAAGAAGCCAGGGCAAGGCGAGATTCGAACAAAAAGGGCCCAGAGCCCCTGATTCAACATGGCGGTAGAAACGCCATTACCAGTTGGGGCAGCGGTTAGTCCGGTGTGGAGACGATCGAGGCGCCGGAGCAGCGTCCGGAGCCTGATGAGAAACAGCGGGGCCGATCGGTCGACGGCCCGCCTTGTGCCAGCCCACTCGCGCTAGAAGTTCCGTCATCAGTAGCATCACAGAGTTGACCAGTTGCTTCTTTGACCCTTTCTTGTCTCTCCCTCTCGCCCATCGTTGTGCGCTCCACTGGCCCATCTAATTAGAAAGGGACCACTGGGCCAAGTCAATCTAGCCGCCCTGCCCAGGTCGACAGTCACTGAGAAATCTCCCTCGTAGCGGAGCAAGTGAGCGTAGAGCCCTGGAACCCCAAGGAGGGACCCTCGGTATCCGTTAACTCTCCGAGAAGCCTTCCCCAATTCAGCCGAGGGAAGGGTTGACCATTTGGAACCCTGGCCAACCGAGCTAATGTACTTGGTAGCCCAAGGCTGAAAATATCCTCAGCCGAAACAATTGATACTCCATGGATTTGTGGCGTGGCAGGGATTGTGACGTGTAAAGGCTACCATCCAAGTGGCTTGACAAGAGGATGGCAAGCTCCCGGATGAACACAAATCTAATCAAGTACGTTGACCCAGTGCTGTTTCTGGAGTACGGATTCAACATTCTAGTCTGGAGGGGAGTTTCAAATTGTTACTTGGCGCCAGAGCCGACGAGTGGCCAACGGCGCGTAGTAACTACAAGGATGAGTGCGCGAGCTCGCTAAGAGATGCAGGGTCTTTGGGGCTAAAGAGTAGTGGTTGAAGACAAGCACTCCGGATTCTGTAGTTTGCCATTAGGCTGTATAATACGAGGGTGGCTGCTTGAAAGAGAGCCGAAGAGTCCGATACGGATGCTGAGAGAGAATAGGTAGAAGCAACGCCAGCACACACGTATGCACACCTTGGATGGCGTTATTGCTTTTTGTCCTGGGTCGGATGAGATTCCTCTGGCGACTGATAATTAGCATGGCTGAACGCCAGCAACACAATGCGGGGCCCCCAATAAAGTGAGCCGACAGGTACTCCGTAGGTACTGTATGGTCATCAAAGAGGCGCGGGCTCATCAGACGAGATGAGATGCGACCCGCCGAGCAAGCCGACGAACGACGCCAATTATGGAAACCCCCGAACAATCCTGTCTTATTATGCGGGCGAGAGTTGGATGCGCCAAGTCGACTTGGGGTTGGCCCCAAAGGTCGCCTGCTGCCGATTTATTAGATCTGAGGCCGGGAAGCCGAAGGTTGTTTGTGGTTACGACAATGGCCACGACATGGCGGTTGCTCAGCCCTGCTCGGCAAGGGGTCAGCTCTTTTTTCATGCATAGGCTTGCATCTTGGTCAAAAGCCAGAATGAAAGTTGGCGGTGTCCCATTCAGCACGGGTAACACTTGTAGTCAAACAGGCTTTGGGGATCGTCAGCAAGCGAGAGTTGTCGAGAGATCTAACGCTAGATGGAAGGGAGCTGGTCCTTGTACTGTAGAGTATCGTAGGAGTTTGTCGACGATCACGATGACTGATGTGATGCATTGGTGGTGTAACGTGCCTGTTGCTGTGTTGCGTGGTCTTGGCTGATCTTTCTAATCCCACATCTGCCGCTGATGGACAAAATGCATGCGGAGCTTCCCGGCTAGAGTTGACAGACACATGCTTCGTTGATAGGGGCTCAGTGTATTGGTACTCGAGGGCCATGACTGGACGCCTGGCTCCCCAAAGCGCTGAAGTGAAGGCGGCTGTCTGAAGCAAATGAAACATCCGGGGCTTGGCGCCATGCTGGATGGAGAGCGGGCACGATGTCGTCAACTCTGACGGGCCTCATGGAAGGCCCTGGCGGTCAGGACAAGCACTAGCGCAGCCCAGAAAGCAACTCACCCAGTTTCTTGCAGAGCGTCCCAGTGGCCTGGACTTGGCCTGGACCCTTGGCTCAGTGCGCTAATCCCAGCAGGCCATGACGGGGCAACGTGCCATCAAGAGTGAGTTTGGCCGACTCTCCAGCTCACACGTTGGGTGTCGTAGTGGTCGTCGTCGTTTCAGTGCCGTTTCCTCTCCGCCTCTCCTTTGAGCTTCTGGAGAAATAAGCGGACCAGTATTGACAGCGCCATTCCCGCACCAAGATTTCGTCATGCCGAGCCCTTTATTATTCCACCGCCCCTTGTCTGAGTGGTGGTTGTTGTTTTGACGCGCACGCTGAAGGGAAAAGGGGTGGGTGGGCACATATGTACATGCCGCCTGCCCTCTTTCACTTGTAGAAGGACTCAGATTCGCTTTGTAGCAGATACCCGCCACTATGATGATGTGAAGAGGGAGAGAATATACTCTCAGTGAGCACAGACTCGCAGTAGCTGAAGTGAATGATGGTGAAGGACTAGGATCATGACTGACTGTTGCAAGGAGAATCTGCCTCGTGGGGTTAGGGCGGTGACTTGTTTGATCCCTGCCCGCTCCTTCCATTTCGCGAGTTCAGCTCCAGGTCCAGGTGGGAGGAACCAAAGGTAGGCAGGCAGGTTCCTGGTGATAGGCATGAGTGCCCCCCTGAATGTCGTCAATTGAACGATTGGACACAATGAGGGATATCTAGTGAACTGCCAGTAATATCTTGGTATCTTGTCACAGCCCATTCATGGGTTGGCAATGATGGAATTGCATCGTAGGTAGCTTCTTGCGGAGATTTAAAGCTTCCATTAGTTGACGGAGCTGGAGTCATGGCGGTGCAAGCCCAGTAACAAACCCCACTAAATTCCATCCATCGTTCTGTACTCGACCTACGCCTTGTCTGCACCGTCTGACGCCTGAACGTCTGCAACGGTAAAGTAACCGCATCCCACGGCGGCTTATTGGATCCTTGAGGAGTGAACGGCTCAATAACAGCCTGGGTGCCTATAACCGCTGAACCGGGCGTGCAGCTGGTGGCCCCAGGTCCCCTCTGATCCATTCTTTCGGTGGGCTCCATCCCGTCCTGAGCCATCATCACCACCACCACGGCCTTGATACGGTACGGTGCAGCGCCCAAAAAAAGACGTCGGCCCTCACCCAACCACACCTTGACCCAAGCCCATCCATTAGTTGGAATTTTTTTTTGCTCTCGTCCGACTCTGGGCTTGTCTTGCCTCTCTCTTCTCTCCTCCTTCACCCACCAAAAAGAAACTCTTCTATCGAGTATCCCATTCCGTCTCCACGCGGCAACCCTTATTTCAGCCTCCCGTTCAGTCGTTTTCTCTTCAACCACCCCCTGTCGCTCGTTCATAACCATCTCCATCCATCCTCTCAAAGGCAGCTCCCGCCCCCTTGTCCCCGCTGTGTCGCCGCGTTTCGGGTGCCCGGCTCCCGACAAACCACCCAAATATCCTCCACCAGCGTCCATCGCTGTTAGGCTACTAAAGTGTCACTGGCCACCCTCTCCACGCTCGCTCTTGTCCTTGCTCTCTTGCTGTCCGTCGACGACTCGAATCTTTGCGCCTTGGACATCCTACGACTAATGCTTCGACGACCGCTGGCATTACAATAACACCCACCCCGTCTCGACGCCGTAATTCTGGGTGCTCCGCCATCGTCCAGCGCTGCTTCGTCGCAAGGCTGTCGAACCACCCCCTTCACCACGACACTCGTTCTGACGAAAAGCTCTCAACCTCACGCTTGGCTGCCCCGGCACTGCCAAAGCTTCACTCTCACGCACAACCATGGCGACAGTTAGCACCTCACCGCCTCCCACCGCAGTGTCGCCTACATCCAACTACCAGGACTCAAGACAAAGCGACGACACACCGCGAAGCCCCGTCCGTGTCCCAAATCTCAACCTCGCCAACGGCCCCCAACTGCGCCAGGCCCCGGTCTCCCCCGTTCGTGTTAATTTTCAAGAGGAGAACTGGGCACAACCCTCAAACGCCGACATCGAACATGCTCAGCGACGTGCCTCGCAGCTAGAGCTGGCCGACCGCACCCGCCATCCCCTCCCCTCGCCCCCAGATGCCGCTCCACCACCTCCACCCCACGGCTTCAGGGCCGAGTTGGAGGATCCTCAGGACTTTTACGATGGTACTCAGGGAACCCCACGGGCTGACAGGACTCCGGCTCTACCACTTGATACATCTTTTGCTCGCAAGCCTGTACCCACTGTGTCCAGCCCAACCAGGAGTTCTAATGCGGCGTCGAACTTGTCTCCCACTTACACGGCGAGCCATGAGCGTTACGAACATAATAAGATAAGTCCTACGGACAGAGTGCGCAATCAAGACCAGTTCCGCAACAGCCGCGAGTCGGACGACACAACGAGCACAAACCCGCAGCAAACTTCGATCGAGTCGTCTGCAACAACGAGTGCAAGTTCCCTGTCAGGCATCAACGAGAATGCCGAAGCCCGAACAATAGGTGACTCTCCAGAAAGCTCCATCATTGAAGGAAATCTGCCTGGGAACCAGTCTGTCCCCCAGTTTCAGTATCATCACCAGATGGATTTTCCACCGCGTGTATCGAGCGTCCCCAATGAGGACTCGAGGAGCTATTCCACCCCTGATCTGGCTGAGAGCGCTTCCAACATTGGACGCCACTTGACACCGAGTTCAAGTAACCTGAGGAGGACTTCGATGCCTAGACCGCAATCATCCTACTCCATCTACTCGGATGGTCGCGGTCGCTCCCCTGGTTTGATGCCGGGTGGCCCACAGACACGTAAATCCCCTGATGTAAGGATGTCAACCTATGCAGAGCTGCTCAATGCGCCATATCCCCAGCAAGCCCCGGCGCCCCTGACTCCCGACAACTCGAACCTCCGAACAGTCATTGGCAACAATGCCTCTCTCCTGAGCACACAAAAAGACCCTAGACATGTACCGTGCCAATGTCAAAAAGACCAATGACCTGTCGATCCAATACTCGTTTGCCGTCTTCCTAATCTCGACCGCCCAGGAGCAAGGTCTGGATGTCTCGGATCCCAAGATGCGCAAGAACAGCCCGAAGCCACAAAAGGGCCGCGATAGCCCGACTGCCGAAGGTTCTGTCTCGACCCCTTATGAGTTGGTTCGTGAAGCTCGGCAGATCCTCCAGCGTCTGTCCAGCGCTGGTTATCCCTTTGCGCAGTATTATCTCGCCGACGGCTATGCTTCTGGACTTTTCAACAAGGGCAAGGAGGATTACAACTCAGCTTTCCCTCTCTTCGTCCTGGCCGCGAAGCACGGCCATGCCGAATCTGGATATCGAACCGCGCTGTGTTACGAGTTTGGATGGGGCTGCCGCAAAGACCCGGCCAAGGCTGTGCAATTCTTGCGCACAGCTGCTTCGAAGCGTCACCCTGGTGCCATGACAAGACTGGGGAAGGCCTGTCTATCTGGTGACCTCGGAGAGAAGAGATATCGAGAGGGTATCAAGTGGATGAAGCTTGCCAGTGAGGCTGCGGACATGCAGTATAATTCGGCACCCTACCAACTTGGTTGCTTGTATGAGAACGGCTACGGTGCAGATATCTTCAAGGACGATAACCACGCTGCGGAGCTCTTCACACAAGCCGCGGATTTGGGGCATCCCGAGGCCAACTTCCGTCTCGGTGATGCCTATGAGCACGGTCTGCTCAACTGCCCTCGTGATCCTGCGCTCAGTGTGCACTTTTACACTGGCGCGGCTGAACGAGGACACGCCGGTGCTATGATGGGATTGTGTGCCTGGTACATGGTGGGTGCTCCTCCGATTTTGGAGAAGGACGAGGAGGAGGCCTACGAGTGGGCACGTCGATCTGCGGATTTGGGTATGTCATGAAACCATACATGGAGTTGCTAAGGTTGCTAACGAGGTCATAGGTTTTGTCAAGGCACAATATGCTGTTGGATACTTTACCGAGATGGGCATTGGATGCCGACGAGACGCCCTAGAGGCCAACGTTTGGTACGTCAAGGCTGCTGACGCCGGAGACGAGCGAGCCAGACAGCGACTAGCGATTATTCAAGCAGCTGTGAGCGGCCAGGGAACCCCAATGGAAGTTGCTCCACCACGCAATGGCAAGATACAGAAAAACAACAAGGACGACAAGGACTGTATAGTGATGTGAGGGAAGCCGGACGGAACCGAGCCCGCCCAACGAGGGCGTGGCCATGATATGGCAGAAACGACTAATTCACAACAAAAACAACTCTGATTCTTGGGAAGCCGGGCTTTACGACACATACCGGCCTACTTTCTTTCCTTATTTTTCTTTCCTGTCCGTCCTTGCATCAGCAGCAACAAAGGCATGTTCATGTTCATTCGGCGACGACACTGTTATATCTTCTTTTCATACACTGCATCACTGCATCTGGGGGAGCTTTTTGTGTAGGGTTGGATACCGGGAGTTGTCTTTTTCTGGCGCAACTCTTGCCCCCCCATTACTCTCCTTGTCTTGTTGGAAATACCACTTTTAGACTAAAAAAGGGGGGAAAGTTGGGAATTCTGGATACTTTGAGAGGGTGGTATAGGAGGGAATTCTAATCTGATTGGGGATGAGAGGCGGTACTTTAGCTGTTGAGAGGAACCAGGTGTCGATGAGAGGACACTGGTGCGAACTGGCATTTTCTGCATGGCGTGTGATGATGGGAAACGGGAGAGTCTTGACAGGGCGAAGGATGATGAAGCTCTTGCGTTTGGCGTTTATGGGGAGGGACGCGGCTTGGATGTAATCACGACGTAATAATATAGTGCCTGTCATGAATGGGAGAAGATTGGGTGTATGGTCTACGGCTGGTGATGCTTGGAGTGAGATATGATCTATTAGATGAAGCATTAAGGTCAAAGTGTGTGATAATGATGAATGAGTGTGGTTGGAGGTGCAGTAGTTTGAAGGAGTGTGGTGGTTGCTGGAGTTTTGACATTGGCTCAGGGGTCCGAACATACATGTACATGCCTACCTAGATATATATATATATATATATATAGTCGAAGCATCATTCAACGTAACTGTATAAGTGTGGACATGGCTGGGGTTGGTATTTCCCCTTCACTACTTCTTAACCTCTCTATGTATCAATGGACGTAGCCATCATTGGGAACTAAACTCGCCTTGCAGGAATCACGATTGTCCCTGAAGGAGGTTCATCTGTTGGGCGCATTCAATGGCGACCCAATATCCACCTCTCGATTCACCGCTCATGTCCCTCCACTTACAAACTATGGTCTCCAGCAAGGTCTGGCCCCACGCATTAGTTGGATCTATGACATTGGCCCCAAATCTTGGTGGGCCATGTATAGGGTAGGGATCAAAGCAAGAGTTGTGTAAAGGGTTGATTTGCGTGTAAGTCGAAGTGAAACTTTGCTCACGAAAGTATTGTAAAGTATGTGCATTAAGTTACGTATAGTTTAGCAATGAAACAGCCACATTAATCGTAGTGGTGTAGTTTGGCAGACATACAAAGACTCGACATGTAAGGGAGAGTCTTAGGGAGTTGTGCCGCCAATGCAAATGGTGTGCCTCTCTGTTTGAGGATCGAGACCCAAGGAACCACACACACACACACACAAGAGTTGGTCACGAGACACAAAGAAAAGCCTCACTGTATCAGGATCTATAGCTTCCACCAAGGGCGGCTCTTCTGCCCCTGCCCAGACCAAGCCAACCGAGTTGTGTCTACACCATTACGTAGGTGGGATGGGCTTCACCTGCATTCATTCATCCCATCAACACCAGGTCAAAGCTTGGTTGAATCTTCAAAGAAAAAGAAGCGCCGAGTAAAAGCCAACCGTAATTCAACAAAGCCCTACGGAGCCGCCGCCGCCGTCGAAACAGTCATCGTCAAAGAATCCCAGGGCTTACTTACCCTTGACCGCCGAGTAAAAGACTCGGCCACAAGTGGACCTAGGATTTCCCTCATCAAGCTTCCCGCAGCGGGAAAGGCGCTACTAAGCGTAGATCGATCCCAAGATAGAGCACGCACAACCCAGGCAGGCCCCAATATCTGAGGGAGGGACAGAGGGAGACGAACAAAAGGGAAACCCCACGCCTGGAGTCGGCCGAAAGCAGGGAGAAGGAAGGTCAAAGACAAAGAGCTGAAAAGAGGGGCATGTTATTTATTATGCTAATGTCTCAGGCGCGTCTTTGTGTTTATGTTTCTAAATGTGTGCTTTTTTTCCCCTTCTTCTAATGTGGGTGAGCCGTCAAGGGCAAGGGAGTGGTCCGTGGTGCACGAGGTGGCTTTCGCTGCTGAAGGGCGGGGTGAGGGATTGGATCCATCTGGTTTGAGGGGTCTTCGGAGGGGTTGAAAGTCGTAGCGAGTCTATTTGTGGGTTAAAACTCGGTAGTTTTGCTGTGCCTTTATCTTGTCATGAGGGCGTGAGTGAAATATTGGTCATATTGGAGTGTGTTGCATCATCTCGAGGGAGTGACAACACACAGAGAGGGAGCTGGTTGTAAGACGAGATTATGCTGTCCAGTTCGTTGTGTACGTGTACGCTCATGATGAGTCCTTAAGCTGCCAGCGTGGTCCCTGATGACGCAATTCTATCGGTGAAGCAAGGACACGATCCAATTCACCTCCATGGATAGTCGACGAATGGATCCATTCTCTCTGTAACAGAGGATCAGGCTTAGCCAACCTAGGGCTCCAGTCCGATAACCGCCGTCTTGTTCCAACTTTGGACTGTGAGAATAAGAGAGAGACACACTGTATCGGCCTGTCACGGCAGGAGCGACAGGTACTTGATGCACGCACAGGCCATGTTCGGAAGTGGTTGCAGACCCTCCCCACATATACCCAGCGTTTCGTATTCTTCTATTGGTCAGAGTCAAAGTAACGCAGCTTTTAATTAACGCGTCGCACGCGTCTCACACGCGTTTTTCTCAACCTCATGCGCGTCTGTTTCGCGATCTTTGAGCGGTAATCGCGCAAAAAGAGGAGCATGACTGCGAAGAAGAGCCAATGGCATCCAGTAGAGCCCGCATGCGCTGTGCCATGCGTGAGCGATGACTTGCAGAGAAGAGGCATGACCGCGACGCTCTTTTCTTTTGCAATGGCAAGACCCAGAGCGGGCGACGTGCAGGTTGGCGGGCGTTGACATTGGGTGACGAGGGGGAACACTCGCCATGTGAATCGAGGCACAACCAAGCCTGACATGCTGAGAATATTCGCCACGGCGAAATTACTCTGCATCATCCATCTCGTAATAAGCTGCACTCTTCAGCTTTCGATGAAAGTTACAAGTGCTCACCTTGAGGGAGGCGTCACCTTGGACGCTTCCGGCCCTTCTGGTCGGCGAATCACGCGGGCCTTCTTCCGACGTGAAGGGAGTGTGTGGGAGACGATGAGAACAAGATGGGGGGCACCATGACCTCACCGACTCAGTTGTAATGGAGGTCTCAACCAAGAGGTCACACGCCGAACACACTTGCGCCGATACAGTATCTGTACCATCCATTCTGGGGATCGAGTGACGGTGAGGGGAGGTTCGATCAAGGCATGAATTTGACGCCCTAGCCGTCCATCAGTCGGTGTCGTCACTCGGAAGACCCAGTCCCTGCAGCGTATCAACGTGGGAGCGGACGAGCTACGGCCGCTTCGCGACGGGACGCTCCCACTGCCACTCCGTAGCCCCGTAGGCGAGTGTTGCGGTAGCATTCAGCTGCGGAACGTGCGTCGGCGGAGAATTCATCATGGACAGTTTGTCGCACACTGGTTGCTCTGTCCGCTCGATCCGTGAGCTGATGTCTTTGATCAGGAAATAATAAATTGGTTGTGCCTCGTTACGTGAACCATGAACAATATGGATCCAGGCCCTTTCCCAGGCGGAGGGACAGGCGCAACAGATTGAGACGCCGATAAGTGATGGATTAAACGACCCAAGCCGGCGGTCAAGGTCTTAGACTTGAGCATGAGAGTCTGAGATCAGCCAGAAACAAGACGGATGCAGACCTCTCTGCGCTAGTCACACACAAAAGCCCGTAACTGGTGTGCCTGACTGTGCTTCAAACCCTTGTCTGCGTGTGATGGTCGCAGGAGTAGCCTGGTTCCTTGAGTCAGTGAGGGGCAGCATCGAGCCCGAAACGGTGCAGTCTTTTTGCCAGGGAGGGTGATGGTGGAATAGGCCGAGAAACACTATGAGATGGATGGAGGGATAGAAGGCAGAGAGGGAGGACGAACCCCTCCATTTCGGCACTCTGGAGAAAGCGACTTGATCCGTCATCGCCTCGTTTGTTATTCTCAACAAAATATCAAGTGCGGCTGTTTGCTCAGCCGGGCGGTTCGGCTGTTGCTACTACCACCGGCCGGAGCCTGGCGATGGCATCAAGGCTGACCTTTTGGAATATGGCATATCGACAGGTCAGAAAGGAAGAAAAAGAAAGACTCATGGGGAAGGGTAATCTACGATGTATTCCGACCAGGACCAAAAAGAGGCGGCAGCAAGTCGTATGATGGTGGATGTCTGCTAGATTTGGTCGTTTCTTTTTCCTTATTTCCACCTCGGGTTCCTGTCGCTCGCTCGCTGGGCTTGCGTTGAAGATGGGAAGCGGCGGCGGCCCCAGACACGGCACAAGCGTCGCAATGGATCGCAGCTGCACATAATCGGACAGAGGGACTCAGATCGGATCTGCATCTGCTTGTCTGGGACCTACCTGGAGGCCTGGTTCTTTCTTGCATGGTAATGTAAGGGGGTTCATTAAAGGTTTCGTTTCTTTTCGCCGAGGGGGAAACAAATAGGGCAATGGATGACGCAGATGAAGACGTTGAACAAGGCAATAAAGCCCGTTAGACATCAAAAAGAGGGAGAGGGCACAATGAGAGAGACAATATGAAGGGGAGAGCAAGCACTTGTGCTGAGGACATCAGGTGGAGGTGGATAAGATGGAACTGACGGGAGAGAGTCTAGAAAGAGCCAGGAAAAAGAAAAACAAATCAAAATGACTGGGGCATTTGTTCGTGTTGCACCAAAGATGGAGAGACGGGAAATCATGCACACAAGACCTGAAAGAAAGAAGAAAGGAAAAAGAAAACAAAAAGGCTCTGCTTTGCATTTTTTGTCTCGCCGGTTGCGGGTAATTCCTCATGGATGGATGTTGTTGAGGAAGAAAGGACTGAGACGAAGAAAAAGAATGTCTCAAAGTGTGCCTGCCTGATTGGCCGTGACGGAGAAGGGCAACAGCTGTGCTTGGTACAGTGTCCGGCTACCACAGGGAGTTACCTGCCAGACGTGCATTTTCTCGCCACAAAGAGATGTATCTTACACCCCCGGACCCGTGTGAACAAGATCAATTTCAGGGTCGTGGACTGTCCATGAGAAACTCGATACCCGCAAGCGGCTGTCTTTCGTGTAGGGTGTCTTAAGATCGCTTGTCGCTGGGGTACGTACACGAGTACGCCCTCTCGTTGTCTGTCTGTCTGTCCATGATAGATCCCCTGTAAATGGATGGATCCTTAGGCAGGTCATCATCCACCCCAACGCTCGAGGCACCCACAGTAACATGGACAGAAGCAACCCCGAGCGCTGGACTGGGTCCCGTCCATGGGATGGATGGGATGGATCCAAAGGACGTCGGTCCCAAGGGCAGGGTCGGGCGATCAGGTGGTGCACGGGGTCTCACCCCCCGTCGTGCCCGCTAAAACGCCAACGGCCATGGCGGGTTCACGTACGTCGCTGTCTGCACTGTCTGTGGACGGTGCAGCCGCGCACGCTAGGAGTGCAAGTCACTCACGCCCACTGCTACTAGCAGCGCCCAGCGGGAGCCTGACTGTGCGTACTGTGCCTGCCTTCGAAGGGTCCATCAATCCATCCACATCCATATTAGGCCAGTGCATCCCCTGCCCTGCCCCTTCCCATCCCATTCCAATCCAATCCCACCTACTCGCACTTGCCTGCTCTTGTCTGCGCCTGAGGTGACCAACCCCCCGTTCATTCCAATTCCCACCACCACCACCGCATTTCGCCTGCTCTTCACTCCGACAACCAGACACCAAAACTTCCCCCTACAACAAACACAAACATACTCTTTTCTCTCGAGGGATAACAACGACTCCATTCGCATATCGCATCGCATCGCATCGCGTCGCACTATCATCATCTTCATCTCAATCTATACTCTATTCGACGCGCGCGCGCATACTCGAAATCAAGTCGCTGCCTCTTGTTGGTTTTTGCGCGCTGTCGCCTACTCTATCCTGGTCGCAATCGCACCACTCGCCAACCACCCGGCTCGACTTTATATTAAAAAACACAACAACGCCAGAACTCGTCGTCTTCATCACTTCCACCTCTTGAAAGTCAACAATCGCCATCATGCTTCTCCCGTCCGCTCTGTCGTGCGATGCTTCGCACTCGTCGCACTCAGCCCAGCCTCGACTTCAACCATCTCTCTTCTCTCCTCCCGCCAGCCCCCCGTCGCACGCTCCATTCGCCAACATCATGACAACCTGCCGCTCCCTCCAGTCTCTGCTCGCCAATCCCGCGCCCATCACCGACTCACGCGCCATGCCATCCCTCGCTCAACTACCCACGCCGCCGCTCGCCCACGCGCCTCCTCCACTGAAGCTTCGCCTGCGGTCGCGCGACAATCGCCGTGAGCCGGTCGGACCCAAGAAGATCACCAAGCGCGCTCCGCCGCGTGGCGCCAACAAGAGACGCCGCACCCCCGAGGACGACGCAGACCGCTATGGTTCTGAAAGTGACTCGGCTAGCGAGGGGCCATCGTCGCCATTCCAGCCCGCCGAACCAGTTGCACCCTCAACGCCCAAGCGCACGCGCATCGCTCCTGAACAACTACCTCTTGGTCTCGAGCGCTCCGACTTCCACAAGATGCAGGGCAACAACACCACCGAAAACAACGACGTCGAAGTAGGAGAAGAAGACTGGACCGCCGAGGATGATCGCATCCTCATCGAACTTGTACTCGAGAAGCTCAAGCTATCCAAGACAGAATGGCAAGATTGCGCCCGAAATCTCGGACGCGATCGTCATGCCGTCAACCGTCGCTGGAAGAGCCTCATAATGAACGGCGACGTCGGTCTCAAGACACGATCTGGTCGCCGAAGCAGGCTACACTCAACCTGGTAAATGCGATCAGGTCTTTGAGATGACGTTCTTGCACCTTCTCTTGTACATCACCACATCTTTGATTTCCATTTCACTATCAGCGCAAATCTCGGCCAGCCCATCGTGGTGGCCACGAAGGGAATCACCTTCATATCAAAAAGAACAGGGTTTACAGGCATGGACATGGGATGTCCTCGGAGTTTTTGGCTATTTATTTATCTGGTTTTGTAATAGTGATATCCTCGCGCACAAGCAACGCGCATCTTCAAGTTTCGTGTTTGATTTTTTAGGATCGAGAACTGGTCGGTCATTGGACATGGGATATTTTGCTGCTGGACAGGTAGCGGTTACTATAGAGGTCGGGGGGAATCTTCAATGGAGAAATCTATTCATCCATGTTTCATGGTCACATTCCATTCACCGCCGATAACTTCAACGGCAGTCCGCGGATTATGGCTGAAGTGTAAATGCCCCGTAACCAACCACATGGCAATGAGAAGCCATAACGGTTGAAAAAAGATCCAATGCCCTCGAACCTCTCAAACGCAATGTGACCCTCGACCCGGGCTTCCGCGTCAAACCTTGTCACCCCCTCCTATATCCCCGTCCCGTGGTCAAAAGGACGGGAGGCTGCGCGCACGGTCTGACTGGAGGCTCCCTCTCTCTCTCTCACCGCTGGCTTTGGGTCCCTCTGTGTGTATCTTTTTATTTTTCTTTTTATTTGTGTTATTGCGCTTGGACTTTGTGTAATTTTGTCAGGGTCTAGCGTTGCGCGGGGAGACGACGGATGGACGGTTCAGTGACGGGCCGGTGCTAGAGGGGGAGGTTGGTGCGTTGAACTTGGGACCTTGATGAGACGAAATGGAATGAGGACCCTGGTTTTTTTTCCTGCACTTGGTCTAACCTTGATGGTGATAAGGACGAGACATTTCCCGGGTTCAACCGTTAAACATTGGATCGAGAGAGTTCATAAAGGTAACCCTTTTTATATCATGAATGATAAAAAAACTGATTTTGATGCTTCGTGCTCAGCTTTTCCTTATGTATCTTCTATAAACCATGGGCTCCAAAAAAGAGAGAAAAAAAATAAAATACCTATAGCAAATCATAATACCTTTCCTGTTCCTGTCCATTGCCCCTCGCCTATCCGTGTATTGTTCATTGAGAGAGAGAAAAAAACACAAACCAACATCCATACAAAGTTGTTTCCCTCCCCTATGCGACGCGCAAGACCCTGTAGCTCTTTTCTGATGCAGATGAATTTTTGGAGACGAGACTCAAGGACTCGGCCGGGAGAGAGACCGCCTCATCTCGTAAAGATGACAGTGAGCGGTCATGATAATAAGAGACGGGGAGAAAAGGGAACCGTCCAAGGGTCTTGGGATGCAAGTTGATGGACGGAATTTGACACAACCAACCGCTCTGCTATGCCGTGCAGAAAAAATGTAAATGCTTCTGACAAAGGGTGAATCGTGAAGAAGTGTGAGAAAAAGGACACTGAAAGTTGTGAGACGCAATATCTCGTTCGCCGCCGTCGTCAACAATACTGCTTTAGAAGAGATCCGACGCCTCATCCTATGGCGGCGTCATCTGCTCCTCCATGAGCATCTTGCGAACCTCGGTCTCAAGGTTCTGCTCGGCCACGGCGGCATCTTCGTCCTCGACGGCGCCCGTGACCTTGTTGGCGAGCTCAATCTTCTTCTGGCAGGCCTTGTAGATGAGATCTTCGATAGTGTGCGATGCGATGAGTCGGATGATCTCGACATCGCGTTTCTGACCGAGACGGTGGGCTCGGTTCTCGGCCTGGATGTCGTCCTGAGGGTTGTCCGACTGGTCAAAGATGATGACCTTGTTGGCGGCTGTGAGGTTGATGCCCGTGCCGCCAGCTCCAGTGGTAAGAAGGAACACTGGAATCTCGGGGTCATTATTGAACTCGTCGATAAGCGTCTGACGGTCCGAGACGTTGGTGTTGCCCATAAGGATGCGGTGCTGGATTCCTTGCAGAGAGAGGACTTCCTGCAGAAGCTCAATGACACGCGAGAACTTGCTAAACACCAAAACCCGGTCGCCATTCTCCTGATACTGCTGGATCAGCTCAAGCAGTTTCTTGACCTTGCCACTATCCATCTCCGTCTCCGCAGGAACATCGAAGCGTCCGAGAAGCTTGGGGTAGTCACGGCACCATAGGTGTAGCTCAAAGTCGGAAGCGTTCTTGAGCTCTTGAATGAGGTGCTTGATATCCGGCTGGTGTAGCTCATCTTGCGACACATTGTCCATCAGAATCTTGGCCATCTTCTCCACCTTGGCATCGTCGAAGTGGCGTCTGAATAGGAGAGGATGGAGCGCAGCCTTGCGAAGCTGGATCCAGCAGTTGTTCTGGTCATTTTGGCGACCACGAACCTTTTTGACCCGCTGGGATGGCTCTTGCCGGAACACTTCCTCGTACTCGGCATAGACTGCTTTCTGGCTCTCGGTCATCTCGCAATGGACGACATTGCAAATCTTGGGGGGCATGTCCGACAGGACTTGATCCTTGCGACGCTGGAGAATGAAGGGTTCTAGGATGGTGCGGGCTCGCTTGACACGCTCGCTGTACAGAAAAGCGCCATTTGAGACATCCCTGACGGTGACCTTTTGACTAAAGATGTACTGGATATGCTCCATACAGCTGTTGAACATCTCAGGGTTGATGAAGTTGAGGAGGGAAGTCATCTCCATGAGGTTGTTTTGAACAGGGGTTCCTATGAATTATTAGCAACGGTCACATTGACCAAATGAGTGATTGGGTGAAATACCTGTAAGCAGCATCTTCCATTGAGCCGTGATGCGGCGGAGGTCCTTGTAGATCTTGGTCTCAGGGTTCTTCATCTTGTGGCCCTCATCGAAGATGGCGGCGTTGAGCTCGAACGACTGCATGGCCTCGATATCGGCAATGTTGTTGATCTGAGAGTAGGTCGCAAGGACGACGTGGAACGCCTCCGGCTCCTGTTCAACCTCGTAGGCGATCTCAGCTCGTTCGGTCTGAGAGCCTCGATAGCCGATCACCGACAGATCAGGGGCGAACCTTTCAAACTCGGCGAGCCAGTTGTTGTATGTGCTAGGAGGAACGACGATGAGATTTGGCCAAGGTCGTTTTCGGCTGGGGTTGTTGTTGTAGTCCTCGACGAGGTGGCAGATGAGTGAGATGACCTGGCAGGTCTTGCCCAGGCCCATCTCATCGGCCAGGATACACCCAATGTTGAAGTTGTACAGCAGAGACATCCAGTTGAGACCGACAAGTTGGAATGGCTTCATCTCGCAGTGACCATCCATGAAGCTCGGCTGGCGAGGGATGGGAGGACGGACATACTTGACAGCGCTGAAACTTGTCGGGGTGGGTGGAAGGTTCTCTTCCGAAGTCTGGCGTCGTGCTTGCTTGTCATGACCAAATGTATCGACATCCCATGTGTCGACCTGACCCTTGATGGCTTTGGCATCGGCCTCGCACTTGGCAACGACCTGGTCAATTGCGGAAACTGCGTCGAGGAAGACTCCAACGGCATCGACAACATTGTCACCAATGCTAATCTTTGATGCCTTCCGAGCACCTGGCTTCTTCCCTATGGTGACCCTTCTGGCCTTGTCAAGGTCGTCGAATGGTCGCTTCTCAATCATACACTCCAGCTGAGACTCCTTCATGCCTGTCATGGCAGCCAATTCTTGGATTGTGCTTGTATTGATGTAGTTTAGCACTTTGTCATCAGCGTCGTCGCTGAGCCCTGGTGAAGCCTCGGATTGATAGGTATCCTCCTTGTCATCGTCAACAAGGTTGATAACTAGTGGATCGTCGCTCGAGGGATGCTCAGGTAGAGAAACTTGGGAGGAGGGATCGGGGTTTCGTCGGCCTTGTACCAATCGTCGTCGAGGTTTCTGAGGGCTTGGAGATGCTGTGCGAGAGTGAGCACGGGATGTCTCCCGGCTGCTTATAGAAACTGATTGTAGAGCGCCCTTGCTGATAAGACGTCTCTTGGGCTTGGGTGCAGGCTTTTGTTGTGGCTGTGACAATTGTCGCTCCAATAGAAGGATTGTATCCTCGGTATCGTTGTGACATGTCTTCAGGGCGCTTCTAGCCTTATCTGAGGGCACCCTGTCCCCAAAAACGTCAAAGATCTGACGGAGCCTGCTTCTAACCTGTCTCTCGTCCGCTTCAGGATCGTATGCAAAGGCCGAGATCTGCGTCTTAAACGTCGTCGGCCGAATGTCTCCGCGGGGAGGAGTGAGGTCATCTTCGTCGTCAGAGATGAGATTGATAGGGTCCATTGCTGGACGCTTGTTGGTCATGGTGGTGGGTGGCCGCTGGGGCGGACGGAATATCGTGCCAACAGGGGCGAGTCGGGTGGTGGTTAGGGGTGTTGACTTCTTGGGTTGTTGGAAAGGCGAGGAAGCAGGAACTTCAATAATGCTGCTTGCAGGAGAAGAAGATCTCATAGATGCAAGCATGGGCTTTTGAAGAATCTGAGTTGGTTGTGTTGTTGTTGTTTCACGATCGCGAAGAAAGGCGGACGGTGAGCAAGGTATGGTTTCTGCTCCTAGTTCGTCGGTATCGTCGATGAGGATCGTATTGCGAGCGAGCGAGGGCGTTCGTGGTAAGGCGTTTGCATGCCGCATTGGCAACGGCGAGGAGCTTCGCGCCATGTTAAATAGTTCCCAAAAGGGAAAAATGACAATAGAGGGAGAGAATGGGGTTGTTTGAGAACGAGGTGAGGCGGGGGTGAGAGAGAAAGAATTGGTTCGTTTTTTTGCAAGAGAGCGTTTGTTTGAATTAGCGATTATGACCCAAAGTGGGATGAAAGGCAAAGAACAAGAACAAGAGGGGCCATTGACGAGGAAATGAGGAAGCGTGCGTTTCCTCTTAAGGCGGGCACTGTGTTCGCAGTGCTGCTCGTTATTGACAATGGAAACTCCAGCAGTGTCGACGAGCGTGAGAGGGCTTGGTTTCGTTGGTGGCTGACCCTGACTGACCCCGAGATAGGGTGGAGATTTTTCGAGCCCGTTTGTTCAAGACGAGACGCGCTTCCGCCACATTACACACCAGACTAGCACACGATCGGCATCGCGAAGTCACGTGGTGTGGATGGGGAGGGAATAGGTACAGTAGGACTTGAACAAGTTGAGAACATTAAGAATCAGTGCCAGACACTGTTATTAATAGTACTCGTTTGAATGATATTGGAGTCTTTGTGAGAACAAAGAACATTCTTTCATTCAATTCACAATTACAAGCGCTGGCCATCTCTTGGCAAGTGCTTTCAACCTCCCTACCTAACCAACCCTCAGTGCTGGCTTGCACGTGCAGGTGGGACGTGTGAGTACCTATTGCTTGGCTCTCACTGAAACTCATCCAGCGCCATTGAGAGCCAGCCTAACTCGACTCCGTTCAATCCGATACCCCCTCCCCAAATCCTTTCACATTCATCCGCCATCTCACAAAATGGCGACTCGACGTATTATTGCGACTGAAAAGACTATCCTCGATAAGGATGACACCATCGAGGAAAAGTCCAACATTGCTCCTGCTGTGCCAAAGTGAGTGTTGTCCTCTGAGTGTCCTCATCTTCACCTTATCCCATCACCACTCATCCCACCGCGTTTGGATGAAAATAAAACTAACTAAATTCAACAGCGATGTCATCTACAAGCTCTTGGCCTTTACTATTGGCATGATTGTCCTTCCCATCGGATCCTACTTTCTCACAGTTAATACCATCTTTAAGGGTATGGTTCTCCCCTCCGCCGCCGGGTGTCGTCATCATCACGTCTCAGCTAACCATTCACTTCCAGGCAACTCATCCTTCGCTGGTGGCTTTGCTGCTGTCATGGCCAATGTTGTGCTTGTTGCATATATCATCGTTGCAATGAAGGAGGAGCAGACCGAGCAGTCAGGCAAATCAAAGCCTGACAGTAAAAAGGATCAATAGTTGGAGCCATGGTCATTCGGATATTGCCCCTTTCCACGACTCATTCTGCTCACCTAATGTCACAATCTTTCACGTTGATCACTCGCGGATTTGGTACACTCGTAGATATTGGGTCGCCATCAAAATTATTTTCTCTCGTCGCTTCCATGAACCCGTCATCTCAACGAGCCATGCCCTAGCGACCTCTGCCTGCAGCCACGTGTATATGCTATATGTACGTTCCAGAGCCTGAGCATGATTAGTCTTGGCCGTGGCGGATAGATCCGTCATCTGCTCTCTCCTCCTCCTCCTTCTTCTCCGGCTATTCTCAAGGAATGAGTTGCGCGAACTTGAACCTGCCAACGCCTCGTACAGTTTCGTATGCCTATGTACCATCTTCACAGCCAGATCCGTTCGTATGCCTTGCTTCCATTCCTCAGCAAGGTCTTGAAACTCATCAACGCGACCATCCGCGTCCAAATTAGCCCAAAAAGTTGCTGTCCTGGCTCCCCCACACAGACAATCGCAGTTCATCACACAGAATACTCCGCCTCCACCAGACAAGTGGAAAGCGGATTGCTTGAAGTCAAGTACTGCACTTGGAGCACTGTTGATCTTCAAGATCAAGAAAACGGGTATCAACAAAGGAGAGAAAGAGCATGAAAATGTGCGTATGCGTATGCGCGTGTGTGCACGTGTACATGTACGTGCGGAGGTGTTTAGTCGTTATTATCGATAGAATTATCGATTTTCTCAAGTGTTTTTGCTGAACCGGCGAGCGAACCAGCTCTTACGCTTTTCGCCAGTGTCGGGCCGTTGCAACTGTTGCGACTGTTGCGTTGATGTCCGCCTTAGAAGCGCGTGTTTCGGCTTCTGAGCGGCAGCTGGTGGCTGTTGTGCTGCAGCAGGTCGCGCCTGTGGAGGCGGCGGTCCTTGTGGTTGTTTTCCGTTTCCATTAGCGCCGGAGCCGGGCCAAGGCCGGGGCTGATACGGTTGCTGTGCCATATTGGGAGCGGAGCCGTACTCGTTGAAAGGTTCGCGGCGCTTAGCCGGCATTGTCCGATCGATCGAGCTGTTGTCGCTGCTCGTGGGGTCTGTCTGATATCCTGCCTGATCCGAGTTGCCGCTGCCCGCTGCAGATGTCACCGTCTCATATGATCGGTCCTTGTGAGGCAGAGGGTAAATGTTCTGGTCACGTCCGTGGTTTTGGTACTGTGGCTCCGACTGTAACCTAGACATCCGTTGCCGCGACGGCCCGGTTCCGTAACCGTTGTTGTAAGCCTGCCCATCAAAGTAACTGCTTCGGGGAGGTCCCGACTCGTAATGGGTTTCGGGTCTGAGAGACGCAGGTCGACCGTAGTAGCTGTCATGAGGATAACGAGATTGGTTGGTGAATGAACTGTTGCGTCGGTTCCAATTGGCTTGTGAGTCTGTTTCTGTCATGGTGTTAGTGATCTGATCTAATCGGAGGTAGAATCTTGACTCACCTGCTCGATAGAGCGACTTGCGTGAGTAACCACCGTCGATCGCGGCCTCGAAACTTCGAATTGTGTCCAGCGGGCGTTCCCATCTGTTGCGAGTAGGGTTCGACTTGTCCGGATCGGCTGTAAGTTTCGTGTTAGTAATGTTGGTGCGATGGTGAATTAGGCGACAAACCGATGGAGTTTCCGTATGTATCTTTGTGCTGTACTGAGCGCAGAGGCGCGAAAGTCGACTCGGTCATCATGGCGGCGACAACAGCTGATCCCGTGTTAGTTGACTCTTGATCACCTTCGCATCGAGTGAATGGCATGACATACATGGCTCTGCTTCGCTGATAGCCAAGGTGGGGTCGGCTTTGCTGTGTAGACGTTTTTGCTTCCTTCTCTGCGTGTGTTTCCTGCAAATCCTTGCTCCCAGAGCTCTTATGCGATCGTTGAGAATGAAAGCTGAAGGTTCGATGATCGGCGGGCGGGTTCTGTGAGGTCCGGCGCTGCTGGGACTGGGACTGAGAAGACTGGGGCTGGGCCTGGGAGTTTTGATAGTGCGGCTGCTGCTGTTGTTGTTGCTGCTGCTGCTGGTAGGGCTGCTGCTGATATTGCTGGGCCGGATAATTCGACGGCGGTGGGTATTGGCGATACTGGTCGGTGGAGGTCGCCATGGTTGCGGGCGCTTGGGGAGACGACTGTTTTTATTTGATATGGTTGCTGGGACTGGATGGATCTCGAAGACGGCCCTTGCGCTTGCGACTAGGGTCTCAAGGTGATAAGTCGAGCGGAGAGACGCAGGCAATCGACCGATGAGATGGAGATTGTGGACAAGAGGTTGCAAGGAGCAAGGAGCAACGCGGTCGGGGAGTGAGGCCGAAACAAAGCCAAACGGCTACTAGCAAGGAAGAGGAGGAATAGTCGTGGGCCTGGGAGATGGATATTTTTGCGAGTGGAGATTTGGGGCCTTGAAGAGTCGTTGGCGTAGGATGACTCTGGGAGAGGTTGGGGCGTGGGAGCGGCAGAGTGGGCTGCTTCCGGCGGAGCTTGGGGGGCTATCAAAGATGAACCTGGTCAAAGACGACAGAGTGTGGATCCGACTCGTGGACAGGCGCCGGCGCCGAGAGGGCTAGGCACGTCTGGGTGTCGCAGTAGGGGTTGCGAGTGGCTCGACAAGCCGCTCCAGATTCCAACAAGGTAACTTCTTTGTGAGCTGTGCTGTAGGTACAGTAATACAGCTGCAAGAGTGTTTAGCTCCTTACGCTGGACGACGTGATCATTCGTTGATGCCGTGGGAGGCCGGGATTAGCACCTCTGGTACTGTACTGTACTGTACAGTAGGTTGAGAGCGGCTGGGCAACCAGGTACTGAAATCTCGTCCTTATCGCGGTTGTGAAACAGGCCAATAAACCCGACCGGGATGTGGGCGAAGAGAGCGACCGTGGATAAGAGCAGACTTCCAGTTGGGTTGCAGTGCTGAATTTCTTGTTGCTCTAGCGGCGGCTGCGTGATAGTGATGTGAGATCTGCACCGGAAATGCGCTGCCGTTGCTGTATGTACTCCGTACCTACTGTAGGCAGGTAAGTAGACAGCTCGAGGTGGAGGTGGCTCTTTTCTTGGTATTTCGCAAGGATGTGTCCTCGTATCTTCCCTTTCCGTCTCTGCTTGTTCTCCCGTAATTCGGGTTGAATATTTAGTTGGTGATGCTGTTTGATGCCCACCTTTTTTCTCTGTTGATCGTTCTCGAAACAGCACTTCGCAAGTGCTTGCGTCAGACCCGGTCAACCTTTTTTCTCCTTCTGTCTCTGGCGCTGAGTCCTGACGTCACTATCGACTAGGACGGTCTCCAATCTCGGCCGGCGCGACTAATAACAGGGGGAACTGAGCCGTGCCACGTTCAGTGAGTCGGTCGTCTAGAGTGGCTTGCTGCTCTGGCTGCCTTTGATTGCTGGAACACAGGGGGACGCTCAAACCTGCCAAGGCCTCGTGGGCGCGGGTGGTTTTGATGGGTCTGGACTGACTGTCGTCCGGGCTGGGGCGCGGCAACCACTTGCGTGAGTGTGGCGGGCGGCGGGGGCTGGAGATCGGGTTTCGAGTGTTCCGTGGTGCTCGGGGAGGCCAGGCAGGGATGCTTCGGCGAATGTCGTTATCTTGAGATGGCCTGGCGCCACGATGGGATTTGATTGATGGCGGCAGACGTGATATTCACTTCCAAGCAAGGTGCCACCGCAATTAAGGGTAATTAGTTGAAAACCTGGAGTATGCCGGTAATGTCGTGGATAGAGCGCTTTGATCGAGGGGGACTGGCCCAATAACGGATGAGAATGCCTTGCTCGTGGGATTGTTTGCTCCGGATCACTCGACTAGGATCCAGAGGAGGTGCAGTATCGATAGATGATGACTGACTGACTGACGGCTCGAGCGCGTGAGAGGAAATAATTACAATAACGAAAGACGACGCAGCCGCAGGAATTGAGCGAGAGAGAGATGGAAGCCTTCTTCTTTTCCAAACTAAAAAAAAAAATAAGATCACTCGGGGAGTGTGAGGGGAACAGTCGACATATGGATATTTTAAGTGAGGTGATGTGCTGGGTCGGCATGTAAGGTACCTTCCATCCTCGTGTTCTTGCCTTGCTTGTGACTTGGGTTTACGCGGATTCAGTAGCAATCGACTTCCTGAGCATCCAATATGGGTAACGGATGAACAGTTGAACTGGGTCCTTGGAGGCGACACATGCGCGTCCGGGGAGGGCTACAGCGAAGCGCAGCGCATTCAGCTACTAACGAGCCTCTCCTCTCGAGATCCATGGATGTGTTCCGGCACAGCGCCAGCAGCCAGACGAGGACCGCCAGGGGAGCGAGCGAGATTCGGGAGCATCGAGACACACCAGACCATCCATCTGACCATGACGCGTCTTTTCTCCCCCACTACTGCGGTGACAGCCACGACGTGCGTCGTTGCCGAACAAGAGCTACGAGGATTCCCATGGGGATCCAATAGAAGGAGGGAATAGCTGCAAAAATGCTACCAGGGCTCGTACCTTGTACCCGGGCCAGTGGACCAGAAGGAAACCTAAAACGAAGAATCCAGTTGCATCCAAGAGATAAAGATAGTCTTGTTTGCTCCCGTATCAGTCAGCGCTGATAGCTGGTGCTGCGCCTTGTAGTGGACTTGTTGTAGTGGCCGCCCATCAGCGCCATAAAGTCAACTTTTTACTTCAAAAACACATCGTTGACCGACCATCCATCTCTCTACCCATGGCACTCTCGGGGGCTAGAAAAAATGTTTAAAAAATCAATCCTCGTCTGAAGAAAAAAACAAGACGGCAAGGGCTTCCTTCTCGGCAGGCCTAGTCTCTGTCTGCCACGTCCTCGGCTCCATGCCCATGCATCAAATCGTGCGTTGGGTTGGGTTGCTGCGCTGCAGTCTCACGCCTTGCCCTGCCGCGGCGGTCTTCCGTACAGCACGCGCGCGCGTTAAGTGGTGCAAGCAGCCCGTGGCTGGTGGCCGGGTCGGTCAAGTCAGGGCAGAACCCGTTGGTCCAGGGCTGGTCCAGCTGGAGGCAGCTAATCAAGGTCCGCTTAGTAGAGGCTTCGCTGAACGGACAATTCCCCAACAGAGGTCATCTTGACGTTGACTTTTGACCGCGGGGGGTTGATCGGGTGTCTCGCCCCTGTTTTTTTATCTCGTGTTGGGTGGCTCCCACACACCATCTTTTTCTCGCAACCTCTTGCACCTCTTCGTGTGAGAGGACAGGACACAAGACGGGTCCTTGAGGCGTTTCTTCCTCCCGCTGGATGCACTGCACAAGGAAAGACGAAACTCGGAGACGAGCTCAGCCACGATGAGGGCCACAGTCGAATCTCGATGCTCCCTCGATCGGCCCTTTCTCCAAACACTGCACCACCTCCTCTCTTCTGCTGAGGCCCTACCAGCGGGAGAGGCCCCGGTAAATAAGGCACCTTGGCGCTAGATCTTGGCCTCTTGGCCGTCCCATCACCATTGTCCATCAATGCACGCGAGGATCTTTGGATCGAAGTGATCACTGTTCCTTGGAATTGTTGTCTCAACTCGCTCTTTTGCATCCGTGAGATGAAGCTGGGTGTCAATGCGAGGTACTAACCGCCCAATAACCAAGCATTGAGAAGCTTGTTGCCCAAATACCCCCAGTTCTACGGAGCAAGAGCTCTCACCTACTTTCCAGAGCTATTCCTCGATCACCGAATTTCCCGTCTGCCAACGTTGAATTGGCTGGTTGCCCCGGTAAGCCCGACGATCAAAGCCCCCGGCCTGCAGGAAGCCCATGTCCTTTCGGACTAGCAGAAGACTTTCCGAACGATCCTCTCTCCCTGCATTTCTCTTGAAGCTCTCCACCTAGCTAGCTGTTGCTGGACTGAGCTGGAGCTTGTTGGCAGGCAATTTTCAGCTGGCTCAGCGCATCTTTGGGTTCAAGACTGCTCGGGTAGAGCTGGGTGATGGTGTCGAGCTCTCCACCTGCTGAAACACCCTTACCACGAGGGCGGGACTGAATATGTGCCTCCAATGATCAATGCCGGTGTCCAAGGCCGAGACATTGGTTCGTTAATTCAACCGGATGAACTCAAATGGCCACATGGAATCCAGCAACACCCGGGTCTTCCGGCTGGTTGCAGCGTAATGCGGCGTCACCCATGCAGACAGAGGTATGAGCAGGAGGAAAGAGGACATGGGATAGATGCCTCCCTCCATGTGAGACGACACGGCTTTGCCTTGCCTTGCCTCGCCTAGCCTCCCCAAGCTGCATACTGCATGGCTTGCCAGCCAACTTTTTCTTGTTCAGAGCCGTCTGAGCAGACATGAAGCGAGTAACGGCGGTGACTTGGTTTCTCAGATCATGGCGGCCCAAGCGAACCCCCATTTCACGCCCTACACGTCTCAAACATGTCTGCACTTAATTAACCTCATCCATTACCAATGGAAGTCCACAGTACTTGGATCTCTTCAAGGCACCGGCGGCAACGGTAGCTCTGGAGCCATGCTCGGTAACACGAATAAACTTGGTTACTGTCGTAGTGGGAAAGCCACAACAGGACTAGTATGGCCCTAGAAGTTGAAGAGAATGGTGTTATCAGACCATTTAATTGCCCTGGTGCCACTGTGCCTTGGTCGACTTGGGACGTGAAAGTTTACTAGCGGCAGAAATATGCCGTGAGCTTGTTTGTCCTGGATGGGTGCCTATCAAGCAAGATACGAGATAACACCTTTTTGCTATGTTGCCCTTGTGAACCGAATTTCCCCTTATTGATACCTTGCGATGTTTTGTAACATTCATTAATTCCCGAGAACATTGGCTTCTGCTAGGAGATTTAATCTCTCTCCAACCCTCGGTCTTGAAGCAGTTCAAGAGGGACAGCTCCTCTTACTTCCCCCAGACCTCTCAGTTATTGCATTATTGAGCAAATTTCAAGCTCAGTATCTCTGGAAGGGTCTTATAATAGTTGCTATGATGCATTGTAGTTCATGGCTCTTGATTGTTGGAACTCGTAGGCCAGTTCCCGCCGCCGGGGTTAGCTGAGTCCAGATCAAGAGCCAAGAGCCAAGATCTTTGTGACAATTAACGTGCATATACCACTTTGACTAGACTCCTCCCGGATGATCTAGTATTCACAGCTATCTTAAATACTGGTTGCCGTTGGTGAGTATGTAGGTTCTTGATATCTCATCTGTTTAACCCTCCAACACCAAGTACCTCCACGGGATTGCGACAACATTGTAAACATGACCCTACCTACTTTCGAGCCACCTGTGGATTTAGGAGATCCTGCCAAGTGATACTGAGAGTCCGGATGTGGGGGACTTGAAGGTATTTGGGCGGCGTACAAATTGTTCCTCGTTTGACTTAGTACAACTTCTATCTTTGGTAGGCATGATACCACGCACAAAGAGGGAGCCGGATAGTAACCAGGCCATTGAGACCGCTGACTTTACAGACGCAATAGCCGAAAGAGAATACATATTATGGCAGTGATGAAAGCCCCCGGGAGCTTAGAGGGCCGACGTAGTCAAGGTCCTCTCTTGTATGCCCATCGAAAATGATACAGGAGATGCAGACATGATGTGGATTTGTAACCTCATCCCGAGCGAGTGAATTGGGATACGTTTCTAGAAAGCAATCTTATTCACCTAAATAGTGGTTATTAATATCCCTTGTGGGTGTTGATCAGTCTTGTGTGTTTGATACGTAGTCCTGTGTTACCATCCTTCCTGGGCAGTCTATCACGAGCTTAGGCTGGCAGCAAGCAACAAGGACACAGGATTCAACAAAAGAGGCGCAGCATGTGAGCATCAACCTCGTTACATTATCCTCTAGCCTAGGCATAATAACAACGAAAAGGGAGATGTCATGCTTGGTGCGATGTGTGTCCCCAGCCGCAACATCACGAGCTCCGCCACGGTTACCTAGACAACCTGAATATTGAACGAGTATTGTGGATGGATTTTGTGCGTTAGGATACAAGGCGTATTACGAAACATGGCATTTGTTGAGCCGTTGGCTACGGCTGAGACGACACAAGTCGGAGGGTATCATGGCAATACTATCACACCCAGATGGAACAGATGGAGCACAGAGAGGCAACCCGAGGCCAACACCCGGACTGTATCGCCGTCAATAGGTAGGTAGTGGTCGTGTGTGTGGTTCAAAAGACATTCCGATTCATCATAAGACGCCGACCATGGCTCAAAATCTCCCATACGAGTCAAATCACAATCCAGCATTCAGGGACGCTTGTGCTGCCGTAATAATAGCCCTGAACCTGGCATTCATCGATGAATCGCTTGTACCCTAGTCACTCGCCGCTGCTGCCGCCGAAGTTTCGGTCTCGAATCCCATCCATAAAACAGTGTTCCATCGCTGGTCCTCTGATGGACTTTGCCCTGGTCGAGATCGATTTCGCCAACCACTGCGTGAATGGGTGGGGGGAACAAGAAAATATCATCAGACGAGAAGCCCAGGTGTGCAGAGCCTTCGGGGTTGGGATTTGACGTCTTTTTGAATTCAATGCCTCAAAGCAAGGCAATTTGCTTTATCCTTGCCTCGACCAATGCAGCCAAATGAGAACCGCCCTCACTACCAACTCCAGCCCGAAGCCCTTTTTTTATATCGAAGATGGGTACAGCATGACGCGAACAGAAGCACCGAAGGACTTGGTGGGGAGAGGGGAGGTGAACTTGGCGCGGACGACGCCGGAGTTGCCTGGTGAAGAGTGTTAGCCAAGTGTTCGTGACATAAAAAAGTCGAAATGGATTTACCGTGTGGCCGGGTGACCTTGCCCCAAATGACACGGATCTTGGTGCCCCGGATCTCCTTCTGGCCCCGGTAGACGAAAGCGACCTTCTTGCCGAGGTAGAAGCTGGATAGATTGTCAGTATCCAAGCTGACTCGAGAAACCCCCCTCCTCTCATGAGGGAACATACTTGGCGCCCTTGGTGTCGTCAACACCCTCAATCTTGATCAGGCTGGTGGCAGGGCGGGTAGTGTGACGAGAGCGCTGGTAGCTCAGGTGACGTCCCCTATAACCATCATCGTCAGTCCAAAATCCTATCGTATTGGTATTGTGCCGTGGCTTCGCTAAATTTCGATATCGGAATTTCGAGATCGGTGTGCTCGGCGGATCGAGCACGAAATCTCTTCTCGCGCATGCCAGCAGGCGGATGGAGGAGTACTCACTTGACGTATACTGCAGAGAGAGTTAGCAAAAAGTTCCAAAACCAATATTCAATTCCCAGATTCAGAGCCGCATCGGCTTCTCGTGGGCGGGCGGGAAAGACTCACGTCGGTGACCGGCTTCCGAAGGCATCGTGACTGTGTTCTGGCTTCCGCAACCTGGGGGTTAGTAGGGAATTGTCTTAACAAAAAGACCGTTCCGTGTTGCTGGTGCGCGTCGTTGGTGATCTTGTGGTCGGGCTGAGGAGGAGTGGATGCGGTGTGGTGTGCGCCGTCCGTAGCCCGAAAAACTTTGTGCCCTTGGGTCACGTGTGGGCTTAGGGTTCGAATTTGTGTCAGCCGCATGAATTTTTGGAAACGCCACGATTTGGAAGCAGCCACACCCGATTGTCAGCCACAACCCCAAACTGTCGGCCCCGCGCGCGCCGCTGAGGGCCGGATGAGGCTGTCTCCGGCTTAACGCCGTAGCTGGCCCTGCACCACACGTCCGTCCGACTGCCGAGCGGAGCTGCCCCATCCGCCAGGGCGGTTGAACCTGCTGGATAAATGCTGGCTCGCTGGGTAATTATCCCGAGCGTGGAGAGCTATGATGTTGACAAATCAAGATTGCCTTGGGGGAATATCTTGAAATGGGTTCATGAACCATGCTCATGGTGCCTTGATATCAATACGTGGCCATTGTGATTTTAGGCTGGAACTTTGTGAAACACGAGCTCGATGAGAGTCTACGACGAACATCCCGTCAACAATGGACAATCTAGAGCAAGCCTGTAGCTGACTTGATGCCATCATGCCAAAGTACAGGCTCAGCAAATCAGGCTCTGTGGAGGCGCATAGTTCCTAACTACCGTAAAAAGGAAATTCCCTCAACTTGTTGAATGCTGGACCCTGATCAAGCGGTTTGTCTTGAACGACTGGATGGAGAGTAGTGTCTGCCTTTTCCGCCCCAATAGCTTCTTCCTGAAGATCAAGCCGACACCGGGGAGGGGAGGGGTTGGTGCGGATAACACAACACGATCCTGGGCCGAGTCGACATCAAAGTCCGACGGATTGGGCGATTCATTCACGTCTCGAGAACCTGAAAGACGGAGAGGGAAGCGTGCTTTTATGTGGCTATCAGATAGCCAGGCCCCGTGCCGTCCCAGGGTCTCATCCATGGCATAGGTTGGGGTTGTTGAGACATCGCCGCCAGCCAGACGGTGCGCCAAGGTAGGGATCAGGGGCGGCGGTGGGCCTTGACTGGCAAGTCGAACCGCTGCGTGTCACTCCGAGGACCCCTTGAGAAGTATCCATGAGAGACCGCGGTTGGGCCGCCGAGGCAGATGCTCATATGCAGATATACCGACACAGAGGCCAACGGTTTGTTTGGGCTCTGTTCCAACGGCGACGGCAGCCGTTCCAAGAGTGGGCGCAACCTCCAAAGGCCTCAGAAGCGTCTCAGGCTGGCAAATAGCGAGACAGGGACAGTCCAGGATGTCTAGGATCGGCCGTCCCGTCCAACGGAAGACTGTCCGCTGGGCAACGGCAACAATACCGACCAAAAACGAACAAGAGCGACAGCTTGATAATCGACCCCCAGTGCGATTTGGGGTGGACCAGGACTGTTCCGCGTTGGGGTGAACTGCGCGCCAGACAGCTCTGGGCGGTGGCGGGCGGCCTATGCCCCTCCTCACCCTCGCTCGCCGAAGCCAGGACTCGGTGAGGGATCGATGTCCGGGCAAGCCGGGCTGGCTGACAAAGAAGTTGGATGGATGCAGTGATGTTTAGTTGCAAAAAGCAGGCTGCTTCGTAATGCTCACGGCACACAGCACATTGCACAAGTACTTACCAACATGTGCCGCCTTGGAGAATCACGAGAGGAAAAGAGGAGAAGGGGGAGAGCTGATGATACATGTTCATGATGGGCAATGGATGAGATGAGACAAGCTCCTGGCTTGAAGATGTGGAAACACCATACGTCAACTCCACGACATCCAGTAAGACCTCGAGATGGGTCCATGGATGCCATCCATTCGTTGCCCCCAAACCCGCGGAGACGATTCGACCGCCTGCATGCCCGTGACTGACCAGCAAGGGGGACGATGGAGGTACTGTGCCGTTTTTAAATATCCGACCGGTCAAAACAGGCAAAAAAGAAATACACAAGCAAAAAAAAAAAAAAGCGAGGATCCGGGAATCAAGTCACCAAGCGAGCGAGCGTGCTGGGCCTGTATCTTTAAACTTGGCGCTTGGACGGGCGTGGGATTTGGATTTTTCGGAGCGGGAGGGGGAGGGATGGACATGGGGCAAGCATCACGGCCTTACTGCATGGAGCCAGGTCAAGCACCTCGAAGGGGAGCTCCAGCCAGTGTGACAGTGGGTGGCCCGCCCCTAAGGTACCTACAGTAAGGTACCTGCCCAGCAAACAGCACCAGCAGACGACGGGCAGCCCCAGCGGCCTTACCCACCCCACCTTAGGGACTGCATCATAGCCCCGTCGCTCACGCAGCAGCCATTAGCTCCCCGACTCTGCATGCTCGTCATAAAACCTTCCAGGCCTGCTGTCCGCAAACCTCAGCGTCACCTCTTCCTCAGATCCTCTCTTCTGCTGTCCTCCGAGTTTCCCTCTCTCTGCGACTGCTCGGCTTGGTCCTCCGTGGCCCATTTCACCCGACTTTTTCTCCTCTTGCTTCTCGTGTTGCTTCCCCTCCCTCAATCCCTCAACATTCCCAACCGCAATCATGGATCCGTAGGTGCTATCTAAACCCCCACCATGATTCTAGCTTGCTCCCTCGCGAGCAGCAGCTCGCCCTTGGGTGCGAGTTTGCGCCCTCGGTCCTTCGGTCATGTCGGAACAGTTTCGCTAACTGAATTTCTTCTTTCTCAGGTGCATGGAGCTCAAGCAAAACACCACCATCGTCGTCCTCGGCGCTTCTGGTGATCTTGCGAAAAAGAAGACGGTGGGGAGCTCTCCCATCCTCGCCCCTCATTTGTGCCTTGCGCTAACATGCTTGTCTTTGCTTCATGATAGTACCCTGCGCTTTTCGGTCTGGTAAGCTTCACTTTTGGGCGCTTGGTAAGATGATTCCTTAGCTAACATTGTTACCAGTACCGTAACCAGTTCCTCCCTCAGGATGTCAAGATCGTCGGATATGCCCGCACCAAGATGGACCACGAGGAGTACATTCGACGTATCAAGTCATACATGAAGACCCCTACAAAGGAATCCGAGCAACAACTCGAGGAGTTCTGTGACCTCTGCACCTATGTCTCTGGTCAGTACGACAAGGATGAGTCGTTCCAGGTTCTTGAGCAGCATCTCCAGGACATCGAAAAGGGTCGCACCGAGGCCCATCGACTCTTCTACATGGCCCTGCCTCCCAGTGTCTTCACCATTGTTTCGCAGCACCTGAAGAAGGTGTGCTACCCCACGAAGGGCATTGCGCGCGTCATTGTATGTGATTCTTCCCCGTCGTCTGTGGGCAGCTCGCTAATATCCTGGATAGGTCGAGAAGCCCTTTGGCAAGGATCTTGCCAGCTCCCGTGAACTTCAAAAAGTCCCTGGAGCCTGATTGGAACGAGCAAGAACTGTTCCGAATTGACCACTACCTGGGCAAGGAGATGGTAAAGAACATTCTGATTCTCCGATTTGGTAACTCATTCCTGGGCGCTACTTGGAATCGTCACCACATCGATAACGTTCAGATCTCCTTCAAGGAGCCCTTCGGCACTGAGGGCCGCGGTGGCTACTTTGACGAGTTCGGCATTATTCGCGATGTCATGCAGAACCATCTTCTCCAGGTCCTTACCCTCCTGGCCATGGAGCGACCCATCTCCTTCAACGCTGAGGATATCCGTGACGAGAAGGTCCGCGTCCTCCGTGCCATTCCCGCTATTGAGCCCAAGAACGTCATCATTGGCCAGTACGGCAAGTCTCTCGACGGCAGCAAGCCCGCCTACCGCGAGGATGACACTGTCCCCAAGGACTCTCGATGCCCTACCTTCTGCGCCATGGTTGCGTACATCAAGAACGAGCGATGGGACGGAGTTCCTTTCATCATCAAGGCCGGCAAGGCACTCAACGAGCAAAAGACCGAGATTCGAATCCAGTTCAAGGACGTCACTTCGGGTATCTTTAAGGACATTCCCCGAAACGAGCTTGTCATGCGCATCCAGCCCAACGAGAGTGTCTACATCAAGATGAACTCCAAGCTTCCTGGTCTGAGCATGCAGACTGTCGTCACTGAACTTGACCTGACCTACCGCCGACGATTCTCGGACCTCAAGATCCCCGAGGCTTACGAGTCTCTTGTCCTGGACTGCCTGAAGGGCGACCAGTCCAACTTTGTCCGTGACGACGAGCTCGACGCCAGTTGGCGAATCTTCACTCCTCTCCTCCACTACCTGGACGAGAACAAGGAGATTATCCCCATGGAGTATCCCTATGGTAGGTGACATGCATAGCTAGCATTGGAACGTAACTCACAAGTTTCTAGGATCTCGCGGCCCCGCTGTCCTCGACGACTTCACAGCCTCGTATGGCTACAAGTTCAGTGATGCTGCCGGTTACCAGTGGCCCACGACCACTGCCACCCCCAACAAGTTGTAAGTGAGGACCAGCATCCTGTATGCTCATCCATGTTGAAAGGACGAAATCAATTGGACTAATTTGGCTTGTAGTTAATGACGCCTCCCGTGCGACAAGAGTCGCGACCGTCTTCGGACTATGATATCCCGAGCCTTGAGAGGCGAGCAAAAACCAACGGATGATGATCTCTATAAAAATTGGCGAGAACGGGAGGGGTTCTGGCGAGATAATGGACACATGCTTGTTGGGTTTATTAGATGCAACGACGTGGGGCTTGGCTCAGGCTTTGCGTTATGAAAGGTAGATTAAAGAAGATTTTCAATCTCAACCTTGAATGGGCTGTATACTGTACAAACAGGCGAGATCTCGTGTATCAGGCATCATGCAATTCTTACGTATCCTAGCGGGGGAGATTCCCAGAAGTTGGAGATAATCTGGACCCTGAACGCCACAACCGTCACCAAAAGAAAGCGAGTGACGGAGTGAGCGTGTCCGTCGTGGAGTGACTTTGACACCGATAACGTGCATAACCCCTGTTGGCGCACGTTATGCATGGTTTATACATCTAACCCTTGTGCTTGCCTCAAATTATGCACGGCCTTCATCTCACATGACCTGGCCTGTTACCCCAGCGCCCTCCGTCCCGTCCTTTGGTCAGTCAGGCAAGGCGTGGTAACCGGGGGAAAATCGAGAGGCTGCCCTGCGCATCAATCAGTCCTTCACTATATCCTTCTTTCATCACCCTTCTCGATCGCGTCGTCTCCTACTCCAACGCCCTCTCGCTTGAGCCCCTCAAGACCATCGTGAATATTGAATTATCGACCTATTCTTGACGACTCCTGAATCGCGTTACGCTCGTTTCCTAAATCGACGACTTTTTCGCCGCGCCTCGCCTCTTTACCCTCTCGCGAGACTGCCTAACCCGACGAGCAACCAGCGAAGAGGACAACGACACACACACCCTCAACACCTAGAGCCTCTAATTGATACGAACCTCCCTCGCGCGCAGAGTCCGCCGGTCGGTGCAGACGATTGCGACTGTCATGCAGCACCGGGATCGCCGATAAAGAGATCCCGCCTGCCTCTCATGCCACATAGGAGCAGATAAACCACACGACGAGAAAGATTTGCTACACCATCTAGAGACGTCGAACTCTTTTCCATTCTGGCTCGGGGAGCGCCTGAACCAGAGACGAGATAGTGGATGCCGGGCGTCATCAGCATGGAGAATGGCGGCCCGAATGGCGCGCGCTCTAACCACGACATAGATTCAACGCTCAATGGCGTGAACGGCGCGGGCGCTGACGGACATCATAATGCCTTGGATAAGGGAAAGGCCGCATCTGGCGGCGATGCCAGTGGTGCCATGGTCAATGGGAGCGCCATCACCGGCCCTCTGGTGAACGGCTCTTCTCGACCAAATGCGCCGGCATCAGACCAAATCCCGAGAATGAACGACCTCCCCGACGAGATCGTCCACATCACTCAGGGCTACATCTCCCTGTCGACATTTCTTACACGACTAGCGCAATCCACGCACAACAACCTCGAAGATCAGATCACCAAAATGGCCAAGATGCCACTTCCAGTAGCCGCCATGAACGGAAACTCTTCAATACCGAACAACGATATGGACGACATGTCGAACGAGAACATTATCAAAAAGAAGTCCATCTTGGACTTTGCATACAAGGAGCATCAAAGATGGGTCAAGGCCCTCGTCATCACGGAATGGAGCCGCAAGGCAGAGATGGTCAGCAAACTGATCGACTTGAGAGCCCACATCATGAAGCAGCAGGTTCTCTGCGACACGGCTTTTGATACCATGGTCAATGTCAAGAGGGACTTGACATTTGCGAGAATGCCAAGCCCTGATTTGAAAAACAGCCCTCCAGGTTCTGTCAACAGGGAAGGCTGCCTGGATGCCTGATGTAAGTGCCATCCTTGGTACCTAGTAAAAGACTGCAAACTGACCTGATGACCAGCTTCAATACATTGAGCCACCACCTTTGACTTTGCAGGAGCAGTCCCAGTGGATGAGTGATCTCAACACCCTGCTATCACTCAGGCTGAACCTGGAAGATTTCGATAAAATCCCATACCATTTCAGGAACTACGATATCAAGTCAGGACGAGTCACATTTAAAGTTCCTGGCGAATTCGAGGTCGATCTCACAATCGCGGATGAGGATTTCGAGAAGCAGTTTTGGTTCATCGACCTGAGGTTCACATTCAAGCCATCGGCAGCATCAATTCCCGAATCCCTCAAGGACTACTTGGAGAGGCACGTGAACGGAGTTCTCAACGCAGAGGGATTGCTAGGCTGCTACCAATTCTTGCACGAGTTGGTGCTCACTCATAAGCTCAACGAACTGAGACGCCAAGCAAACCAACTGAGCAAAGGCTCCTGGACCGGTACTCTCAAGGTTGAGCCACTCAATCGAGCCTTGGCAATTCAGTACTGGACGTCTCGGGCACCGCCAACTAGCCCCAAGAGCTGGGTGCTGGTTGCTGTGAACAGTGGACGAAAGGCAAATGGCGAGGCAAATCCCAAGTCATCGAGTTTCCTACAAGCAAAATGGTACCGGGACAACAAGGAAGTGAAGGATGTGGACGTACCCTTCGATGCCGACAACCTGTCGGCGGAGGCGCTTCTCAAGACAGTCATCGGCCTTCATATCGATTTCCTCCTCAGCAGCATACACGACAAGCTCATGGCAGCGCCTCGTTTCCGCAATCGCGAAGCTGCCATGGAACTGCGCACCTCTCAAGAAGACCCGATCACGCCCTCCCTATCCATGCAGGTTGGGTATAAGGATAGTATCTCGCTACTCATCGAGCCAACAACTGGCGTCTTTGCTGTCAAGCCACATTCAAAGTTCATCTATCAACACGAGCTTCAGCTCAACGGCGGGAGGAACCCTACAGAGGATGGTGTGGTATGCCTGGAAAACGTGAGGTGCGCGATCATGGAAGAGGAGCTCAACCGCCGAGGAAGCACAATGGGATGGAGCATTAAGAAGTGCCCACTGAACAACGAAGAGTTGAGGTCTGCTACCAAGAACCGCGAATGGACAAAGACCATCTGGCTCCAGAGAGCTGGATGGAGACCTACATGGTTCATTGTGGTCGTACTGAGTCGAAGCGGTGATGAATGGCTGCTGCTCGAAGTGTGAGTTGAACATGACTTGTGCCAAATAGAAACTTGCTAACACGGGCAATAGGGACCGCAACACTCCTGGACCGGTGGTGAAACTAACAGCAAAGCTTCCGCTGAACAAGGGCTATCCTAGCCTCCACAACTCTTTCTGGAACAGTATGACGGTATTTGCCACGGGTATGATCGCCCAGGCAATAGACATGCGCGAGCTCCACAAGCAACAGATCAAGTTCAAGCCCAACGAGACAAAGAGCTGGTCTCTTCCGCGACAAGTTCGACTTCCCTCGATCGAGATTGCCCTCTCGGGCATCTTCCCCTCAATGGTGTTTGACAGCTCCGAGAAGGAGGCCAGCAAAACCTCAAGCCAGAGGGATTTGGAGCAACTGGGACTCGCCTCGATTACACAACCTGCGACTGGACTGAAGCTCTCGACGATAGAACCGTGGGCGAATGACATTGTGTCGATCAGGTTCATGGGGGCTCAGCTCCCTGAGGCGGAACTCGCAGCTTCAGAAGGTGCCAACCCGCAGGACGCAAAGCCAGATGCCCCCTTGGTGTGTATATCAGACGCCATCATCAAGGTCCGCAGACCGGCTAAGTTCACCTCGATCAAGGGTGCTCTGGTCGGTCAAGATGTCTCGTACAGCCTTCTCAAGGGCGAGTTTCGATTGCGGATGCGCCACAGTCTTGGGCAGTCGATACTGGAGAGTTTGAAGTCACGAGTCAAAGCAGTCGATCGCTTTGTCAGCTTTGTCGAGTCTATGGATAAGGCTAAGGGGTCTATCCAGAGCGAAACAGTGAGCCTTCAAGAGGTTGTGTTCTCTTACAGGGACCAAACCAATGACTCGCTCAACGACAATGCAGCGACGGCACGGAGATGGAGGGTGGCACTCAATCTGTCCAAAGATGTTATCGACATCAAGATGGAGGAGGGTAACCCTCATCTTCGAGTGGTCGACCTGATGCAGAACCTCGTTAACAGCGATGGCGGGATCGAGGCTCTCATGGCCTGGCTACCTACGTCGCTACCAGCCTTGGAGGCAATTCAGAAGACAGAAGAACTCTGGGCGGATATCAAGGCACGGAACCAGGGACGATTCCATTTCTCGATGAACTCGCTCGAGTGGATGACTCTGGATTACTCCATATACGGACCCGGACAGATGCAACGCCGAGTTGCCTTCGAGGGCCGGATCAAGAGCCGGCGAGGCGAGCCATGGTGGCACATATGGCGTGTGCCCGTGGCCAACGACGCATCAGTGCCCAATGATGATCTCACCACGGCTCTCAAGCACGTGTGGGAGGGCAAAGGCGATGACTGGACCGGCCTGGTTACGAGCGCAGTAGGCGGACCGAGCAGGGGCGTCGTGGGCATCTTGAAGGCCATCGACGACGCCATCCGACCCATGGCGGGCCAGGGCAACTCGGAGGTGGTTGTCCTGGAGTAAGTAGTATTGGTAGAAGAATAAGAAGAGGGACGGTGTCTAAAGCGGCTGGGTGATGGGGTTTTTACACTCTGGACTTTTTGGGGGGGGTGGGTGGGTTTAGAACAGCGGCGAAAAAAGGATCAAACAAAGCGGGTGGTTGTGTTTTTTGTGATAGCTTAATGATACCTCCAAATGAAACCAATGGAATGTTACTTGCATGGGCTGCGTTATGTGTTGGGGGTTTGGGTATGGTTGTGATGGCTGGCTATCTTGGGGATTGGAGGCAAAAGGAGAGGTACATAGATAATCAAGGCTTTCATCTTATCCATGCTAGGAAGTGTTTATTGACAGGATAAAGAGCCTCTGGCCTTAATAGCTGGATATATTCTATCTACGTTGTCTCCTGATTTAGTGTGGTGACTCTATGCAACAAGTTAATTCTCCTTACGATTCAACACTCTGAAGCCATCGTACATATATCAACACGAGTGACATGGTTGTACAGTCCAGTTTTGTCCCTCTATTCATCTATAATAATGTACAGCTTTGCCTACCTAAACCAACTCTTCCCATCATAGCAACAACCCCCTTTTTATAATGCTATTGTTTTTTTCTTCATCGCCTCAAACTCACATAATACAACGCCCTGCTCACTTCAAGTCCCGCACGGGAATCTTGTCGAGAGGTACAACAGCAAATTCCGTCAGTGTGTTCAAGTACTCGAGGCCGGTCTTGTCGAGCTCGGACTTTGTCGAGATGGCGATGTCGTACCCTGCGCGGAGGCTGGCGATGGCGCCGATGCGGTTGTATGAGCCTCCCGCTACGGCGAGGCGGCCTTCAAAGTGGTCGGTGAGCTCCTTGTGCGCGTCGCGGAGGAGGTCATGATGGCCGACGTTGTGCTGTGGGATGCAGTTCTTGGCGAGGCTTGCCAGAGCGTGGCATGGTGCGTCGCGGGGGATGCCGAGATGACGCTCGAGGAGGTTGCGGGCTTGAATGATAGCCTCGTCCTCTGAAGGGATCTTGACGCCGGGTTGGTCGTAGTAGTAACCGCCCATGAGGACGAAGAGCTTGGTGCCAGCAGGCTCCTCAGCGGAGCGGCTCTGGACGTCCGAGTCGAAGAAGACGCCGAGGGCGTGCTCCGGGTTCGTCCCAGGGGCTACCGTGTTGGGGATAAGGTAGCCCAGGCCCGGGGGCTTGAGGTTCTCCTGGGGAAACCAGAGGTTGACCCTCATGATGGAGACTGAATGGGTGTTTGAAAAGGCATGGAGCTTGTTAGGGGCGAGACTGGCCGTGTCCTGGCTTGAGAGGGTTGAGATGACCTTGTCGAACCTCTGAGGCTGACCACTGGACTTGGAACTAGCGATCTGAGTGGTGTTCTATGTCAGCGCGTTCTCTCGGTTCAAGATACAAGCCCTTTTACCTCAATCTTCTTGTTTTTCTGATCATAAGTCAGACTCTTTGCATACTCGCCCGTCTTAATAGTGACATTTGGCTGACTCCGCAAGGCGTCAGCCATGGCTCGAGGCAACGTCTCCATTCCCGACTCGTTAAAGTCGAATAGAGAGTTCTTCGGAAGCAGCGCCATCTTCTGGATCTCCTTATCCTTGCCCAGGGTCTCGAGAATCTCCTTTTCAGGCATGGGCATGGGACGCGCATGCGGGCCCGGGTTCGGCAGGTACCAGGCCCAGTACATGCGGTCGAGGACAGAGCGGGCGCTCAGCTTGTTGATGTCGCCTCCGTAGATGCCGTGCATCATGGCCGAGGCCATGGTCCCCGCCGCCTTGCGGCTGTTTGTGAGCTTGTAGAGCCACTCGGCGACCGAGTAGTCCTGGGCTGGGAGCTGCCGCGAGCGAAGTGTGTTGAGGGCCAGGGCGAAGCCTGCGCCGAAGCTCTGGAGGAAGAGAGGCTCGCGGAAGAAGTCGGCGAATGTAGCGAAGGGTGGCATGACGACTAGGTGGTCGGGGTAGTAAATGTAGCGGGCCTTTTTGAGCCGGCGAGCTGATCTTAAGGCCGAGATCGAGAGCCTGGTAGGGAGGTCAGCAATGCAATTGCGTGCTGGGAAGGGAGCTTCAAGATGCGCACAAGGTCGTAGAGGACGAGGTCATCGTATCGAAAGGTATTTCCAGCCAGTGAGGTCAGAGATCGCGCGCCGCGCTCGAACAAGACCGTCCCCTTCTTGCCCCCAAGGTCAACGGGCACTCTATCCGTCTTGATCCATCCTCCAAGACGATCGGTAGACTCGTACAATGTAATGTTGGCGGTCGATGGGAGCTTCTTTGCGAGGTAGTAGGCAGCCGATAGACCGGTCAATCCGCCTCCGAGGACAGCAATGTCGGCGTCCTTGGGCTCGGTGGTGTAGGCCCGTCGGCCGTTGATGCTCCGGCGTTGAGCGGCGACGATGGCGTAGAGGCTGCTGCCATTGAGGCGGTAAGAGGCGGCGGTCGAGCTCAGACGAGCAGCCGGGAGGGATCCTGCACGGCAGAGACTCATGACGAGGGCTCAATTGGTCATGGCCAAGGTATTGGTCTCGTCACGAGATGGTGGAGTGTTACGATCGAGCTTATAGTGGGATGGGGGTTTTGGCGGGGAGGTAGGTCCGTCTCGGTAGCATGAGCCGGTATTCATCCGTGCGTGGTTGACATCGAAACATAGATTCATATAGATCAGTATAGATTGGATGATAGATATGGTTCATTTCATCCCAAGTTAATATGGTCAAGTCACATCGATCATGGGATAATAGAGAAAACTCCGAGGCATGGCCATAGGCCCTTGTTTTGCATTCTCCCCCCCTCGCGCATCTGCTTTGAAGCATCTTCATGATGCGCGACCTTTTGGCCATCATTCTCTGGCCTCTATGTACCTATATAGGAATAAACAAGATATAGCCTGCCTCGTGGCAAATTCGCAAAAAGAAACCAAACTCCAGACTCCCTTCCATGCTCTTGCCACCCCAGCCAACAACATTAAAAAGCAGACTGTAGTAGTACATATCCTTCATTCACCATATCATCCTTCTCTCAGTTCATCAGCCGTTGCCCTGCTGGTCCCAGTCCTGAGACGGGACTGAACCTTGAACCTTGGGTATCGTGTGATTTGATCTGCTTGTTGATCATCTCATCCCTCCAATCCACCCTTTTTTGTTTTCATCTAACCAATGATGTCGGTGTCCTGCTTAGGGTCCTCCTCCGCCTTGATTAGCTCTTCACCAGCTTGCTCATCCACAAACTTCCTCTCGCTGACGTGCTCCTCCTTGCCGTCTGCAGTCCAGACCTTATCCTTAAATCCTCCCTGCTGGCCCTCCTCGTGCGCAAAGGCGCAGTTGGGGTTCAGGCATGGGTTGAACTTGCATTTTGTCTTGACGTGCGTGAACTTGCAGTTGGCCGTTGTGCAGTCAGCTCCGTTGCGGCACAGGGGCATCGATGGGTGCTTGAACGGGCATCGCGGGTTTTGGCAGTTGGGGAAGAACTTGCAGTCCTGCTCGCTCTGGTGCGCAAGACGAGCCGCTGGTGAAGGGTGTCGAGCAACGCATTTTCGGTTCTTGCACGCGGCTCCGAATGTGCAAATGTCGTTGACATCGACCGAGACACCGTGAGGCGCTGCCGGTGACTGGTGGGCAAACTTGCAGTCCTTGTTGGTGCAGTTGAGGTTGAACTTGCACACCGTATCTTCGGGGTTCAGGGGCTCGCGCTTCTCTCCGGACATGTC
The DNA here is from genome assembly GCA_003946995.1 of Fusarium oligoseptatum. Taxonomy (NCBI): domain Eukaryota; kingdom Fungi; phylum Ascomycota; class Sordariomycetes; order Hypocreales; family Nectriaceae; genus Fusarium; species Fusarium oligoseptatum. Next base: position 1,125,658 of record NKCK01000001.1, read on the forward strand.
CACATCCTCGCCTTCACCCTCGCCCTCAGGCTTGTTGCTGCCTTGCCTGTCGTGGTGGTGGTTCTGTCCCCTGCGGAAGTTACCCCTGGACGAGTTCTGTCCTCGCTCAAAGCCACCCTTTCCTCCTCGGCGATGTTGCCCGAACTGGCCCGGGTTTCCGCCGTTAGCCATGATTTGTTGCGAGAGCTGGAACATCATCTGGTTCTGCTGCTCGAGCATGGCTACGAGCTCCATCTGGTTGGGCGCACCGCCCTGCATCATCCACTGACCCTGAGGTCCGCCAGAAGCCATGGCGGTCAAGCCTGCTTGGAGGTTGGCGGCACGGTTGTTGTTGTTGTTGCGACCCATACCACCTCGACCTGTCCTGGGCCCGGTCGGGGGGTTGCGGCCGTGTGTGTTGATGCGTTCACCGCCGGTCTGGCCTCTAACACGATGAAGAGCAGCGTCGCCAGTACGGTCCATAGCCTTGTTGATCTGGCCAAACATGCGCTTATCCCGTCCACCTCGTTGATTTCCGTTTCGCATTGAGCGGGGGCCGGTTGGTCTGAGAACAGTCAGTACATCTGGGGTCAAGCGCAAGGAAATAAGGGGAACATACGCATTCAGTTCTGATACATCTCCAGCATTCATGTCGGTATCCATGTCGCCAGCACCTGCGCCTTCTTGGGAGGCGTCAGGCATTGAGCCACCACCGTTGAATTGAGAGTTCAGGGCATCGATCTGTTGAAATAGCCACTGGGAAAAATCGCGAGTGCTAGGATCGTCGGGTCCGAGGTTCAGAAGATCGCCAGAAAGCTCAGAGGCGATCTGGTCCTGGGTCTTTCCGTTGACCAGCATCAGGATGATGTACTCGGCCAAGGCGGAATCATCAGCGCCACCGGTTCCCCATCCAACCTCGACGAGCTTAGGCTGGATAGCGGCATTGAGAGCCTCCGCCAAGGGCGTGTTGAGGCTGACTTCGACAGGCATATTGAGTGAATGCGCCGTCACGGGAAGGGGGTAGGGGATGTTGAAAGAGCGGGTGGCGGGTAGTTTCGCCGCAGAGTCTAATCGAGACTTGGGCAGTCTTTCAGCGACGCGTTTTTTTCGATGGCCTTTGACAATTCGCGTCGCGTAAAAGGTAAACGGGTCGCAAGGCTACAGAATATGCGTGAGCGCTTGCGCAAAGTTGTGTTTATCGAGTTGGTGATGCTGCGTCGTCACACGGAGCGGCGATGAAGCAAGCTTTGAGATTGGTTTGTGTTGGAGTTGACAAAAGCTCTGCCAGAGTGACGGAGAAGTCGTCGGGAAATGGGTCTGTCTATCACGTGATTTGTCGATCAGTCATTGTTTATCTAGTCGAGTAGCCGTTTAGTTGGTAATAAACGTTTGATGGCAGAGGGAAAAGCTAAAGAATTAAGCCCTTTGATTCGGTTACTTCAAAGGTTTCTTGTACAATTGATAATATTTATCGATCACGTTCAAACAAAGCGAAACCAGCTCAAAGATGCGTTTGTCAGTGAACAGGCACACACCTGTGATGTTGCCACCACGGACCAGAAGATTCGGTGAGCAACGAATAGCTGTCGAAGCAGCGATTAGTCAGGCATGCGCCACACTTTTTCCCTTTCAAGCCTTTTTCACTCTGTACTATTTTTATGCAGCCTGAACACAACGCGAGCTAACGATCAGGATGTTGCTGCGAGGCTATTTATGGCATCCATTAATGTTTAATCAAAGAGCTCTTTGCTCTCTCACAAGATCAAGTCCCAAGACAGTGTTCCGAGATGGCGTTCCTTTGTCCCACCCTCTTTCCATCTCCCCCGCAGATTGATGTTCAAACCAAGGGATCTGGACCTACCTTTCATGTTCCAATGCGGGGGAAGGCCAACAACGTCCATGGGTGTTTACATGTTACATCTCTCCTCCTCCTTGCAATCCATCATGCTGCCATCCATGATGTTTGTCTATCTAGGGCTGCATTCCCTTCATTTACCAGATGATCAGTGTCCATCCCAATGCCAAATAGATGAGGCCAGTGGCTCCATCTGGGTGCATGCAGCAAGCAAGATTGGGGGGCTGGGACTGCGAGAAGCCACCGAGACAACGACTCTGAACTGCAGCAGGATACATACAGCAAAATGGAACGTGCCAAGTCGGTTTCTCACTGCGCAGAGACGATACAATGAAGCCGTCCCGACCAGTCTTTTCAAGCATCCGAATGCCAAGTGTAAAAGTAACGTGAGAAATGGCCTGGAAACTGCACAGTCGAAACACGTCGAGAGACATCACGTCCAATGAATGGCATCAGCACCAGCATAACAGCTGCAGTCCAACGCCAGCCTCGTCCTCGCTGAGTCCAGCCGCTGCGAGTCGCCGGCGGGCGCTGACGCCGATGACTTTGGCGCCGCGGCTCAGCCCATTTTTGGCGCTGTCTGGACGGGACCTATTTTCCACTGAGTAGAAGGGAGGTCGGGTCTCAGCTCATCTCCCGTCCGTCGCCATGCATCTACCTCAAGCACGGCTGTCGCAAATATAGCAATGGGGGCACTTTTCGGCCTCTAGGATTCGTCTAATCTCTATCTACCGCAAGCCTCTTTCACGTCCAAGCTGTTTTCCGACATCACGGGTCGCTGCGAGGTCCTGTCAATCCCCGCCGCCCCCTTCCCTGTCCTGCCTGCCTGTCTCCAGTGAATCCTACCTACCTCTACGTCAACATCCAATCTCAGCTCAGACGACGCCGTCATCTGTCATCAAATTCAACAACAACAGCAATAGTCATCATCACTTGATGCTCTCCATTACTATCAAAAGTTCTCTGTTTTTCATCTCGAAAACGGCAATCGCAACCTCTCGGGTGGTCGTGTAACGTTGCGGCTGTGCCACATGGTCGCCCGGGACATCGCAGCCTGGCCATCCATCACATCACAATCTGCCGCCCTTGGAGCTCCAAATCAGGCTCGGCACGATTGCTTCACGCTTATGCGCTTGCTCTGCCCTGCAAGGTGCCGGGGAGAAACTAGCGCCAATCCTTCTGCCCTGCTGCCCTGCCCTACCGTACAAGCAAACGCCCATAGAAACGAGTGACAAGCCTTTCCCGTGTCTCCAGGCCAGGGGCCCCCTAGCGGTGGTTGAGTGGAGGATCGACGTCCCTATTTAACTGACGTCCCCGTATTCCTTTGGACGGGACTCGGCACTTAAATCTTACCTACCGGCCCTGCTTGGTTCTTATATCTCTGCGGCCTCCCCTGCGACCATTGTTTGGATAGCATCTTGTATTCTGTATCCTTCATTGTCTTTCGCGATGTGGTCCAAGGCCTTCGCCGTGGCGGCCCTCGCGCTCACCCCTGTCAACGCCATATGGCCCATCCCCAGAGAAATCTCCACGGGAGAGAAAGCTCTCTTCATTGACCAGAGCCTCGAGATCACCTACAATGGGGACTTTGTACGCTGGACTTCTCCTCTCCCCGGACTTGTTGCGCAGCTGGACACTAAGACCATGTTTGACGAGCAGATTCCCTATACTTACCAGTACTCCCCAGCCGCTGGCTCAGAGTTTAGCAGCAAGCAGATCGTCCAGGCCGGTGTCTCACGCGCCCTACAGGCCATCTTCAAGGACAACTTTGTGCCCTGGAAGCTCCGTCCCCGCCACTCTGACTTTGAGCCTGCTCTGAAGGACAAGAAGTGGGTCAAGTCCCTCGAGATCACACAGACTGAGGAAGACGACAAGGCCACCTTCAAGCCTCTGGCCGGCGAGGTTGATGAGTCCTACACGCTCACCCTCTCTGAAAATGGCGAGGCTGTCATCAAGGCCAAGTCTTCCACTGGTTGCCTGCACGGCCTTGAGACCTTTGTTCAGCTCTTCTTCAAGCACAGCTCCGGCACCTCTTGGTACACCCAACAGGCCCCCGTCACCATTAAGGATGAGCCCGTCTATCCCCATCGAGGTATCCTTCTTGATGTCGCCCGCAGCTTCTTCGAGGTCGAACACATCAAGCGCACCATTGACGCCATGGCCTGGAACAAGCTGAACCGCCTGCACCTCCACATCACGGATTCGCAATCCTGGCCTCTCGAGATCCCTGCTCTGCCCAAGCTGGCCGAGGAGGGCGCCTACAGCAAGGGTCTTTCTTACTCGCCCAAGGATATTGCCGACATTTACGAGTACGGTATTCACCGTGGAGTCGAGGTGGTGATGGAGATTGACATGCCCGGCCACATTGGTGTCGTCGAGCTAGCCTACAAGGACCTCATCGTTGCGTACAACGAGAAGCCCTACCAGTGGTGGTGCAAGCAGCCTCCTTGCGGCGCGTTCCGCATGAACAGCAGCGAGGTGTACGACTTCCTCGACACACTGTTTGGCGATCTCTTCCCCCGCATCTCGCCCTACACGGCCTACTTCCACACTGGTGGAGACGAGCTCAACCACAACGACTCGATGCTCGACCCAGGCGTTCGATCTAACGAGACTGAAGTATTGGCTCCTCTGCTGCAAAAGTTCCTCGACTACGCTCACGGAAAGGTCCGCGACGCTGGCCTCACACCCCTGGTGTGGGAGGAGATGATTACTGAGTGGAACATGACCCTAGGCAAGGACGTTGTTGTTCAGTCCTGGCTGGGCGGGACCGCTGTCAAGGACCTGGTTGCAGCTGGCCACAAGGTCATTGACAGCGACTACAACTTCTGGGTAAGTTAACTCGAGATGAAAGAATGCGAGCCTTACTAACCTTATATCCAATAGTATCTCGACTGCGGCCGAGGCCAGTGGCTCAACTTTGACAATGGTCAATCCTTCCAGACATTCTACCCTTTTTAACGACTGGTGCAGCCCTAGCAAGAGCTGGCGCCTCATCTACTCGCATGACCCCCGAGCTGGCTTGTCTGAGGAGGATGCCAAGCTTGTGCTCGGCGGCGAGGTAGCAGTTTGGTCCGAGACTATCGATAGCGTCAACCTCGACTCCCTTGTGTGGCCACGTGCAGGCGCTGCAGGCGAGGTGCTCTGGTCGGGCCGTACCGACGCCTCTGGCAAGAACCGAACACAGTATGATGCCGCACCACGGCTGGCCGAGATGCGCGAGCGCATGGTGGCCCGTGGTGTAGGTGCTTCGCCGGTGCAGATGCCATTCTGCACACAGGGCGGTCCAGAGGAGTGTGCTTATTTCGAGCCCTAGAAGCGCCGACGGGAGTTTTTGTACATACCAATTTCTATTCTCTTTCAACAGATTCTCAGCATTTTTTGAATTTTAACCACGAGCATACGATACCTGACATTCGATGACTATAAGAATTGGTGTATAACATGGTGATGTTCTGACGGCTCCGGAGCGGGGCCGGACCCTTGATACGGAGCGGGGTCCGCGGGTCCGAATGTTGTGGGGTAAGTCCGGGGCGAATGTTGCACCGGTCGTCTCCTATGGACGGGCTACCGGGATCAAACAAGTTTCCGGATGTTGCATAGGGTTACAATGCTAACATGTGACAAGGGACCTACCTCACGCCCTGAGGCGGGATATGCATCCTGATTTGGGTCCTCTAGTTCGCTTGGCATCGGGATGTCTCTCTTTCGTAATGGGTGGAATGGGATTGGGGAGGAGGTCGAATTTCCGCATCGGGCATCCTAATCGTGAGCGCGGCATTCAGCCACAGGAACAAGTTCACATGCTGTTGTTTGTTTTCTGTGAGTCTTGAGCTGTGAAAGATGTTAAGCAAGTTCTAACTGCCTGTAGCTAGCAAACCGTCAGTGCTCACTATGATGAACAACAGATGATGACAACACAGCTTACAACGACCACACTTAATACAAGATCAATTGATACCAACATGCCCTATTCTACACTCAAGGTCGAAAGCCGTTTACCCCACCATCTGATCTGATCTCAAACTCTACCGCACACCCATAGCGCCATCCAACCGAGACCCCCTCCCCTCAGCCAAAAAAGCGCCTCGGCATAAGCCAACCTCTTTCCCCCGCAAAATTCGTGTCCGTAACCAAGAAACATCTGAAAAAGGTGACGTCTTGCGCATTTCTATTCGCGGTGATCCGGTTTATCTCGATGTATCCGGTGGAGGGCGGCTTCTCGTGGGGATAGGCTGAAGGCAATGAATGCTGCAGATCCTGTTACACTGCTTTTTTTTTCACTTCTCCGGATTATTGAAGTCAAGTTAATTATATTTATGTATAGGCGAGGTTCCCGCGGATTGGCTTTGCTTTCGTCTTTTTCCCCAAAGTCTGTTATACATCAATTGACTTTTGACTCAATTGAGCTGTCATCTCTTTCTCAAGTGGCCTTCAAGTAACATCATATCATCATGGGTCTTGTTGAGGCCTTCCTGGAGCAGGCCTCCTTCAAGGCCGTCTTTTCCATCATCATCGTCTTATATACCATCTACTACATCGGATGCCGCATAGACGAGCACATACGGATTCGTCGCCTCGGACGCTATGGACCATATCTAAGAACCTACGCTCCATGGGGTGAATGAATCTCCTTCTCCTTACACCCTAACCCTCTCCTAACTTCAACCTCCCAGGCATCGACCGCATCATCGAGTTCGTCTACGCGACGGCAAAGCATCGAAACATGGACGTCTGGCGCGAAAACATCTTTGGCCCTCACAACTCTTGGACCGTCGAGGCTCGGTTGCTGGGCATTCGCACCATCTTCACTGTCGATCCTGCAAACGTCAAGGCCATCCTCGCGACGCAGTTCGGCGACTATGGAAAGGGTAAGCCTTTTCATCGTGAGTGGAGCGACTTTCTAGGTGATAGTATCTTCACCACCGACGGCGCCAAGTGGCATGCCAGTCGACATCTCATCCGGCCACAGTTCACCAGGGATCGTGTGAGTGACCTTCACTGCTTCGAGTCACACGTCCAGACGCTTTTCAAGGCTATTGCCAATGGAGGGCCGCTACTAGGTGAGGACCAGATTGTCGATATGCATAATTTGGATGGAAAGGTGCTGGATATCAGTGATCTCTTCTTTCGCTTCACTCTTGATGTGACGACCGAGTTTCTCCTAGGATCAGACATCAAGTCTCTAACGTGAGTATGCAAACACCAAGTATCAACAGCCAACCACTAACATGTCCAGAAACCCGAGACAAGAGTTCGCAGAGGCCTTCAACGAGATCCAACACATCCAAAGCATCCTCGTCCGCACTAGCAAGCTCCGTCACTTCTACCCCAAGTCCCGCTTCTGGCACTGTATCCGTATCGTCGACAGCTTCATCAACAAGTACATTGACCGGGCGCTGCGTCTGAGCCCTGAGGAGCTGGCCTCCAAGTCCAAGGACGACCACAGCTACACGTTTCTGCACGCCCTGGCCGGCTTCACTCGCGACCGCAAGGTTCTACGGGATCAGATCATTGCTGTTCTACTTGCTGGTCGTGATACTACTGCTTCGATATTGTCGTGGGCTCTCTATGAGCTTGGTCGTTATCCTCATGCTGTCACCAAGCTACGTGCTGAGATCCTTTCGACGGTAGGCCCGAACGAGACTCCGACGTACGAGCATCTTAAGAACATGCCCTACCTCAAGTCAATCCTCAACGAGACTCTCCGTCTATATCCATCCGTTCCTTTCAATGTCCGCATAGCTCTCAAAGACACAACCCTCCCCCGAGGCGGCGGCCCCGACGGCACCGAACCCCTCCCCGTCCTCAAAGACTCTCCCGTGGCATACTCTACACTCGTCATGCAGCGCCGCTCAGATCTGTACCCCCCTGTATCCGAGAAATTTGCCGATCCTCAGATCTTCAGCCCGGAGCGGTGGGCGCACTGGTTCCCAAAGCCTCACGACTACATCCCCTTTAATGCGGGCCCGCGCATCTGCATCGGCCAGCAGTTTGCCCTGACTGAGATGAGCTACACACTCTGTCGCATGTTTCAGAGGTATGAGCGCGTCGTGAGCTATATGGAGGAGGTCGACGGTGGGAAGCCGCTGCTCAAGGCGGATATTGTGCTGTCGCCGGGGCAGGGTGTAAAGGTGGCTTTCTGGGAGGCTCGGCCGTGAAGGTTGGATGTATCAAATTGATTTTTTGACATGATTCAGAGCGAGAGTGTTTTGAGAAGCTTCAGTTTTCTTTTTCACTTTGTAAACTTGCTAAATGCACCGTCACTGTTAACCCCTATTCAATATCCAATGACTTCAACACATTGCCACTCATCTCTCACCAAACCCATCCTACTTCCTTCCAAAGCTATCTTTCACGGCCTTGCCAAATCTCTCGATAGCCTTGTTCATATTCTCAGGTGTCGCTGAGGCGTAGGTAGCTCGGAAGTAAAGTCCAGGTGGTGGCTTATCCTTCTCGGTCAGGAACCAAGAGCCCCTAGCAACAAGGACGCCACTCTCGATGCATGAGTTGAATATTTCTTCTTCAATGTCTACTATGTTGCGTTCTCCGGCTTGAGGGTGCTTAGTGTGATCAACCTTGAGCCACATCTACACATATTGTTAGTCAAGTCTGGCTCAAAGTGAGAGTACGTGTCTTCAGGGGCACTTACAAACATGCCAGCCCTAGGTGGAGTCCAGCTCACGAGGTCACTGGGAAGATGATCCTCACAAGCAGCAAGCAAAGCATTCCGCTTCTTGGTATACTCCAGCCTCAAGTTCATCAACCACCTCAAATATCCCTCGTGACCCCACGTCTCGTCCAACAGCTTATACAGAATAAGCTGCGAGAAACCACTAGGTCCTTGACTGGCGACCTCTGCGTGCCGGACATACCGCTCAACAATCTGTGCCGACGCCGTAATCCATCCGAGTCGTGAGCCTGGTACGAGAACCTTGGAGAACGAGTCCATGCGCATGACTCGCCCGTCGACGTCGATGCTCAGGAGAGAAGGGATGAGCGATGAGACAAATTCTTCGACAGTCTTGGGCGGCGGCACGTCGGGTTGGTCGCGTCCCGTGTATGGCTGCATCTGGATGAAGTAGTACGGCTCGTCCTCGATGATGTATAAGTCGTGCTTCTGTGCCACGGCATAGATGGCTTTTCGTCGTTCTGTTCCCTGAGTCGCTCCCGTAGGGTTCTGTCCCGAAGGAACCGTGTAAAGCAGATGAGGTTTCCGTGCTCCTCGCTCCTTAGCATCCCAGTTAGACAGGAGCTCGTCCATGCGCTCAGGAATGAGACCCTCCTCGTCAATGGCAACGCCAAAGGCCTTTACACCCAAAGGTCCAACCGTTTCGAGAGCTGTTGAGAAGCTAAAGTCTTCGGTCAAAATAGAGTCACCCCGGTCCTTGTCACAGAACATGCGAAGTGCCTCCTCCAAAGCTCCAGTACTACCGATAGTCTGGCAGACCTGCCAATCCGCATATAGAGGCTTATACACAATCTCAGTATGCTCCGTTAGGTACCTCATCATCTGAGGGGATCCCGTGGCCTGTCCGTAATTGCATGCGATAGATAGGTCATATGTGCCGTCGCGGTCTCTAACGTCGTATTTTCCAATAGTCACCGTCTGTCCCGACTCTTGCGTCTCCTTTTCAGAGAAGTTGGGAGCCACAGGCACCTTGAAACCGAGCTCAGCAAAGGGGAATACCTCACTTGAGGGAAGACCGCCGCCGAGTGAGATAAGACCGGGCTTCTTCATATGGCGAGCAGCTTGCTTGAGAGTACAAGGCCCTCGTATGCTGCTCTCGTGACTTAAATGACCTATGATTTGATGTAAGCCACCATCCCAAGGCCTTTTCTCGTCGATACATACTATCCCATCGTTTGGACTTGGGCAAACCGGTCGTCTATGATATCAGGATAAGCCTCTGATGTTCAATTCAATGGCACTCATGATAACTCACCGGCCCCTTAAACATATCACTATCTGAAGCAGCCGCAACTCCAGCAACCAGCTTCCCGGCCTTGGCTCGCCTCGCCTTGACCTCATCGATGGCTGAGAGCTGCTGTGAGTTGTCATAGTGGGCTGGGCGAGCTGCTGGTGCGGCCTCGGCACTCGACAGATGCTGAGACTTGGCATGGAACAGGCGAGTGTATCTAATTACGGGCCGAAGCCGCGCTGCTCTCGTGGCCAGGAGCATTGTGCCGAATGTCGAGTCCGGCGGATGTGATAAAGCAGTTGAAGTGAAAGGAGGGGGTCGTATAGCGTATAAGTGGAGAGGGTACTATCACTGGATACTTCGACTTTGTCCTGAGAGAAATCAAATATGGTCTTCAATGATTGACCAAGTCAAGCTGTTGTAGATGCTCAGTCAAGTTCACCTACAAAGATAGCGTCCTACAAAGAGGGTCGTCTTAATAATCCTCCACCCATCCATCTGCCGGGACCCCGGCGTGCACCCTGATAACAGGCCGGTGCCGGACGCGACCTCCGACCGCTCTTAGCCGGCTGTATCCTTGTCGATTTCCCCGGCGGTGGAGCCCCCGAACCTCTGGAATTCGCCTACCCTACACCGGAAGTACGGACCCGAGCGGGGTTTCAAGGTCACCGGGCTTCACCACGTGAACAACTGATGCTTTATCATTGTTTAATTATTACGTACAGCTTCCGTCGACCCCAAGTTGTTGTGCCGCTGGTTGCGAGAACAACTTGTCTATCGTCTTGGGATTGGGCGCGCCTTACACCTTGTCAAGCTACGCCCCATGACATATGTCATAACTAACGTCTCCATTCCACGATAGCATGAACCAATGTTAGACAAGAAGAGCTCTCCCCGCAGAATCCACGATCCACCCGGGGGCATCGAGTTGTCCGGCATCGCACAGTGAGATAACGAGAACTAGTGGAGATATGAGGACATGCAGGCAGATGGATACTCACTGTTCTAAAGATACCGAGACTTGCGGAACCCTATGTCAGATTGTCTCTGTGAGTGTTGCTAGTTTAGCTATTGTTCATATCTCATCAAGTACTATCTTTTTTCCTTTTGCCCAAGTTTTGCCAGTTTCTAACCTACATCAAGTCTCTAATAAAATCCCTGATGAATGTATACGAGACAAACAAGAACAAAGAAAACCTCGCTTTACATGGCTATGTAGTTGTGAGAGCCTAAAGCGGCTCAGCCCATCTCCCTCACGGAAGCACACGCTGGATACGGAGGAAAATGACACTGGCAAACATGGCCAGGCACGTCGCCCATGATACATGAACCAGTAGGATATAGTCGGCGCTTGCCCCGGTGCATTTCCCCAGCACAGCTCCAAGCGAGACACAGGCCGCAAAGATAAAGGGCTGATAGGGGTCTAGGAATCGTCGCCTGTGAATAAATGAGGCGATCGAACAGCCATAGACGAGACAAGCTGTAAGCGCCAGCCACTGTGATGGCTGAGAAAGAACATTGACCCGTGCTGCTTGCGGCCAGGCCTGGTAATATCGACGTCAGTCAGATGGCACTTCTGGGAACGGACAGACATGTATGGCTGATGTCCTATGCTTCGAGGCGAGCTGCTAGGACAACCATACCCAATAACCATGTCATTCACCAGCGCAACTTACTATATAGGTTGGGTGGAACTGCCGCATATAGGCAGACATGATCCAGGAACTGAGAGTCGCCGGCACCAGTTCGACCAACTCGATAACGAGCTGATAGACTGAAACATGCTGGCTAGTCTCTTTGTCGTGGATCGCAGGCTGGTTGTTTGGCTGAATGGTCATGAATTCGGACTTATTGCGTTAGTTGATGTCGAGCACGAGTAATAATGAAGAATTGATTTGCTCTTCACCCTCGTAGATTGAAAAAGTCCCCATTTTCGAGCCGATATAAAAATGTTTATATCTTCCAATGCTCGTCCGAGTTGTCAAACTTTGCTGACTTAATTGCCTCGTGAACAGATAACACGCCGAGTAATGGCAGGCCTCAATTCGGCTGCCTGCACAGCCCTGGTCGTTTCGTAACTAGGGAGAAGCATTAGCAATGTGAATGCAAAAGCCTTTCCCGAACGAGCCGTTGTATAACTGAGACACTGTACTGTAAACACCATCATCTATCCGCCTCACCGTCTAGAGACCTGACGCTTCATTTAATGCATGTGTGCCCAAGCTCTCGGACCGACGGGGTTGAAAATAGACGCCTAGGCGTACTAGGCCTTGACTTTGTTGGTAACTCATAAGCCAACCATTTCCGCCTCTGCGACGTCAGCCCAGTTGGAACTCAAGTTCGACTGTCCCTGTCCTAAACAAGCCTCGACAGCCTCACAATAGTCATTTACCTACGTCGGGTACTGAAATCGTCCGGGCCCAATTGCCTCGCTATGCGTGTCCAACTCACACCTCTGGTCTGCAGGCCATGAGTGGCGGTCTCAGGTGTTTTCCACCAGTCAATCCGGTGATGCTGTTACTTGAAGCCATGCTGAGAGGTCTGTCGTTTCGTTTCAAAAAGCGGTTAGATGGACTTGCCATAAATCGCCGGTCAGCCTCCATCCAAGTTATAAGACGCCTCAGGCCCTTATCGGCGGCCTGAATTTTGCCACACAAGCAGTTCATCAGTCTCTTCTGGACCGACATGTCGTTATAGGCGTGCCGACAACGGTTCCCTGTTCGCTCTCTTCGCCCACCTCCCCACGCTTCTGATCACTTGACACAATGCCAGCCTTCACCGAAAAGATGGGCCGTGGCCTTTGGAATACCTTGCAGCATGTGTCTGTGATTCTCCCTGCCGGGATATTCTTGGGTTCTGCAATTGCCCTGAGTCTACCCCGGCACAACGGCCTCAATGCAGTGTGAGTAAACGCAAATCTGATAGTGACACCTAGAACTGACCGTGTTAGCACCGTCATACTCCTGTTTGCATCGGGAGCAGTCTCTGTGCTCCTGTACAGACATACGTTTCAACAGTGAGCGTGGTATCCTAGCCGGGGTTGGAGTTGGGAGCTGACTAGGCCCGCTGCAGAATTCGGTTTGGTCGTGTTGCCGCCGTGGTTGCCTTCGCCTTCGTCGCTTCTCGTTCGCCGCCCCTAATCAAGTCTCTGCCGTTTGTGGAGGTGGCACTCTCATGCATTCAGTTTTTTGCGGTGAGCGTGGTAATCGTCGCCTCAGCAGTTGCCATGAGGAGACCATATGCGATCCCGCGAATACAAGAAACTGAAGACATTGCCAATGAGGAGGTGGACTCCATGGCCCCAGGCGCAAGGTCACAGCCGGGCACTCCCGAGTCGAGTGTCGGCGAGCCCGATGAAGCGAAATCAGATCTTAATCCCCTCCGATTTGAGCACATGGAAGGCCAGAAGTTGCAGCCTCCCGAACCCGCAGGCGGCGAGGCCTCAACTCTCACACTCTCCCCGAATTCCAAACTTGATCCGGCGTGGCTCTTTGAGATTCTTGGATGGGTCCAAACCGTCCGTCAGGAAGACTCTGGTAAAGAAGATGAGACGGCAATCCATCTTCAAGTATAGGTAAGTTGAACAGGACCAGCCCAAGTGGGATGGTGTGTCTGAGGGATGTCACACCACGGCCAGTCTTGAGCTCCAGCTTGGCAACAGGATGAGTTGCGCAAGTGAGCACGACTCTTGGACCCTCAGGATTCTTTGGCCACAATCTGCCCGCCCTAGGACATATTGGATATTTTGTGATGGCATATCATATGTGGTTGACTGTGTCATTTTTGCGCTTCACTTGATCCCTTCTTTCTTCTCCACGTTAGACTGTCGCGGCTCGAAGCTTGGACTTGGAATCTGGTTTTGGGATGGTCTCCGTCATTGCATACAGCAACGCATGGGAAAGGACATACCCGGAAAAGTCATTGGTGTTTCTGTTGTTCCCGCTGCTTCCATTTTGAACCAAAGTTTACCATCCAGTCAATGGGAAACTGGGCTGCAGAAGGAACCCTATTTCTTAGGAGGGCCATGTTATATTCCGATATTTCGTTTTGTTCCGTTGTGAATCGCGTAGGATTTTGGGGGCACGAGGAAAGAAAAGCAGCACGCGGGGGGGATTTCTCATTGTATTTGGGAGTGTATGGGACATGAAGCACGGTCATTAATAAGGGATGGATAGGTATCTTGGGATAGATGCGTCGATGTAATAACAAATCCTGATTGATGATTAAATAATTTCGATGATGAGAAAGCAAAGTTTGATGCCACGCTGCAGCGATGAACCTAGAATTTTGAGATACACGCAGTAGGCACAGTACCTAGAGTTTGATGTGTTTTTGCTTTGTCAAGAGCAACCTAGATTGAAGGTTGACCAGGATAAAGGAGAACATGGAAGGAGCTGATGCCCAGGAACAAGGTGCAAGGATCAAGCCAAGCGACTTATGTAATCTTCCGGAGACGTACCACCGCCAATGAGGCCTGCCTGTACAGTACAATGACAGCACCCCCAGGAGCTGGCCCGCGACACTGAGATAACCTACTAACCTCCATACATACCTACAGAACCTCCCTCGTATCCATTCCCACGCAAACCTCAAGCCAATGGCCCCGGGAGACTATTCTCGAGCCAGCGTACAGGGCCATGCTTGAGCCCCTGCTGCTGCAGGACATTTCAAATCGAAGCGCTACGCTCCTGAAGCGTTGCGCATCTACACCCAGTTGAGGAGCTAGCTGCCGCCATGTATTGGCCCATTGGAACTCCTCGCATCCATGCTACCAGCAGCAGTCGAGCTCCTGCCTTCAAGCTAGTCGTCTCCAATGATGGCCTCACAAGTCCTTCCGAGTCCAGCTTGACCGCTTCACCCGGCCTTGCCAGCGCCCAGCCCCGCGGCCACACCCTCGATGATCTCGATTCCCTCCCCCCGCCGACACCAATAACGCCTGTGACACCGGGAGTCCGACCTGTCGAGCACGATGATTACACAACGAGCCGACCGCAGCCGTCTCTGGAAGGCGCCGATGCCGATGGGATACCAATAAAAGACCCTATTCTGGCCCTTCGCGTCTCTCGCTCTGGGCACTTGTTTGCCGTCATCACAACCACCTCCATCACCATCTGGCAGACAAAGGTGCGATCGCAAGGGCTTTTTCTCTGAGCCCACATGACTGACCTATGTAGCCCGCTGTTATCCTTGCTGTCGTCGTGCGATCCGATTATTCCCTCGAAACCTACGGCAAGAATGTCGACCTCTTGCTCCGACCCGACTCGGCCATTCTCGTCATACACACCGACCAGGGCTACCTCATCACATACTCTCTAGCCACCGATTCTGATTCGCGCGTATACAAACCTCATTTCGCAAACTACCATAATGTTCAGCGACGAAGACAGAGCCTCATTGGAGGCCTCACTGGGCTGCCTCCTGAGCAGATCTTATGGGGCGCTGGCGAAGGGCCAGGGGTCCGCGACCTGAGCGTCCGCTTTAGGATGGTTATCAAGGTCGATGCTGGTATCGAAAGTGCACTGGCCCTTGATGATGAGCTTGTGGTAGCCACGAGAAAACCAGCAGCAGTCCAATGCATTCGCTGGACACCCGATAGTACCGGGAGCCAGACGAGGACCGAGATCATCAGTCGGATGGGCTGGGTTGAGAAGAAGGCCACTATTGTCGAGATGACGCATGATAGGCCTATGAATCTGCTCACCTGGATCACTAGCAGTGGGCGAGCTTATGCTGTTCAGCGCTACAATCACCATGGAGACTCTAATCAGGCAGACGACACGGATGCTAAACGGCTATTCAAAGGCCACTGCTTCCATGTCCCGAAAGGTCACAACGACCGTGCTGTTGCAGCCGTTATAAACGCACGGTTCTCGCTCATCGCCGTGGGATGTTGTGATGGCACAGTGCAAGTCTATTCCGTCAGGGATTATTCTGGGAACATTCCTCACTCGCATACCCACAAAATTCCTGTATCACCATCTTCCTCGGGCCCGTTTACCAGCTTGAGTTACTCCCCCGATGGTTACTGTCTGTTTGCAGGTTTCAAAAAGGGATGGTCAACGTGGAGCATGTTTGGCAAGCTTGGGAGCCATAGCTTCAGCTCAGAAGAAACTGCGTCGAGAGCCAACGGAGAAGAGTGGCTTTCTGGAGTTTCTGGAGCCACATGGGTAGGAGGAGGCTCTGAGATCCTGATGATAGGTCATCGACATGAAGCTATCTGGTCACTCGAGATGGCTAAGAATGCCGTCACTGGGTGTTACAATGAGGCCAACGTCTTCCGAACAGTACTACAGACGCCATCAAGCGTCATGGTTTACAGAGGTTACGACGTCCCAGATCTTACTAGCATCTCGGCCGAGCCCTTCCTGTGGCATACAGCAAAAATCCCCGCAACTTATCTCCTGAACCAGTGGCCAATCCGACAAACCGTCATCTCGTCGGATGGTCGATACGTTGCCGTGGCAGGTCGTCGTGGACTTGCTCATTACAGCGTTAATAGTGGCCGATGGAAGACATTTGCTAACGAGGCGATGGAGAACGAGTTCCAGGTTAGAGGAGGCATGTGCTGGCATCAGCACATCCTCGTGGCCGCAGTCGAGGCTAACAGAACATTTGAACTGCGGCTCTTCTCGAGAGAGACGGGACTCGATTCGTCTCAAATTCTTCATAAGCAAACAATCCCGGCTCCGGTGGTGCTCGTGACCACCTCTGGAGAGGACTCGCTTCTCGTTTACACATACGAGAACCTATTATACCACTTTATCTTCACACCCCATGGTGGTTCAGTACGACTCATCCAAGTGGGTCAGATTGCTTTCCATGGCATTGTTAGATCTCCAGCTCGAGTCCGAGGCTTGAGCTGGATACTACCGGATACCCAGTTGACAGACGGGGATCCTTCCCAAGACGTGGCAGTAGCGTCGGTGATTTTCCTTGTTGACGGGAAGCTCGTGCTGCTGCGGCCCTCATTAAACGACGAGGGCCAGTTGAAGTATGACATGCGGGTAATTGCACAGAACGTGGAATACCATGCCAGCATGCGAGACCAACCATTGCGAAATGTCAATCGCCAGCTGGAGGACGCTCCTCCGCGGAACGGGCCATCGGTTCTTCGAGATTCTCTTTGGGTGTTTGATGGGATGGAGCTCAAGGCCTGGCCGAACATTAACGACGTGCTTGAGGCCGCAGGGGACAACAACAGGGAGCCACCGACACCAGTGTCGGTACCGGTTGATTTTTATCCGCTCTCGGTCCTTCTCGAGAAGGGCATCGTGCTGGGAGTCGAGTCAGATCTGGTCCAGCGTCGTGATGTGAACTTTTCCTATTTCCACTTCACAATCAGGGTATGTTTAACCGTTCACTATTGCTAAGCCACAGCTAATCATTCACAGACACATCTTGTACTCCCGGACCTGCTTCGCTTCTACCTTCGCCAAAGTAGGTCAGTTGAGGCGGCACATCTTGCCCAGCAGTATCAAGAACTCGAGTACTTTGCCCACGGTCTCGAGATTCTATTACATCGCGTGTTGGACGAAGAGGTGGACACATCGCCGAAGCCTGCGGACGCTGTCTTACCTCGTGTACTATCTCTCCTGTCGTCCTTCAAGGAGTATCTTGACATTGTGCTACAGTGCACACGCAAGACCGAAGTGCGGCAGTGGAAGACGCTCTTTGCGTACCTCCCTCCAGCGCAGGAACTCTTTGAAGAATCCCTTCAAAGGGGCTCGCTGAAGACGGCAGGAGGATATCTCATTGTGTTACATACATTGGACGAACTGGGTTCATCAACCGAACAATCTGTGCGACTATTGTCTCGGGCGATGCGGGAAGGAGACTGGGAACTATGCAAGGAGCTCGCCCGGTTTTTGGCAGCCATGGACGAGACGGGTGAGACGTTGCAAGAGGCCATGAGGATGGTGGAGGTGGTGCTACGACAAGATTCGCCCCAGGACAGCATAGGAAGTCGGCTACAGATTCCGTCGACAAGGACAGTGAATGGTGGAGGGAGCGGAATGACGAGCGGTGATGAAGACGGCACCTCGGAGTCGGATAGACGCTCAGCCAGCGACGGAGGTAGTATTGCCTCAACGATCAGCGCGCCGTAGATGATGGGACGGCCTTTGGATTATATTTCGGGAATGTTTTTCAGCCATGGGAGTTTGTCATGTTGGGAGCAGGCTGGGTAGGTTCTATTGGTATCTGGGAGGTTAGGCATGACTTGCATATCGCGATATGTGATGTTACTACTGCCACTGATTTGAGTAGATGCTACAAAAAGAGGTAGATGGATTATTTATAGATAACGATTCTGCTTAGGTATTGGAGAAAGACCTTTTTGGGTTGGTGTCGTGCTTGTAAGTGGTGATGATTCCATGGTGTTGAGGTACGTACCCCATCCCACCAAGTCACGTTACCTCACCTTTCCGTCAAGGTTAAGTCTCGGTGGTGAAGCAGAGCGACCCCACCAAGCCCAGACCTCGACCGACGACGGTGACCGTGACCCAGCCCCAGCCAAATCCAAATCCAGCAGGGAATAGATAACGCCTCTTGATCTTGCTTGACTTGACTGCGACGCCTCTCGTTTGACCTTGTTTTTGTCGTCGCCGCATATATCGCCTTGCGCCCTCTGCCTTCCGAATCCTGTTACGCCTCCGACGTCCAGCCTGTTCTACAAGCGATGGTCGCTCGTTTTTGAGCCTCCTCTGATCAACTTCCACCCTCTCCTCCTCTTATCCTCACGAGCCCAACATGATGGATGACTACGTTAGCGAGTCCGATAGCGACTACACGAGTTATTGGCGAGACTGGGTGAGTAATGGGATGGGATAGTCAATGGCCGTTGTTGTCGATTATGCGGTCTCACGCGCTTCCTCGACGCCGCCAGCCGTGATCCTCGGGGGACAAACTATTTGTTTGATGAAAGAAATGTCGTCGAGGATGGCGGGGTCGAGGGAGAAAATGCACGACGCACGGCTTCTTTTTTTTTTTTTCTCTTATTCGTCTTGATCCGATCCACGGCACGGGGCTAACCAGGATGTTTGTTTGTGCGCAGTTCATCTCTTCGAGGGGCAACGAGTACTTTTGCGAAATCGACGAAGATTACCTCACCGACAGGTTCAACTTGACGGGCCTTAACACGGAAGCCCAGTATTACCAGTATGCTCTCGATCTCGTCACCGATGTCTTTGACCTCGAGTGCGACGATGAGATGCGCGAGGCCATCGAGAAGTCGGCGAGGCACCTCTATGGCCTCGTGCATGCCCGATACATTGTCACCACAAGAGGCTTGACAAAAATGGTACTACATACCCAACGACCCTTTCTATAAGACCGACTGCTGACCCCTGAAAAACAGCTCGACAAGTATAAAAAGGCCGAATTCGGAAAAATGCCCTCGCGTCATGTGCCACTCGCACCCCCTACTCCCCATGGGTCTCTCGGACGTATCCAACCTCAAGCCCGTCAAGCTCTACTGCGCGCGCTGCGAGGACATCTATAACCCCAAGTCATCGCGCCACGCCGCCATCGACGGCGCCTACTTTGGCACCTCGTTCCACAACATCCTCTTCCAGGTCTACCCGGCCCTCATCCCCACCAAGAGCGTCGTCCGGTATATTCCCCGCGTCTACGGTTTCAAGGTCCACGCCTCGGCAGCCCTGATCCGCTGGCAGAGCGTCAAGCGCGACGACATGCGCCGACGCCTCCGCAAGCTCGAGATCGATACTGGGTTCCGTGATGAGATGGAAGAGGAGGAAGATGATGAGGAAGAGGATGTCGAGTTTGAGGGAATAGATGGCCGAATGGCTGTTGTGGAAGGCCTATAAGAGCGACCGCGCACTGCGGGATACCTCGGACACAGTTGGCAGCAGGACGAGAAGTAGTACTCGGACGACTCTGAGGCCACGGATGCTCGGATGACCCTCGTGAGGCGCCTCTAGGAACGATGGTGCCCACTGAGGGCCTGGAGGAGAAGGCAACGCATGGCAAGCCGGAATATAGCACGTCTCGCAGCGAGTGCTTGTCTCAGGCGTCTGCTGGCAGTAGTGGGCCGCGGCGCAAGACGAGCTAGGCTGGTACCTTAAGAGAGCATCGTCCACTTTCCTCCCCCGACATCCGCGTGGACAGATCTCTCCCTACTCAAGACTCTTCGGTTCCGTCTTGCTATGCTGTTGGTTGGTTCTGGATCGGCGTTTAGCGGCAAGACATGGGGGGCTGGGCTGGCTGGCTGGTATAAACCAGAGTACGACATAGGTTTTTGAATTATAGCTGTTAAATAAGAAGCGATGTTGATTTCTTCAGCCTATATCTATCTATCACTTGTATCTATACTGAGACCATATCAACTCGACCAAACTCTTTCAGGGGATAGGGGTACTACAGAATAGTTATTCAGGGGTTACAACACTGAACACAACGTCCATCAACACAAGCCTCGAATTGATTAATCGGTCATTTCATTGTTCGTAACATGCCTGTCGTACCAAAAAAGCAAAAGATTCTAACTACCCAAAGCTTACCGCTTTCCCGTACCACACACCCAATACACATACACACAAGAGTTTGTTTGCCCTGAATCTAATAAAAAGATTTCCACTTTTTGCCCTGTTATCCTAGGGAGGTGAAAAGTAACCCGTACGTAGATATACCCTGGAATGAATCACACATGCGCACGACGCTCATGGTATAAACCTCCATACAATAAAGGAAAAAATTCCGCATGTTCTAGACATTCGCCCCTTTACACGCGGTTGTCGAGAGGCTCAGGGAATCGATTCTCTGGTCGGCCTCTATCGTCCATCTGTTGGAGCTCAACGTCCTGGAAGTTCTGGCTAGGTCGGGGCTCATCTGCCGATTCATCGCGCGGGCGCACATTCCGCTGTGCAAGAGCAGACGTCATGGGGTATGAACTGTCAGCCGAGACACCCTGAGTCGGCCGTCGGGACGGCAAAGCCAGCTCCTCATCAGTTCCAGCATAACCCAGACGACCAACGCCAGCCCAGAAGGCGCGCTCGTCGCTACGGGGACCCCAGGCCCAACCTGCACCGGCTCGGATGGGGAGATGGTAGTAGCGGAAAGCAAAGATTGAGGCGATGAGTCCCATGAGATAACCGAACATGATATCGAAGCCGTGGTGACGGCGATCGTGCCAACGCGAACCAGCGATGAAAAATGGAGACGCCAAAGGGCAAAAAGTCCCAAGACGAGGAGGTAGACCGGGGGAGCTGCGGCTTGGCGGCGCAGGGATTGGACCTTGGCGTTGTGCTGACCGGCGTTGTCAGCAAAGGGGGAGCCCTTGGTAGGCGACATGGAGGCAGATCCGTCGTCGAAACCGCGGCCGCGAGTCGGCTCGAAGGGGTCGATTTCGGGGCGAACAAGGCGCGAAGGGAAAGCGGCATGACTGGCAGCCCCAGAAGCTCCAGCGGCAGAAGCAGCCGAGGGCATGACGAAGGGGACAACGACGGAGAACTTGCTGGCGAGGAAGAGCGAGGCGTAGATGAGACCGCCCGCGGCGGTGGAGGCATGGCCGCTGGGATATGAGCGGAAGCCGTCGTTGAGCTTGTAGTCGTCCGTCTCAGTGCAAATGCTTGCACTTACGAGCTGGCCGGTCATGCTTCCCCAGCTGAAGCCACCGACAATGTGATCCTCAATGTTTTTCACGTCGGGCTTGCAGCGGGCGAGCAGATCGGGGCGGGGCTTTCCAAAGAGGTTCTTCATGGTGCTGGTGAAGAACCACGACAGAGTAAGAGAGAGGACGAGGCCCAGCAGGCCAACGTGAAGCTCCCATAGCTTGCGCTGCCAGATGAGGGCGGCGGGTGTTCCCTTGGGGACGGTCGGTCCGGGGACAAAGATCAACGAGACGATGGCGACGATGACGATGGGGACGCCGATGGCGAGGGTGAAGAGGAGGTAGGCGGGGACGAGTTCATGTTCTTCGAATGGGTAGCTATTACACCATGTTAGCTTTGGATGTGAAATATCGGCAGTAAACGTCGAGTACTCACGAGATACTAGGGTCAACAAGAGAAAAGGGTCGCTTGGCGGGTGATAGACGATCGAAGACGCCTCCGATTCCAGCAAAGGCCAAGCAGACGATCCAGTCGAAGAGATATGAAAAGATGATCCTTAATGGGAGGCGACGGCCTCTGAAGCTCTTCCCTATACCCGTATCTGCCATCTTGACATACGAGTGCATGGTTGAGAAGAAAGAAGGAGATCGGATCGGAGGAGGAGGGGGGGGGCGTGTTAAGGTTATTTGAAAGCTTGGACACTTCTTTTTTGTTGCTTCTTTCGCTTCACACCGTCTTGGCCCTCGTCACACGCACTCCCCGTTTCTATCGGCCCTGAGGGCAATTAAGGTCTCCAACGGTGCGTCTGGGGGGGTGTACGATAGTAGGGCGTTTGGGAGAGCTCGTTGCTGCTGCTACCAGGGGTAGAGAGGAGTATTGGAGACGGGGGGGGACGGGAAACGGAGTACGGGGCTCTCGGCGGCCGATCTACCAAACTCAGTCAGGTGTGTCGCGGCGCGTTGGGTCGCCTCGCGGGTCGGGGATCCGTCTCTCTTTTCAGGTCTTCGTTTTCGCGATTGCTGCAGCCGGGAGCCCAGTCGGTGGAGGGATTGGAAACTTGGGGAAGTTAAAGATGGGGCTGCAATTGGGCGGTTACGTGGACTTGGAGCCGGGGGGAGGTTTCTGTCAGACAGAGGGAAAGAAAAGGTACATGGCTCAGGCTCGGACTAAAAAGATGCCAAGAAAAAGGGAGGCAGGATTTTATGCTTGGCTTTTTTGTACGAGATATTGCATTTTTTGCCTTGTGTAAACTGATGTTTCATTTTTACTGGATATTATTCCCTTCTTCTTTATTTAAACACCCTTTATCCTCCTTTTTTGTTTGAACATGCGCGCGCTTGTGTCGTCAAAGGGTCTCGCATGAGGTCAGGCCCTTCCCAAGTACCGCTCCTGCCGGGGGAGGCTATGACGCTGTGGTGTGGAGCACCAACCAAGCACTATGAGTGGCGCAACTCAGCCTTTATTGGGGAACTGATCGCGTGGTTGCAGCCCCTGCCGGTGCTAGGTTCAGGTAGCCTGGGCAGTCTCAACCCTACCTCATCTTTAGGTAGCGTTTATCCGCTGTCAATGCTATTTTTTACACTGAGGCAGAGCCCGTTTTGGCACCTGAACGACGCCTCAGCACGCGCCAGCAATCAACTACCCTCGCACTAGTCCAGCTCACCTCATCCATGGATCCCATTCGTTTTTACGATTACAGGAGAATTTGCGATGCTCGTCTGCCTCACTCTCGTCCAACATTTTAGACCATCGAGGAATGGATTGGCAATGCTGGCGATGATATTTTACCGCACGTGTCCTAGCCCATCATCCTTCCCCCGCCTGAGGTGTGCACTGCAGGTTCTAGGGCGGCGGCTGTAACTCGGCGCTCCATTATCCCAGGAAGAGCAACAATCTGCCGCAGAACCATGGAAAAAGGCTACTCAATGCTGACTGGCGTCACTCGTTACTCGTGTCTCTCACAGTGAGAGGCTCCAATGCCAAGATGCCCAAGATCTGCGCTCATCTCTCAGTTCCCAGGGCTTCCGAGACCGAGATGCTTCATCCAGTGATGTGCCGGAAATGACTAATAACCTTAATTTTGCCCTCCCGTCTAGGCTACCTACGTCAGCGACCCCCAATTCAGACATCCATCTTTATCCTGCGCCAGCGGCTATCTTCTACGAGGCGGCAAATCATTAATGTTCATCATGACCTCGCGACTACTCAGCTCTAAAAGGCTCTGCCTCGTCTACGCCACGATATCCTCTGTCAGCCTTTTTTCTTCGCTCCCATCCATCAGCCGACTATCCGTGTCTGTCTCTCTTCAGGTTGTCAGGGGTTGTTAATGGGTTGTGGAGAGAGGTAAGCGTTACGTGGCCTGGCGAGGCTGTGCAAACCATCCATCTCAAAGGGCTTTTTCGGCGCATGCTCGCCCCTACCCCGTCAGCCGTCTTCTGTCATTCGCTACCTCGGATGCGGACCTTTAATTGCCAATACGGAGTACGGACGGACAACAGACAGGCCCGCTACGTGATGGGATTTTCTTATATGTGGAGCGATGCTGATGCTTTAACGATGGATTCGAACGGCAAAGGCGGCATCTGCTCGCACGATTTCACCAGGTTGTCTTCAGCCAACTATTCGTCGTTTCGTAAGGATAAAACGGCACGTGTTGAACTTCTTGGTAAAAAAAATCTGATGCATTGGTGCATGATGGTTTGGCATTCAGAAATCTTCGAGTCTTGTTTCAGACCAGCAAGCCCACCACCCCCCTGACTAGCCCATGCTCCTTGTCCTTTCTGCTCACCGACGACAGTGCTTCCCTAGCTACTGAAACGCTGTAACCACAGTGAAATGGTCTTTGTCGTGTCAGGGGTCGGCATAAATGCTGTTTGCTGCTCGAATCTGCCGACAATATCGCAAATACGACTTTTTGATCTGCCGTCTCCAGCCCAATTGGGTTGACTAGGATGGATATCTTTCGAGGCACAGCCAAGGTTGTTGTCACATCTATTCCAAAGCTCTCCCAATTATTTCCCCTATTCTTTCTGTTTTTGATCTTCAACCTTGAGGCTCACTCACATAAGACATCATCACACAGCCTAGCCTTGTGGACTGCTCAGCCCGGATACTGTGGCACACTGAGCTTCTTGGTGAGAGGCTTTTGCAAAGAGCTCAGCCTCAATGTCTAGCTTCAAATCCGTTCTAAATTTGTGCTTCTGTCGCAAGAATGCTCATCTGGAAGAATGCAAGTGCGCAACAGGGCGCGGACAACCCATCCCGTCTTGAGACTACGAACCTCCTTATCAAAGCCGAGGATCGACTTAAGCCGAATGATGGGCCCCAAACTCGAGCTTTGCCCTAGGTTTCGTAAACTTCAGAAACTCTTGCCCTTGTGATAGGAAAAGTAAGAGGTGTCCCGGGGATGATTAACACCTCCCGAGGGTCTTGAGAACCTCACTCAACCAGGAACACTACGGTTTGAATCGTAGAGCGATCCTCGCCTCAGAAACACTATCCGGTCACCTTCTATGTCATAGTATCCCCAAGACAGCTGAACTTACCTCAGGAACATAGCCACAAGCCATGTGATGACTTGTGCGCGTCCGAGCCAGTATCTCATCGTTATACGATCAAGAGCATCAAATGAAGAGGTCTGGCATGCTTATTCATCAAACGCACATTGCGCCTTCGTCTATAATGTCACATATGGTACAATGCAGCGTCATAATATACAAAGCACCGGCGCTCATCTCATCTGCAACTCTGCATGTGCTCTGCTCTCTCTTCCTCACTTCGCCGCTCTGCGCCTCTCTGGTGCTTATACTCAGTTGGCCTTGTCGCGTCGCTTGCCGTGGTTTCGAGGTCGAGGTACCACAACCCACTTGTTGATGTTGTGCTTGCGTCTGGTCTTGTAACCACTCTTGGTCTATAGGGAAATGTCAGTGATGCGTGAAACGTCTCGCTGTCAGATGGTGATCTTACCGGTACACCCCAAGGGCTGACGGGATGACGGTTACCCTTGGACTTACCTCGACCACCTCCGTGAGGATGATCGACTGTACAAATGTTAGTCTCTGTGTTACGATCGGTCATGTTTGTTCCTTACCTTTGTTCATGGCAACACCACGAACCGTGGGGCGGATGTTCAGCCATCGGCTTCGTCCAGCCTTACCCAGCTGTCGGTAGTGATGGTGAATGTTGCTGGCAACACCAATGGTCGCACAGGCATCCTTGCTGACCCTGCGCACTTCGCCACTCTGGAGTCGGACCTCGACGTACTTGCCAGTCATGACCCTGGTTCCATCATCCTTTGTCTCTTCGTTCTTGTTGACGACGACAGCTGATGTTCCAGCACTGCGGCAGAAGGCAGCACCCCGCTTGGCGGCTGAGCCAACGGCAAAGACAGTGGTACCAACTGGAATCATGTGCATGGGGAGACAGTTGCCGCGGAAGGCTGTCTTGGCTGCGAGAATACCAGGATCGATGATACCGCCCATGCTGTCGAGGAGATCCTGGGGAATACCGGCGCGGTAGCTGTGGACAATGTCTCCAGATCTCAGACCCTCGGCGGCGAGGATATAAGTGTGGCGTCCAGTGGCCCGCTCGGTCACAAGGGCAATGTGAGCACTTCGTCCAGGGTCATACTCGATGCGCTCCACCAAGTGAGGTCCTGGCCGGTTCCGGATGAAGTCGACCGTTCTTATTCTCCTCTTAGCACCGCCACCACGATGTCGTACAGTGATTCTTCCAGACACATTTCGCCCACCCTTGGATTGACCCTTCTTGGGGAAAGTCAATGGCAGAAAAGGACGTCCCTTCCAGAGATGATCGTTGATTGGCCTCTTCAAATGTCGCACACCAGGTGTTCGGGGTTTGTAGGTCCGTAGAATAGCAGACTGGCCGGTAGGTCTCTCTGCGGCATCGGTAGTGGCGGCCGTGGTGGTCTCGTTTGAGCGCTTGATAGTCGCATAAGATCGGGGTAGGGACCGATTGAGGGCCAAGCGCAGAGCGCTCTGCCTAGCAGCGGCGAAGGAAAGGCCGGATTGAAGCATCTTCAGTCTTGGTCTAACAGATTATTAGAAAATCCTAACGATATGACCCCATTGGCGCCGAGTTGCGTGGTTTGTGAGGGGTGACATTGAGTTTTGCTCGGCGGAGAAGGGGAACTAGCTACCTTGAATTGGGTGATGGAGCTCGTTCAAAGAGCAGCCCGGAGGCATTGGCTGACGAAAAGACTTTCCCGAACGGCCAATATCCCTCAGAGCAATGTCGAGACTAGATTGGGGCACTCGGGCAAACGTCAAGCTCACCAGGTGCGGTTGTATGTCGTCCAACCGGCAAGGCCCAGACTTGGAAATTTCTTCGGATCACCAATAACTTTGATCCGAGAGAGGGCTGTCTCCAGTCAGTGTGCACCGCCACTAGTAGCTTAGACGTGTCTGTGGCGTCGACCTCGCGACTAGCCACCATGGCCTGTGCACACCGCGAATGAGGCTCCTGCCAATGACAGAAGAGTTGCCCGGCGGTTACCACAGAGACATGTCGCTAGCCCCAGCAGGCACGTCCGTTTTCTGGTGCTCCGCGCCGCGCCGGGGCAGTCGCGCTATTCTTTCTTGCTCAACCAGCCTCCAGCCCGCCTAATAAAATCAAGGCCCCTTCCTGTCCGGTTTGTCGCTTGTGGTTTGTGTCTGTCCATATCCATCCGTCTCTACAACCAACTCTTTTCGTTTCGCATCATCCTGGCCTGTTGTTCCTTCTTCTTTCTACCAGTCTGCCACGTTCTCCTCCACGGCCTCCACTCATCAACCAAATCAAACCGAACCAAGTCCTCACTCATCGTCCTTTCCCATCTACATATTGGGCATCAGCAAGCAAATTCCTCGCGCGTCTATCGACCTACGTCTCGTCTCGTCCTCGAAAAGCCTTGACCTATCCCTTTGCATCTAGTGCAAGGTGTGGGTCCTTGGCCTTGGAGCAACCAGCAACCAGCAACGCAACGCGACTAGCAGGTACGTACCTACCCACGCATCGCGCCTGCCCGCGCGAAGGTGGCCCACTTCCTTGGCTGCTCCGCTCCCGTCCGCTCCAAAACAACATCATCCTTCACATCCAACCTTCCTTTGTCTTTTTCAACATAAACATCTCCCCTCGCCCGTTTGTTTTTGCACCCTCCTTGCATCATCTTTGCTTGCTCATACAAGCCTTGCGTCGCGGCTCGACTCACACATCTCACAGCTTGCATCAGCCCTACACCCATATCTGCCATCACACCGGGCACACCATTCCTTTCACGGTGCTGCATCGGCCATTCATAGAGGAAGGTCAGTGGCCAAATTCCTCTTCTGACTCGACTGTCTCAGTAACTGGACGCCTGTTTCCATATTTACTGTCGACAATTCAGCCATCTTTTCTTCCACGTTTTCTTGTCGACGCGTCAAACTGACAGCTTTTCACAGCACCCACTTCTCCCATTATTTCATCAGTCAACAACAACTAGACCTTCAAGATGCCTCCGGTATGTGGTGGAACGCGCCCATAAGGGTCATGTCTGGCCTCAATGGTTCCTTCCTAACATCTTCAGCAGAGTCGTGTTGCTCGTACGCGCCTCGCCGGCACCGAGAACGACGAGAACAGTGGTACGACGCGTCTTACACGGGCGCAAGCCGCCGCTCTCAAAGTCGATGAGCTAGCCAACGCCTCCAAGGGCGCTCTTCAAACGAAAAAGTCCACAGTTAACGGTGCTGGCACCACCAACACACGGAAACGCGCCGCATTGGGCGATGTCAGCAATGTTGGAAAGGCTGATGGTGTCGCTGGAAAGAAGGCCAAGGCGGGGTTGATCTCCAAGGCTGCTCAGCCTACCGGTATCGAGAAGAAGACCTCGCGATCCACTCGAACTGCTCTCACCTCCAAGCCTATCAACGGCAAGACGGAGCGATCTGGTCATGGTACCATCAAGGCTGCCGCGAAGCCCAAGGCCCCCGCATCCCATGCCACCAAGCCCAAGGCTGTCGACGAGAACAAGCAGCCTTCAGTTCCCGAGCGTGAGAGATCAGAGACACCTCAAGAGCCTGAGGTCGTCAAGGCCGAGCCTGTTGCTCAGGCTGAGCCCGAGGTTAAGGATGGGCCGGTTTACCCTCCTGGAGTCAAGGACTTTGATAGCGAGGATCTCGAGGACCCTCTGATGGTTGCCGAATATGCCAACGAAATTTTCGAGTACCTGAGAGATCTCGAGGTCAAGTCCATCCCCAACCCTGACTACATGGAACACCAGGACGACCTCGAATGGAAGACCCGTGGTATTTTGGTCGACTGGCTCGTCGAAGTCCACACCCGCTTCCACCTTCTTCCCGAAACTCTCTTCCTGGCTGTCAACATCATCGACCGCTTCCTGTCCGCTAAGGTTGTCCAGCTTGACCGTCTTCAGCTTGTTGGAATCACGGCCATGTTCATTGCCTCCAAGTACGAGGAGGTTCTCTCCCCCCATGTCGAGAACTTTAAGCGCATCGCGGACGACGGGTTTAGCGAGGCTGAGATTCTTAGCGCCGAGCGATTTGTTCTGAGCACCCTCAACTATGACCTCAGCTACCCCAACCCAATGAACTTCCTGCGACGAGTCTCGAAGGCGGACAACTATGACATCCAATCTCGCACCATCGGCAAGTATCTAATGGAGATCAGCCTTTTGGACCACCGATTCATGCGTTACCGCCCAAGCCATGTTGCCGCCGGTGCTATGTACCTGGCGCGACTGCTCCTTGACCGTGGTGAATGGGTATGTAAACAAACATTGACCCACCTTGATGCATGCAGTTGAGATTAACTCCTTTCCAGGACGAGACCCTTTCATACTATGCCGGCTACACAGAGGACGAGATCGAGCCTGTTGTCAACCTCATGGTCGACTACCTTGCTCGGCCCGTCGTCCACGAAGCATTCTTCAAGAAGTATGCTAGCAAGAAGTTTTTGAAGTGTATGTCTCCTTCATCTATCCCATCCCTCATTGAAGTTTACTAACATGCTGCAGCGTCCATCCTCTCTCGCCAATGGGCCAAGAAGAACGCTGTTCTCTTCGGCATCGACGACATTGAGCTGACCCTTGATCAAATATCATGAACATCGACACTTGGCAACCTCGAGTGCCCACTCTCCCTCCTTGGGCAACATGGAAGTTAGGATACACGCCTCTGTCTGGATTCTGTCTACATGGGCGGCTTATGACGTTAATACACACCCAACGCCCGCTTGGTCACGGGCCATCACGATACCTCGACACCTACCAATGGGGCACTGAGGGGCACTGAAGAGCTCCCACTGCTTCTAGATTCACATTCTCGCTGTCTACTACATGGACAGAATTGCATTTTTCGATTGTCTGGTTATTGAACACTGCTGTTGTAAGGAATTCGGCTTCATACATGGCGCACGGAGTCACGGGCGAAGGAAGTTCAGGGCATGATTTGGCAGGTTGGAGTTGGGCTACGCCTTCTTACGGCACCTGCTCGGAGTAATGGAAGCTATCTGTCCGCGACTGGACCGTTGACGAGCTGAGCTGGGTTGAGTTGCGCTATGCGCCTGGTGGTTGGAGGAAGATTGTCTTGTCAATGGCTCAACTGTGGGACGTCTCTGGATGGCTCTCGTTGCATCTTGGCTGTTGTCTTGGGAAGTACCCGTGAATGAAAATTGTACATATACCACCATGACCGGAAGACGGAAGAGCCGACACAGTCGGAATGAAGTTTACATTTGAGCGATACCTTGCTCTATACGACGAATGCTTAGATGAATCGTGCTGGCCGCTTCAGGTCAAGTGAGGATTTGTTGTTTGGTCCAGACCTGAAGTTCGTGAAGTGGTTGCCGTTGGATACATCAAAATACGCACGTGCGTCATGTAAACATCACACGCCAAGCTTTCCCGATGCCGTCAAGGCCCCACCTGATTGAGGCCAGTTTCGGGTACTGGCCTGTGCGACAGGCACCACCCACAAGCGGAATGACTGCCAACCAGTAGCTCTGGGCCAACTCCAACCACAGTTCTACGGCATCCTGCATACAACAGAGCTTCTAAGACATCATATCCAAACGTGTCTGCGGGTCCGATATATTAATTCCGCTCGGATAGACGTTGCTCCCGTATATTTTACAGCAATCCAGTGCAAGCTACAGGCTAAACGGGAGGCCACAGCTCAGCTCAGAACGCAAGTGGTTGACCCGGTTCTCCAAGATGGCACCCGTCCTCCGGGCCAGACAGAGTCTGTCCAAGGACAAGTTTTCCAGTTACTTTGGTAACCTACGGAGTCAGCCATACAACGACCCCAATAGCTCGCGAGGCGCGAGTGCAAACAGGTGCGTTGTCAGATGGATGGCTGCGTCAGGCCCCATTTCCTTTGTGTATCTACTAACGCCGATGGTAGTCTACGGTGTATCGCATGGAATCCGCTCGGAACATTGGTGGCTACAGGGTCGTCGGAGAGAGTCCTGAGAGTGTGTGAGTTGGCCAAATCCATGCTTTTTGCCTAGGCCAAGGCCAGGACCAAGACTAAATGATGCAGGGAACCCTGAGAAGCCTCATGTTAAGTTCTCAACAGAGCTCAAAGGCCACTCGGCCTCTATCGAAAAAGGTTGCTTTCAACCCGACCAAGGATGCAGAGCTGTGCAGTGTGAGCAGTGATGGCGTGGTCAAGTTCTGGGATGTGCGGACAAAGGCGTGCTTCAACGAAGTGAAGGGTCTTGGAGATGCATTCACGCTCGTCTGGGCCCCTGACGGACAGACGCTCCTAGTTGGAAACAAGGTCCGCGCGAGATATTTAAGCAAGCTACAACGGATATTTACTGACTATTCTACTAGGCCGACACCATCTATGTCTTGTCACCTACTCAAGCTACGCCCATCAGCTCACACCAGCAACATGTGCAAACCAACCAGATCGCTTTCTGTTGGGGCGGCGAGAAGATATTCGCAACGACAGCAGAGGGGCGTATCAGAGTCCTCTCGTATCCAGGTTTCGAGCCTATTCTTTATACCAACCATGGCGACGAGTCCGAGGAATTCCAACTCAATGGGCACACTTCGTCATGCTTGACGGCTGAGTTGCAGCCGACAGGACGGTATCTTGCCACGGGTGGCTCGGACTCGATCATTGCGCTGTGGGATACGACAGATTGGATCTGCCAGAGGACTGTCACGAGGATGGTTGGGCCGGTTCGAAGCCTTAGTAGGTCTATCATGTTAATGCCAAGCGCCGCATCTATCTAACAAGTCGACTCTTAGGTTTCACGTTTGATGGCAGCTTCGTGGTGGGAGGAAGTGACGAAGGTAAGGAGGATTTACTTGTTGACAATGCGGAGGACGAGAACTCTTGCTAACGTTACATGATTAACCTAGGTTCTGGCCTCGAGATCTCTCACGTTGAAACTGGGGAGCATGTCCACACATTTAAGACGGCAGGGGCTTGCCCTGTGGTGGCCTGGGCACCGACGCGATATTGCCTTGCCTACGGCGATCTGGGGATTCTCCGTATTGTGGGGGTTGACATTGACAGGAAATAGGGATCCCGTGGTCTTGGAGGCTGATTCAAACACATCTGAGTAAGATTTCCAGATGCCACGAACTTGTCGATCTCGGGAGTGTCACGGCGGGAACAAAAATGACGGCCTCGTGCGAAGCCGAGGGTGTATGTCTTTTTGAGGTGAATACTCGAAACAAAGCTGAGCCGGGTCTCGTCCATGACTGGTCAATATAGGTACTTTTCTGGTGTCAGACGGGGTAAAAGGATACCGAGCGACGACATTGGAGGGTGAGCAGGAAGTGCATCGCCACCTTTGAAAGCGAGATAAACGAGAAATCAGCCTCTCTACTCTGTTTTTTTGTTTGAATTATTCAAAACGGCCATGATGAGCTTACTCTCATATATTTCCTACCTTGTTCGCGTGAGACAATTTAGAGTGAATGCCAGAGAGTTATTGGCCGTGACGTTGATATTGGGTGCCATGGAATGTTCCTAAATTTAGACCATGGCGCCGCCTCAAACAATTGGAATTCTGCCTCTTGAGGGGAAATTAACAAGGCGGAATTCATGCTCGACCCATATCCAGTCGCGTTGTCATTATGAAGCTGCTGTAGGATGTTTCTCCATCTGTCAAGGTGGCCTCTTTTGATGGGACAAGGTCATGTTACTGTAATAGGCAAGATGGGCTTGCTTAACTTGGACGAGGCAGTGCAAGAACAGCGATTGGTAGACGGGTACTCTCACTCCAGCAACAAGTTTGCAGGGTTGTAAGAGATCCATGACGGGGAGGATCGTGATCATGTCCGAGCTGAAGGTGAACACATGAGGACGTTGACCGCATTTCTCTTCATTCCAAGTTTTTTTTAATGCTATAGTCTAGAAAAAGAAAAATAAACAAGAGAAAGTGGGAAATAACACGCAAGATGTTGTTATTCCGTAATGTTTGTTATGGCCTCGAACATGCGGCCATGTAAAGATTAACAGACAATAATCAACAACGAGCAAATATCATGACGACAACAAATGGGCTACCTAATAACTACAAAATAATTATCGATGAGGGGGTTTCGCTTAGCAGGAGGAATTAATTATTCCTTGCAGGTAGTAGTATAAGGGACGCGTCAACAAGGCTGAGTGCCTGATGTGAGTTGCTGTAGTCGAGATGCCGGGCATCCGGTCAGTCGGGGTCTACCAAGAACCCGTTAAGCATAACCTAGACACGATGCCTGTGCTGTCGCGTTTCGGTGCGAAGAAGCAGACAGTATGACGATTATTACTTGATTGAAACGGTGAGAAAACTCGTCGTTGTGTCCTGTCTTAGACAGGCCTCGGCAGTGACCTCTTGTACCGGGTCCTCGTTCACGGCGCGCAAGCCAAGTCTTGGGAGCAAGCAGCCATTGGCGTCATTTGGCTAGACCAAAGGTTAATTGAAGCTGCGAGTCGGCCGCCCGGTTGCATCCCTGGGCGCCGCTAGCTAGCTTGGAGCTTCGGAAGCAAGCGACGCGTGTGGCTATGCTGGGGAGATGTAGGGTATGTATTGGATCGTACTCGGGATGATTGATTGATAACTTGGATCTATGCGCGCGGATAGACAGGATGAAAATTCGGTTGCTGTATTTAATTATTGTTGAGTACCTACCTACTAAGAACCGTGCACTTGACTTATTCGAGCCATGGATTGTTGAGGGAAAATGGTGGACATGAAAAGTGCACCGGCCATGGATGATTAATAATTGCTTCATGCCTCCTGTCCATCCATACAACCTCTGCACATCCATCCCCTCAGAGCTTGGAGTGTAGCCCATCAAAAGGACCCTTACACCCC
The DNA here is from genome assembly GCA_003946995.1 of Fusarium oligoseptatum. Classification (NCBI taxonomy): domain Eukaryota; kingdom Fungi; phylum Ascomycota; class Sordariomycetes; order Hypocreales; family Nectriaceae; genus Fusarium; species Fusarium oligoseptatum. The sequence goes on from NKCK01000001.1 coordinate 1,159,299, forward strand.
TGCAGGTGCTGCGATAGCCTTCCGGTAGGGCTGCTTGAGCCCAAATCGACAACCTGAACAACACCAGGCAGCCAGCGCATCGCGGCACCGCACCCTTCCCCCCCCCTCTGAACCCCACTGAGGGAACCTGAAATCATACTCTGAGGTGCTCCGCTAGCTACAGTAGGTTGGGGTTAACCGGCTTTTAGTTATCAGCTCCACATGCGACTTCAGTCTCAAGTTTGGTCGCATTGTTTCGTCTGCTTCCCCCCCCCCCATTCCTTTTTAAACATTCATACTCCGTGATCCGCATCGCCGGTCCTTCTCGGCTTCCCCATTTCAACCTGTCCACTTCCCGTCCGGCCGGGCTTGAACCACATCCGACATATTTCTCGCCGCTCTCGCTTTTTCCCGACGTCCTCCGGAAGGAGCGGGACCCTCGTCGTGCACGCCCTGCGACTCCCGTCTCCGTTCTGTCTCGAGTCCTCCTCCTGGCTACCCGCCCCCACGGGCCTTGTAAGGCTTCTCCTTCATAGCCCCTCCACCATCCACCACCCCTCGAGTCCCGTCTGTCAAAGGAAGGAAGCCTAAACATCGCCATGACGGATTCGCCCGAGAACGGCACCGGCACTGGCGCCGGCCAGAAACGCCCCCGGAGCCCCAACACGGACCGAGACGACACCGCGCCTCCCCGAGAGCCTGTCCCCGACAACTCGAGCGTCCCCAAGCCAAAGCGATTGGCATGCATGATATGCCGGAAGCGCAAGCTCAAGTGCGACGGCGTCCGACCTAGCTGCAGCACCTGTTCCCGCTTAGGACACGCCTGCGCCTATGATGAGCAGAGGAGAAAGAGCGGTCCCAAGCGCGGCTATGTCAAGGCCCTCGAGGAGCGACTGAGTGAGCACTTCTCTCGTCCTGATGCCGACCTGTTCACCCGCTGACCTGCCGCGATCTGTAGAGCAAGTCGAGACGTTGCTAAAGACCCAAGAGCCGCCCACCAATGTGCCAAAGACCTTGAACGTCCCCATGCCCGCGCCTCCTCAGACGACCTCGCCCGCTAACCTCAACATTCCGAATGCGACCATGGGCTTGACGGGTGATCGCGATATGGATCGATGGAACTTCAATGGCGAGTCGCCGCAGACGGGCGCCATCGAGGACTTTAACTTCAATGCTAGCATGGGCATGGGCGGTATGAACAATGTCGGCGGCACATTTACCTGGGAGATGATCGGTCTGGGCCTGGAGGAGCCTCTGCCACCCCAGGAGACGATTGACGAGCTTCACCAGATCTACTTTGAAAAGGTTCACCCGTCCATCCCCATGATCCACAAGTACCGGTACCTCGCTGCTATGAACCTGTACGTTTGACCGTTGCCCCTCCTCAAAGACGTTGAGGCGTACTGACCTTGCATGTGCAGTGCGCCGAACCAGCGCCCACCCGTTTGTCTGCGTTATGCCATGTGGACCCTGGCATGCACCATCACAGACAAGTATGCAGACCTGAAAGATCTGTTTTACAGGAGAGCGCGCAAGTATGTCGAGGCGGATTACGTCAAGGGTTACGGAGAGCACATGATCTCGATCGCTCATTGCCAGACGCATATCCTGCTGTCGTCGTATGAGATGAAGATGATGTACTTTCCCCGAGCCTGGGTGAATACAGGATCTGCTATTCGTCTCGCTCAGATGTAGGTCCCGACTGCTTTTGATATTGTTGAGTCGTGCTAAGAAATAATAGGACTGGTCTTCATAGACTAGACGGCACTGGCCTCGACGTCAAGCAATGTCTTGCACCCCCAAAAGACTGGACTGAGAGAGAAGAGCGTCGTCGAACATTCTGGATGGCATTCTGCCAAGATCGATATGCCAGTATTGGCACCGGTTGGCCCATGACAATCGATGAGCGCGACATCATGACCAACCTCCCCTCGTCAGAAGAGGCTTTCAACATGAGCAGACCAGAGCAGACACAATCACTGAGCGAATGCACTAGTCCCATGGGAGCGGGTAAGCTGTCTCCTTATGGAGGCATCGTGCTCATGGCCTGCTTGTTCGGTCGAAACTTGGTACATCTACATCGTCCTGATGTTGATGACCTCGATCACGACCTCAACGGCCCGTTCTGGAAGCGTCATCGCCAGATGGACAACATCCTCCTCAACACATCCCTCTGTCTACCCCCTCAACTCAAACTCCCCGTGGGCTTGTCGAACCCCAATATTGTCTTTACAAACATGAGCATCCACACTTCGACCATCTGCCTGCACCAAGCCGCCATCTTCAAGGCGGAAAAGAACAAACTTCCTGCGTCGGTTAGCGCAGAGAGCAAGGTTCGATGTATTACAGCGGCAAACGAAATTGCCAGCATCATGCGAATGATTTCTCATATGGACCTCTCAACAGTGAGTTTGGATGACTATGGACTTGGTTCTGGAGACTGACGAATTAGGTGAACCCCTTTATCTCCTTCTGCCTCTACGTGTCGGCACGAGTGTTTGTGCAGTACCTTAAGAGCCGACCCGACGATAGCCAAACGGCCGATTCGCTCCGATTCCTCCTTTCAGCCATGAACGCACTGAAACGACGGAACCCCCTGACTGAATCGTTCCTCGTTCAGCTCGATGTCGACTTGGAGGCTCTTGCTTTGAGAATCCCCAAGCTCAAGACTGCGTTCCCACGCAACAGCGATAGCGTAGGTTGACATTGGGTGTGGTAAATGACGGCTTGCTAACGTTGGGTAGCCCTCGAACAAGAATCCTGGATCCCCCAGTGTTCCTAGGTGTGACAACCCCGAAGGTGTTCAGGGCATTCTCGCGTATCGTAATGAATGCCACTTCATGAAGATGGCCGGCGACGACGGAAATCCAGCAGGAGCCCCCGACATTGTGGAACCCAACAACGTTGGCGGAGATGGACAGAACATGGGGGCAGCTGGCGACGGAAGCTTCGGTGGACAGACATGGCTTTCATCTGACCAGCAGTTACCCATTCTCACGCCAAGCTCTGGAGGAACCTTTGACAAGAACGGGACTGGAAGCCGGCCGATGTCAGGTTTCGGGGATCTTGGAGGGGACGGCCAGGACGCATCAGGATCGCCAGATGGAGTACAATCGAACCGACCGACACCAAACTCGAGTACAGGGTCTGACCAACGAGGTCACTTGGCTCCCGGACAGCTGAACGGATCGAACTCCAACTCTTTCAACACGAGCCCAATATCACCGAACCAGACAATGATGAATACTGGCGTGCTTGACGGAAACACGCAAGGATTCTTTGCGGATCCGTCTGGTTTCACAATACCGGCCGGTCTAGATCAGAACGGAGCGTTTACGATGCCGGACGGATGGGATATTCAAGGACAGACAGGAGTGCCACAAGTGGGCGAGGGCGTTTTGAGGGCGTTGATGAACATGGGACCAATGGATGCCATGGACTTGGGATCATGGGAAACAAGAAATAACTGAACGGGGCCGATCGACTCTTGTCAGAGACTCGACGATAGGGCTTTATTGAGCCCAGTAATGAAAAATAAAGAGAAGGAAAGAGAAGGAACCCGAAAAGGGGCACAACAGGACAGGCGTTTTTCACTGGGGAGGCGAATACGTTGACCATCTTTGTACGATATGGATATGGGTTGGGACACTCTCAATGAATGGATGGGTAGGTGGGCGGGATGAGTGCATTAAGCAACTGGAGAAATACCCGGAATCTAACGACAATGAGACATCACTACTTGTACTTGGGGGATTGATGATGATGCGAATATAGCAGATGACAACGTTTGTCGAGTGAAGCCATCGTCACCCCCGTCCTCACAATGCGACTGGGCTCATCTCAAAGCATCAACTCGAGCCACGCCCGGTTAGCTCAATCGGTAGAGCGTGAGACTCTTAAATTCCAAAACGAGTACGCGATCTCAAGGTTGCGGGTTCGACGCCCGCATCGGGCTGTTCCTAT